>WOXC01008461.1:0-379852 GCA_011680675.1 Gymnobelideus leadbeateri
GGTATGGGAGAAGGTATGGGAGAGAGCAGATTGGAGGAAGCGATATCTTGTGGGACTGCTATTCTGGGAGGTTGGGTAGGGGAATAATGGGGGGAAAATGATTGTAACTCAAAATCTGGCGGAAATGAATGATGTAAAACATAAGTTAATAAAGTATTTGTTTAAAAAAAAAAAGTTAATTGGGAACTAAATAATCTAATCCTAAAGAATGAGTGGGCCAAAATCAGAGAAACAATAAATAATTTCATCAAAGGAAATGACAATGAGTCAATATTCCAAAAATTGTGTGATGCAGTAAAGGCAGGACTAAGGAGAAAATTTATATCTCTAAATGCATACATCATTAAAAGAGAGAAAGAGCAAATCAGTGAACTGGGCATGAAACTAAAATAAAGGACAAAATAAATAAATAAATAAATAAACCTTAGAAAAATAATAAATTTTAAATCCCCAATTAAACACCAAAATGGAAATTCTGAAAAGCAAAAAATTTAAAATAAAAGCAAACATTGAACTAATGAATAAAAGTAGGAGCTAGTTATATTCTAAAAATTATCCCAAATGATAAAATAGATGAATTATTGGTTAATTTGATTTAAAAAAGAAAGAAGAAAACCAAATTGCTAGTATCAAAAATGAAAAGGGCAAAGGTACTAAACAATGAAGATGAATTTAGAGTAATTATTAGGAATTATTTTGTCCAATTATAGTCCAGTAAAATGGACAATCTAAATAAAATGGATGAACATTTACAAAAACATAAACTATCCAGATGAGAAAACTTTAATAACTCTATCACAGGAATAAAAGAAATTGAACAAATCATCAATGAGCTTTGTAAGAAAAAAAACAAACAAACCTAGGACTAGATGGATTTACAAATGAATTCTACCAAACATTTAAGAAACAACTAATTCTAATACTATATAAACTATTTTAAAAAAATAAGTAGGGGCGGCTGGGTGGCGCAGTGAATAGAGTGCCGGCCCTGGAGTCAGAAGGACCTGAGTTCGGAGCCGGCCTCAGACACTTAATCCACACAAACAAACAAACAAAAAAAACCTAGCCGTGTAACCTTGGGCAAGTTACTTAACCCCAATTGCCCTAAAGGGGCGGCTAGGTGGCGCAGTGAGTAAGAGCGCCGGCCTCGGAGTTGGGATGACCCGAGATCAGATCCGGCCTCAGAAAATGAGCACCCACGCATAAATAATGACTAGCCATGTAACCTTGAGCAAGTTACTTAACCCCAATTGCTTTAAAAAAAAATAAGTAAAGGAGTTCTACCAAACTTTTTATGACATCAATATGGTGCTGATATCCAAGCCAGAAAAAACACAGAGAAATAAAAGTGTATACCAATTTCCTTAATAAATATTGATGCCAAAATTTCCATTATTATCAAGGTGATTATAGCAATATGTCATAAAGATCATTCACTGGGACTAGGTGAAATTTATACCAAGGATGAAGGGCTGGTTCAATATTAGGGAAACTATCAAAATTATTGACCACATCAATAACAAAAGCAACAAAAATCTTATGATTATTTCATTAGATGCAGAAAAACCTTTGTCAAAATACAACACTCATTTCTATTAAAAAAAGCAGAAAACATAGGAATCAATGGAGCCTTCCTTAAAATGATACATAGCTATCTATCTAAAACCAAAAGCAAGCATTATCTCTAATAGGGCGTTAAACGTTAAACTTTAAACCTTCAAGAATAAGATCAGGGATGAAGCAGGATGTTCATTATTACCATTATTATTCAATGTAATTGTAGTTTAGTAAAATACTATCTATAGTAATAAGACAAGCTAAAATAATTGAAGTAATAAAAATAAACAATAAGGAAACAAAACTATAACTCACTGGAGATGTTATGCTAAACTTAGAGGATTCTAGAGAATCAACAAAAAAAATCAACTAAAAAACTAGTTGAAAGAATTAACTTTAACAAAGTTGCAAGGTAAAAAATATATTCATATAAATTAACATTAAGGGCAAACAAGAGATAAAATTATATTCTAAGGAGTTTATCTGCCAAGACAAACCCAGAAATTATATGACAACAAATATAAGACACTTTTCAGAGAAACAGAAACCTAAACAAATGGAGAAATATTAATTGCTCATAATTAGGGCAAACCAAAATAATAAAAATAACAATTGTACTTAAGCTAATTGACTTATTCAGTGCCATACCAAACAAACTACTAAATAAGTATTTTATAGAGCTAGAAAAATAGAAACAAAATTCAACTGGAAGAACAAAAGGTCAAGAGTATCAAGGGACTCAATGAAAAACACATTGTTAAGGAAGGCAGTCTAGCATTTCAAGATTTTATTTTAGGAATACAAAGCAGTAATCATCAAATGCTTCTGGTACTAAAAATAGTGGCGGATCAGCAGAAAAGATTAGATAAACAATTCACAGTAGTAAATGACCATAGTAATCTGGTATTTGATCAACTCAAAGATCCAAGCTTTTAGGGTAAGAACTCAAGATTGGATAAAGATTTCCAGGAAAACTGGAAAGCAGTTTGGCAGAAACTAGGCATGGACCAACTCCTCACACTATATACAAAGAAAAAGTCAAAATGAGTTCATCGTTTAGACATAAAGTGTGACATCATAAGCAAATGAGAGGAACATGGAAAATTTTACCTATCAGAGCTATGAATAAGTGAAGAATTTATGACCAAATATGATAGAGAGGATGTGGCCTTTCGACCGAGTCCAAATTTTATAGAACAGATTATTTTGTTGAGGAGATTTATTCTGTGAAGTTTGGATTCAAAGGACGGCACTTGAGGACCTAGAGGGCCACATGTGGCCTTGAGGCCTCAGTTTCCCCAACCCTGTATTAGATTCTATATTGTAATATTAGTGGTCACCATAAGTGACCCTGTGCTATTTCAGAGTGTTTCAGTTTGGGGCTAAAAATGCCCTGGATTGAAAATAAGACAACACCATGTTGTGAATTGCTGGGATGTATTAAAGTGGGTCTTTTGATGCCTCTAACGTGGTATCATCTGCACTAAAAAATCAATATCTTTCTCCCAGGTCAAAATCTCACTGATGTTTTGGTTCTGCCACGAGCTCACTAAAAACCCTGTTGAAGTTATTTAACCTCTCAGTGTTTGTTTCTTCATCTGTAAAATGAGGATCATTATCTTTACCTACCTCATAGGGCTGTTGTGCAGATTAACTAATTAATGATTAGCAAGTGCTACATAAATGCTAAGTATTATTAAGGAAAAGCTAAGTATTTTCAGTGCCTTTGGGTAAGAATGTTACTTAGCTGGGAAATGACTCCAAGCAGACTCCAAGTCAGTGATCATCTTATAGCCTGGATGGAGGTTGGTATCCTCATCCCTGGGGAGAACTGGCTGGCTTTGGATCCAACCCTGTCCTTCCTTTGCCCCTTTTCACTAGGAAATATCCAAGTTCCCTCTGAAGAGGTGACACTGAAAGCAGGGACGTGCCTTCCTTTTCTAACCTATTTGAGAAAAAAACCTGATAGGGGATGGTGAGATATGGTCATTCCAACCAAAGGAACTAAATTTATCAAACTACTTATAATGGACTCTCCCCTTTCTGCATATATTTAAGCTTATTATGATAACTGCCAAAGATAGTCATACACATTTTCTGTTCTTCACATCATAGCTAAACTCAACTAAGACTTGCATTAAAGGTTAATATGTAGCTTCTCCCTTCTTCGAGCTGGTCTTTTATTTTTTAAACTTCATATTAAATGAACTTGTCATTTTAAAAACAGCACCCCCAATTAGTTACATAATCAAAGGATATGAATAGTTTTAGAAGAAATATAAACTACATACAACCAAATGAAAAAAATTTCCAAACTATTAATGTTAAAAAATGCAAATTAAAACAACTCTGAGGTTTTATATTGTGCCCTGGTGATTGGCAAAGATATCAAAACCGTTTGGAGAGTCTGTGGAAAGACAGGCACAATGATATCCTGTTGATGGAGCTACAATATGGTCTAACAGTTTTGGATTTCACTTTGGGATTACAAAAGGATGTGAATAACTGCTCACAAACTTTGACCCAGCCATCTCATTAATGGGGAAAAATAATAGTAAAGGTCCAAAGTATATACATTGGCATTCTTTTTCAGTATTCTTTGTGATAGCAAAGAACTGGAAACAAAGTAGATAATCATTGCTCAGGCAATGACTGAGAGAACTATGGTAGAGCATTATTGTTTAGCAACTTCGATGAATTTAGAGAAACACGGGAAGATTTGTATGGATTGATGCAGAACAAAATAAGCAGAATCAAGAAAACAATTACCATCACTACACAGAATAAATGAATGCAGAACTAAAAGGAAATTCAACAGTTATGAAAAAACCATTGAAGGTTCTGGAGAAGAAATAACATGACATACCTCCTCCCCCAAGAAATGACTAGGACAGAATATGATATGCATCATCAGGCACAGTTACTGATTAGATATTTTTTCTTAATTGTCACAAGGAAGGGCTCCATGTGGAGGAGGATAGGACTTTGATGTAAAGACAAAAGGAATAAAAATATTAAGAAAGACAAAAGAAAAGTAAAAATAAAATGGTTTACTTATTTATCTAAATAGGGACAAAGGTGGAAAGAAAGCATGTTCATGAGGGTTATAGTGTCCATAGGTCTGTGTTTAAATATGCACACATAGATGAATGTGTATCTATCTATATAAGCTTATACATATAAATGCATACAATGACCATCATAGAACTTTATGGTCACAAGTGAATAGAAAAAACATAAACATGATGACTGAGAAATCAATGAATAAATTGAATTGTAGAAAGAGGACACAAACATATGCTATCAGGCTGTAAGAAATAGCAAATATGAAGTATTCAGAGAGAAAAAAGAGCAAGTCATAGGAACTTATACAAAGTGAAATAAAAAGAACCAAGAAATGAATGTCCATATGTTAATAACCATGTAAAGTATGAGATCAGTAAAACATAGCAGAATACTGTGTAATTATAATAACCAATCTGTACCACAGAGAAGACATAAAAAGCATGTATTAGAAAAGCAGGAGACTATGAGGATGCAATGTTACTATATTAGTCACTTTGAGTTAAAAGTTTTATTTCTTTCCTTATACAAGAAAACTTAGTAGTTGTTGGTAGTGAAGTATATATAAAAAGGCTATGAAATGAAAGCAATAAATCAATAAAACTTTTTTTTTTAAGACAACATGGCATATATTTAACTAAGGGCATGTACATAATACATCATATAACAGAATTATGTCTAGTGATCACATACAAAGGTCATGTGCAGAAACATGCATGTACCAGAGCAATAGTGCATTAACAGCACTGAATACAAGCATATATAGCAATGATGTTAAATACAGCAATAAAAGCATATTGCATAACACAGAAGTCATAAGCTAGTCATAACAGCATTCTTCAATTATACACAAAGCATCCTGCACTATAGTAACTGCATCTTTGGTTCCGTGAACAACCACTTTTCCCATTTCTCTTAAACCATGATATTCTAGCTGGTCACTGACCTAAAAGGCCTGGCCCTTCTGTCATGACCTCCTAAGGTTGAGGATGACCAGGCTTTCTGTCATCATCCTCAGATCTACTGGACTACTGTCCTGAGCTTCATTATGGCTTGGGCTATCACTGTCTCCAAGTATGGGTGCCCCCTATTTCCTAGATCTCTCCACAATTTGGTTAATAGGCAAATAAGAAGCTACTTCTGAGTCCAACCCTTCTCCCCAGGTTGAAAAGAATTTCTTCTAGGGTCAGGAGAGAGTCATTGGGTTTCTCTGAACCTATAGCAAATACCAACACACAGGTATGTGGGTTTAGGGTATTTTAAACACATACAGAGATTTCTCTCGAGTTCTTGATTGTTCAATTGCAAAAAAAAAAAAAGGAAAGAAAGGAAAGAAAAAGATGAAAAACTATTCTACAGTGTTGGGTGGAAACTAAGGGATAGGGCTCTGGTTGAACACAGTCTTGCTCTGGGCTTAAAAATATACATGTATAATAGTAATAATTCGTGTCACTGTAAATAGTCTAAATAGGTTCATATGATGTTTTCCTTAAACCTAAAAAAAAAGGCAATACAGGTCACCATATTTGTCTAGTGACTCATGCCTATTAGGTTATATTTTATTAGATTCTAAGCTCTTTGAGGGCAGGGACTGTTTTTTTGTCCCATTTTGAAGCCCCAATACTTAGCACAGTGCCTGGCACATAGTAGGTACTTAATAAATATTTATTGATTAATTGATTTACTCAAGCCAGCAGCCCAGTGGCCTAGGCTTGTCTGCTTTTTTTTTTTTTTAAACAAATACTTTATTAACTTCTGTTTTACATCATTCATTTCCGCCAGATTTTGAGTTACAATCATTTTCCCCCCATTATTCCCCTGCCCAACCTCCCAGAATAGCAGTCCCACAAGATATCGCTTCCTCCAATCTGCTCTCTCCCATACCTTCTCCCATACCCCCATCGACTTTTCCATTAGAGGAAGATGAATCTTTGTGTCCCAATGCCTGCACATCTTATCTCCCAATTATAGGCAAAAGAGTATTAATAATAGTATTTATATATACATATTTGAAACATTTAATGTTACGACCTCGAATTTCAGATCCATTTCCTTCCTCCCTTGTCACCCATTCCTTCTTGGGAGATAAGTAATTCAGTATATGTTGTACATGTCTAGCTATGCAAAACATTATCATAGTAGATATATTATACAAGGCTGCTTATAATTCCCTCCCACTCATACCACCCCCCACCTGGTCGATTCCTACATGATCCTGTCCCTCTTCTATAGTGGGTACTTCCAACCTCCCCTCACCCCAAGGATGCCCTCCCATCCATCATCTCTCCTCTCATCCCCCTTCCCCCTATCCTGCTGCAGGTTGAGATATCCCATTTAGTATGTATGTCATTTTCTCACTGAACCAAATTCAATGTGAATGTGGTTTTGCCTTTTTAGCCTTTCTTATTCTCCCCCTCCTTTGCACCCACTTCCCCTACATGAGATAGTTTACCCTACCATGTCTCTCCCCATCTCCTCTTGCCACTTTCCTCTCTCACCTCATAATTTCATCCCTTGAGTACTCTCCCTTCCCAACAGAATCAACCTATGCCCTCTATCCATATATAACTGTAACCATATACACACACATTCACACATGTATTCATATGACCACACCCCCTTCTTCCATTATTTTCATAGTGAGAAAGATATCATCAGTCACAGTTATTGCTTTTCCATATAGGAATGTAAATAGTTCAACTTTGATAAGTTCCTTTTGATTTTTTTCCCCTGATTACCTTCTCAGGCATCTCTTACTTCTTTGCCGCCTGATGTCAAATTTTCTGTTCAACTCTGGTTTTTCCCTCAAGAATGCTTGAAAGTCCTCTATTCCACTGAATGACCATATTTTCCCCTGAAACAAAATACTCAGTTTTGCTGGGTAGGTGACCTGGGTTCATTCCCAGTTCTTTTGCCCTCTGGAATATCATATTCCATGCCCTTCGATCCCTCAGTGTAGAAGCTGCCAGGTCCTGGGCTATTCTGATTGTGTTTCCACAATATTGAAATTGTTTCTTCCTCCGCTTGTAGTATTTTCTCCTTGATCTGGGGATTCTGGAACCTGGCTATAACATTTGGAGTTTTCTTTTTGGGATCTTTTTCAGGAGGTGATCTGGTGGATTCTTTCAACCTCTATTTTGCCCTCACCTAAAACATCAGGGCAGTTTTCCTTGAGAATTCCTTGAAGGGTGATTTCTAGGTTCTTCCTGATCATGGCTTTCAGGTAGTCCAATAATTTTTAAATTGTCTCTCCTGGATCTATTCTCCAGGTCAGTGGTTTTTCCCATGAGATATTTCACATTGCCTTCTAATCTTTCATTTGTTTGGATCTGCTTAACAGCATCTTGATTTCTCATAAAGTCACTAGCTTCCATTTGCTCCAGTCTAACTCTGAAGGAATGAATCTCCTCAGTGAACTTTTGAGATTCTTTTTCCATCTGGCAAATTCGACTTTTTAAGGCATTCTTCTCCTCATTGCCCTTTTGGGCCTCCTTTGCCATTTGAGTTAGTCTATTTTTTAAGGTGTTGTTTTCCTCAGTCAGGCTGTTGACCCTCATTTCATACTTTTCCTGCATCCTTCTCATTTCTCTTTCCAATTTTTCCTCCACTTCTCTTATTTGATTTTTAAAGTCCTTCTTAAGGTCCTCTATGGCCTGCAACCCACTCATGTTTTCCCCTGGGGCTTTTGGAGCAGGACTCTCTGACCTCACAAGTCCTTTTCCCGCTCTATGCCCCAAATAGGAGTCTAGGGTTGCATTTTTCTGTTTCCTTTGCCTTGGCATGTTGCCACCTTTTACTTTTTGGGCTTGTTGCCACACTATGGCTTTAAGGCCAGATAGAGGAATTTTCGTCCCGAACGTGTGCGGGGGCAACTTCCGTTTCTGGCAAGCTGTAAACCCACCCACAACTTCCACCCTAGATCACAATCCAGATCCAGGGAGGTTAAAGCAAGAGCGATTACCCCCCAAGACTGATCGCTGGATCTCCCCACGATTTGTAGGCTGGGAGCCGGAAATGCCTCTGAAAACTACAAAATGGCGTGTCTCCTCAGCGGCTTCTAGCCCCCAGGGGAGGGAGCTGACGCATTCCCCATAGGTCCCAAGTCCATAGGCACTAACCTCCTGATTGTCCCAGAAAAGTCTATGTTGATAATTTCGCCACAGCTCCTGGTGTTCTGGGCCTCCAGCCGGCTGCCCCTGCCGCCCCTGGGGCTAAAACCTCGGCTCACGTGGACCTGGGCTCGGCTCGGCTCCTGCGCTCTGCGCACTGCCGGCTCCCAGACCACTGCGCTGGTCCTTCCTGCAGGGTGCTGGGCTGTCCTCAGCGGGAGGTTAGCTTCTCTGTGTCGTTCTGTAGGTGCTGGGGCTCCAGAAGATTTTCAGAGTCCTTTTTTACATAGTTTGTGGAGAATCTGGGGGCAGAGAGGCTTGGACGAGCTGTTTCTATTCCGCCATCTTGGCTCCGCCCCAATAAAACTTTTAAAAAAGGATTTTGGGTAGAGCCAAGATGGTGGAGTAGAAACAGCACGTCCAAGGTGCTCTCCCCCCAGATCACCTCCAAAACATGCAAAAGGGGACTCTGAACAACTTCTGGAGCCCCAGCACTCACAGAACGACACAGAGAAGCTAACCTCCTGGTAAGGAGAGCCCAGCAGCCCTGCAGGAAGGGCCAGCACAGCACTCTGAGAGCCGACAGCCCAGCACACTCGCGTGAGCTGAGGTTTTAGCCCCAGGGAGGCTGGGCCAGCAGCCGGCTGGAGGGACCCCAGAACACCAGCAGCTGTGGCGATTCCAGAAGTATCAACACAGATATGCCTAGGACAAAGTGAGAGGTTAGTGCCCTATGGACTTTGGGACCAGTATTTGGGGAACATGTAGGCTTCCACCCCTGGGGGCTAGAAGCCACTGAGGGCCATTCTGAAGCTTTAGCTCCTCCTCTGGGGGCTAGAAGCTGCTAAGGAGACAAGTCATTTTGCAGTTTCAGTGGCAGCTCCAACTCCTGGCCTGAGAACTGTAGGGAGATCTAGCAAGGAGATCTAGCGATCAGTCTTGGGGGGTAATCGCTCTTGCTTTAACCTCCCTGGATCTGGATTGTGGTCTGGGGTGGAGATCGTGGGGTGGGTATCCAGCTTGCCAGAACTGGAAGTTGTGAAGACCCCAACATTGGGATGGAAGATCCCCTGTCTGGTGGCAGAGTCCTACTGTGGCAACAAGCCCAGAGGGAAGGGGTGACAAGGGAGGAAGGGAATGGATCTGAAATTTGAGGTCTTAAAATTAAATGTTTCAAATATATATAAATACTATTATTAATACTATTTTGCATGTAATTGGGAGATGAGATGTGCAGGCATTGGGGCACAGAGATTCACCTTGCTCTAATGGAAAAGTCAAAGGGGGTATGGGAGAAGATATGGGAGAGAGCAGATTGGATGAGGGGATATCTTGTGGGGCTGCTATTCTGGGATGGTGGGTAGGGGAAAAATGGGGAAAAATTGTAACTCAAAATCTTACGTAAATGAGTGATGTAAACTAGAAGTTAAAGCATTTGTTTAAAAGAAAAAAAAAAAGGATTTTGTCTGTTTTCTCTACCACCTTTGGTATAGTCAACACAGTTGGGAAAGATTTGAGCCTGAATCCTCTTTCCTATTCCTGTTCAGGAAATCAAGATCTTCTGAACAATAGAAAAATAGTATACTTGATAATATAAAGATTCCCCTCCTGACCCTTTTCCTTGTCTATTTTATGGAGTGACTTAGGCTGAGTTAGATATTTTTCCTTAATTGTTTTTCTATGTCACAAGGAAGGGTTAATTTTGGAGGAGGATAGGACTGATGTAAAGACAAAAGGAATAAAAATATTAAGAAAGACAAAAGAAAAGTAAAAATAAAATGGTTTACTTATATATCTTTTCCCAGCCCTCTTCTGAGCTTCTGTATTTCTACCATGGGTGGGGAACCTGTGACCTCGAAGTCACATGTGGCCCTCTAGGTCCTCTAGGACCTCAAGTGTGGCCCTTTGACTGATTCCAAACTTCACGGAACAAACCTGCTTAATAAAAGGATTTGTTCTGTAAAAGTCGGGATATGGAGAGAGACACACAGAAAAACAGCCAGAGATTTAATAAAGTCTGGCAAGGAAATGGCCTTTTGGGGAAGGGTCTCACTAGAAAGAAAGAAAGAAAGAAAGAAGGAAAGAAAGAAAGAAAGAAAGAAAGAAAGAAAGAAAGAAAGAAAGAAAGAAAGAAAGAAAGGAAGGAAGGAAGGAAGGAAGGAAGGAAGGAAGGAAGGAAGGAAGGAAGGAAGGAAGGAAGGAAGGAAGGAAGGAAGAAAGAAATGGAGAAAAGAAGGAAGGAAGAAAATCTATTAAAAATGGGCTTTGCAAATTGATAGCAAAATTCTCATCAGTAACCCCAAAGAGGAAACAAAATGCAACCAATCCTGAAACGATGATGGAACTGAATTACAAATAAACCTGTTATTCACCCACTTAAGGCTGCCAGAGACACTAGGGGAAAATGAAAGAACACAACCTTCTCCCCTTTTACCTATTGGAAAGAGGAAATAGAATGCAAGTGACCCTTAGAGACCTAAGCATCTTCTAAAAATCCTTCACCCTCATGGTTGGAGACAACACTATGCTTTCTAAATTTGGACTTCTATGCCAAATTTACAGGTCCCTGCACCCCCTACAAGAGTTTTGAATCAAAGAGTACTGAACCAATACCCAAGAGGAAGCTGATACTTCAACCCAGGACTCATTGCCTCCCACTTTCCCAAGAACTAATGTTCTATCTCAATCCAAGTAAGGGAGAAATGAATTGTTAACACTACCACCACCATCACCACCTCCCCTAATCCTAGTAACTAGAAGGTAATGAAGTGCTATTGAATAACTATGATATTACCAAGGGATAACTATGCAGGTAGATTTCTAATGTGGAGGTTATGGCTATTTGACAGCTTAATGGAGGGATTCAATATGATACTTGCTATTAAATTTTTTTAAAACATTTTGATGACTATTTCAATATGCTTGTTTCTCTTTATAATTGTATGTATTTTATTTTATGCATTTCAAAACCTTATTCTGAGAAGGGATCCATAAGATTCACTAGAATGTCAAGGTAGGGGGTGGGTGAGGAGGGTTCATTACATGTACATATATATATATATATACATATATATGTATATGTATGTGTATATATATGTATGTATGTGTGTATATATATATATATGTATGTATATGAAGTGAATAACATTTTATTGGTGAACTAATTTTATAGATACTTTAACAAAATAAACTTGATTTTGCCCTGACAAAAACATTCTGAAAATAGAGTGGCAAAATTCTTGAAAGATTGCATGAATGCCCTGGTTTCTGGGGTTAGATGACAGGTAGGTTGAACCCTACCTATGCCACCTAATACTTGTGTGAGCTTTGCCAAATTACTTAGCTTCCCATGTTGCTATTTCCTCATTTTTAAAATGAGACAGTTGAACTAGATGAACTCTAATGTCCCTTTTTACTCTAAATCTGTTTTTATTATCCTACCTGTATAGCATTGGGCAAGTCACTTAAACTTCCCCAAACATTTGTTTCCCTATTTGCAAAACATAATGACTGGGATAGATTGCTTCTATGGTTCTTTCTGCCTCAAAATCTGTGATCCTCTTTATATAAATATATTCTTAAGGGAGAGGAAAGGGATTCTCCCCACCTCATAGCAGCTTACAAAGCTTCCAGAATGAGGGCCTTGTAACTCTTCCAAGTGAGAGATCATAAATGGCCACTTATCCAATTTGAGGTATGCCTAATCTTAACCAGAAGCACAGAATGCTGACTTTTATATTGAATGTCTCCAGGGCATGGAGGTGATTAGCCATTTCTATGGCTTTTTTATTTGGGAGATATAACTTATCTGTAAGAAAACAGTTGATCAGAAAGCTTCCAGTATATGTAGAGAGCCAAAAACAAACAAACAAACAAAAACATTGTTCATTAGAAATAATGATCTCTACAAGTCTTAACAACACTGTGGATGATAAAAAAATGTTTGATCCTTATGAGAATTATTGATCTAAGACCAATTTCTAGTGGGCATATAAAGAAACATTTGTACAAATACACACGCACACACACACACACACACACATACACATAACTTACATCCTCTTGACTGCCTGCAGTTCATTTAACCAAAGGGACTGAAAGAAAAGAGAATGTGGAAAATGAGCTTTTAGATTTTTTTTCTAATGGGCAAATATACAAAGCTGTAGTTCAACACAGGGCAGATCAGTCTGGGAAAGCAGATATACAAAGCCGTAGAACAGGTTAAGGCAGTTGTTGCTTCACAGCCTTTCAAGTTTCAGATTTCTTTTGCCTTAATGAAAGCAATGAAACAAGTAGCATTATCACTTTGTTCAATGCCAACAAAAGAAATTTCTAAAAAAAAATTGTGTGTGTATGTGTGTGTGTGTGTGTGTATGTATGTATGTATGCATTTCAAAGCTCAGATAGACCCTTAGAAACTGGGCTCTTCTTCATTTATCCCAGTGTTGGTTTGTAATTAAAGAGAAATTAGAAGGTAAAAGGAATTCTTACCTTTGGATAGATATGAGATGTGAGGAAAACCATGTATTTGTTGCATTTTGCTTAAACCAACCTGAAACTTAGTTCCTCATTCATAGGGCTACTGACATAGCATTTTGTTAATGAAAGAGTAAGTTAAAATTTTCATTAAAACCCTTTTCAGTCTCAGTTGAATAAAGACAGCTGTTCTTTTCACTTCCTCTGCTTCAACAGAGACGCCCCATCAATACTGAGACCAAAGGGCTCCAGAGGACATCAGAACTACTTATGCACAACTGTATTCTTCCCAGAAGTTTGACACTGCAGAGCTGGCTGGCAAGAATAAGAAGAAAAGCTATCTTCATCAGAAACTTGCCAACTTCTTGATCTAGAAGAGTTAAACATCTGCAAATAGAAAGGCAATGATTTTGTTTAACAATATATATGGTGGTATGGGTAACTCCTGCTACAGAGCAATGTGTTACTATTTTGGAGATCTTTAGGGAAATTTGCCCTTTTCTTAATGGATTCTGTGAGAACTCTAAGCCAAAGCTCAAGTATTTCCAAGAAAAGGACATACTTTCCATTAGTCCTGAAGATTTATTTTACTTCATTAAAAATATTGAAAATAATTTTTATTGGACCCATATGTACAAAATTTTTATAGCAGCTCTTTTTGTGGTGGACAAGAATTGTAAATTGAGGGGATGCCCATCAATTGGGGAATGGCTGAACAAGCTGTGGTATTTGAATGTAATGGAATGCTATTGCCCTATAAGAAATGATGAGCAGACCCATTTAAGAAAAACCTGGAAAGACTTACATGAACTGATGTTAAGTAAAATGAGAAGAACCAGGAGAACTCTGTACACAGCAACAGTGACATTGTGTGATGACCAGCTTTGATAGACTGAGCTCTTCTCAACAATGTAATGATCTAAGACACCAAGGTGTTGGCAGTGTCAGAGAACAGTAGGAGGGATATTCCAAACATGTTATGAAGATTTAATAGATAGAACTTTGCAGAAGATTGGAATTGGAGGGTGAGAGAGAGTAAAGAGGATATGATGATACCTAGGTTTAGAGTGTAGGTGATTAGGGGGTGGCAGTACCCTCATCAGTAATAGGAAAATGAGGAAAAGGGGGAAGACTAATGAGGAGGCAAATACAACAAATTCAATTTTGAGCATAATGAATTTACAATGTGTTAAAGATATACAGTTTGAGATGCTCAGTAGGAAGTTGGAAATACAAATCTAGCTGTCTGGAGAGAAGTTAGGGCTGGATAAGTACATTTGAGAATCTTAAGCATAGAGATAATAATTGAATCCTTGGCATCTGATGAGATGACCATACAGAACAGTAAATAGAGAGAAGTGGGCACAGGACAGACTCATAGAGGATACCCATGGTTATTATGTATGACCTGGAGGAAAATTTTGTAAATGAGAATAAAAAGGGGTCTTCTTTGAGTATGATCATTCAAAAAGTTTTATCCTATCTAACTTTATTATCATCTACTTATTATCTCTTGATTTTCTCTACTAGAGTAATATGAAACAATCTATTCAAAGCTTTGCTTAATATAGATAAAGTATATCTATATCATTGCATTATCTAATAATACTTTAATGATCTTGTCAAAAAAGGAAATGAGATTAGTCTGACATGCCATCGTGCTTTTCAGCACCTTTAAATTATTTTTCTTTGTAAACATTTTTCCAATTTTATGTAAAAACAATTTTAATATTAGCTTTTAAAATTTTGAGTTCCAATTTCACTCGATCTCTGTCTCCCCTCCACCATCATTAAAAAAGCAAACAATTTGATATAGATTATACATCTGCAGTCATGCAAAACATAATCCATATTAGTTGTGCTGTGAAGGAAAACAGAACAAAAACAAATGAGAATGATAAAGTAAAAAAAAAACGTTTCAATCTACATTTAAACTCCTTCAGTTATTACTCTGGAGGTGGATAGCATTTTTCATCTTTCAGAATTGTTTTAGGTCATTGAGTTACTGAGAGTAGCTAAGTCATTCACAGTTGATCATCATAAGATGTTGGATGAAATATAGTAAAAACACAATGAATGCTTGTTGACTTAATCAGTGCCAACACAGAAGGAGTCAAGAAGTTTCAATTCTGCTTCAGACACTGTCACCATGGGCAAGTCATTTACCTGTGTCAACCTCAGTTTCTTCATTCATAAAATGAGGATGATAGTCATATTTATCTCCTGGGGTTATTGTGGAACTCCCAATAAGATAACATGCAAATCTTAAATTTAAGATAACTCTGCAAATCTTAAAACATTATAATAAATGGTTATTGGTATTCTATATTATATGAATCCCCTTTAGAACAGGGACTGGCTGGCCTTTGCCTTTCATTATCACCCCTAGCATTTAGTAGAGGGCATGGCACATAGTAGGCACTTAAATGAAGGAATGACCTACTGAAATATCATGATCTCTGTCCTTGGAATTGTTCTTTTTAATAGTACTATTGATGACTCAGATAGCACCAAAAGCATGTTTATTAAATCTGTGGTCTACACAAAGCTGACAGATGGAGCTAATCTATTGAAAGACATTAGAATTATGTATCAAAAATATCTTAATAGATCAAAAAAATGGGCCATTGCTGAGAAGATGAAATTTAACAAGGATAAATATAAAGTCTTCTAGTTAGGTTGAACAAAAAGACATAATTATAAATTCACAGAACTGAGGTATACCTATTTGTTGTGAAAAAAAGAAGGTTTAGACTATGTTTCATCATTTTTACCTTCAGTATTGTGGTTTGTTATCTCATCCATAAGATTTCTTAAGTTTTATTTAGTGATGATAATGGCAACTAGAACAACAATAATGTTAATAGCATTTTAAAACATCTACTATGTACCAGTCACTGTGCTAAGGACATTATAAATAAGCAATTCTTGGTGATATTAGTTGACTACAACACCAATTTTAGAAAAAAGATGTGTTTGCACCCCAAATGAATTCAATGTTTTTCATTAATAATTTATTCACTGGATAAAGAATCACTAAATATATATTATGTGTAATAGAGAGATGCAAATTACAATAAGACATGGTACCTATTCTCAAGGAGTCTGCAATAGAGTTGAAGATGTACACACATTGATATCATACAAATTAGAGTAAAATAATTCCATTGGGGGCCGCTAGGTGGCGTAGTGAGTAAGAGGCTGGCCCTGGAGTTGGGGGGGATCTGTTCCAGCCTCAGAAAATGAGCATCCGCACATAAAATAATGACTGGTCGTATAACCTTGAGCAAGTTACTTAACCCCAATTGCTTTAAAAAAATAATTCCAGTGGCAAAGTCCACATACAAATGAATTTGCCAAAGCTTTATTTCTCTCCTGTGAGGTATAGGGTTAGGTACTGAGACTACCAAAATAAAAAGATTTTATGCTTTTCACCCTTAAAGAATATATATTCTATAATCTATTAGGAGGATAAGATAAATATATAGAGATACACACACAAGTGTGTGTGTGTGTGTGTGTGTGTGTGTACACACAGAGACAGTTATAAATCAATCAATCAAAAACATTTAAAAATACTTACAAAATGGGGCGTCTAGGTGGCAAAATGAGTAAGAGCTCCGGCCTCGGAGTTGGGATGACCCGAGATCGAAACCAGCCTCAGAAAATGAGCCCCCACACACAAGTAATGACTGGCCGTGTAACCTTGAGCAAGTTACTTAACCCCAATTGCTTTAAAAAAAATACTTACAAAATTCTAAGAACAGTGCTAGGTACTGGGAATACAAATACAGGGAATAAAACAACCCCTACCCACAAGAAGTTTATATTCAAATGAGGAAGAGAGCAGTATATACTGTTTTGTATTTAACATAACTGTGGTTTCTATATACTTTAAGTGGAATAAGTCTCTTATCTAGAAACTCATGTGACCTAATGATATATTTATCTAATTATAATATATACAGAACAAGAGAAAACAAATATAGATTAGTTAAATACAAGATAATTCAGAATGAAGGGTACTAGCAGTTGATTGGGGAGAAGGGGGGAAGAGGGAATAGGCAGATGTGATCAGGAAAGGCTTCATTTTAAAATGGCGACTCCACTATGTCTTGAAAGAAAGGACTTTTGTTAGGCAGAGGTGAAGAAGGATTTCATTTCACCTATGGAGATAGGTGAGTGGAAAAAAAAACATGGAGATGGGAGTTGGAGTATCATGTTCGAGGAGCAGAGAAAACATGATTTTGTCTGGTTATAGCGTATAGGGAATGGAAGTGAGTAATGTTCATTGAGGCTGGAAAGAGGTTGGGACAAGATTGTAAGGGGCTTTAAAAACTTAACTAAAAGAGTTTCATTTTACCTTTTTTTCTTAAAAAAAATTGAATTTTTTAAGTAAAAAAAATTAAATGTGCATTTACATATAAAAAACCACAGAAAAGGAAAAAGTACCATACAGAAAGTCAAACATCTATATTATGAACAGAAATCTCACTTTATTCTTTGAGCATATAATAAAATTTACATTTTATTTTTAATGCTGGATGACTGGTACATGTTTCCTATTGACCTTGATTTTATTCTTTTCTCTGCATTTTGAAATGTTTAAATTACCTTATTTTCTTACTTTTATCTTTCCTTTTTGGTAAATCCATTAAAAACCTTCTTCTTTGCTCCCTAGTTCTACTTCAAAATGGAAAGAAATACAAATAAAACACTTTTATCAGATATGTGTAGTGGAGTACAATATGCCTCTATTATTGACCATGACTGAAACGTACACTTCATTCTGAATATCGAGTTCTTCACCTCATTGTCGGGAGTTCAATACCATGTTTAACAACTGTTCCATTAAAATCATGGTTGGTCATTGCATCAATAAGAATTCAATTTTATTTAATAATAACAACAATAATGATAATATTGGTTATTAATTAGACACTGTGATAAGTTCTTTGTAAATATTATTCTATCCTCACAACAATCCTGGTAAGTAGATTCTATCATACCCATTTTAAAGCTGAGGCTATATATTTTATAGTTAAGGCTTTTTCTCCTACTCTTCTATGTTTTTTCTGAAAGTGTTCATTTCCTAATTTCTTATGGCAAAATAATATTTCATTACCTTCATACGCTATAATTTGTTTAACTATTTCCCAATAAGAAGGCAATCTACTGGTTTCCAATTTTTGGTTATTGTGGAATAGCTACTATGAATACTTTTGTGGTAGGTTGTTTTTTTCTCTATGATATCTTTGGACTATAGACCTATTAATGATTATCTAGGTCAAAGGGTATGGACAGTTTAATGACTAGTGAGGTATAATACCAAATTGCTTTCCAAAATGGTGTGACCAGATCTTCCATGATTTATCATTTTCCTTCATTTTCATCTTTTCCAGTTACTCCAATTCTCATATTTATTATTGAAAATTTTCCATATATTTAATTTTAATTTCTATTATTATGAATGATTTAGAAACATTTTTTCATATAGTCATTGATAGTATGGAATTCTTCTTTTGAAAACTTCCTAGGTGAAAAACATATAAGATATCATTCTAGGAAAAAAAACAAAAACTACTTAAGAACTCTGATAAATACAGAGACAAACCACAAGCCTAGAGGACTGAAGATGAAAACAGAGGGAGATACTTAGATATTTTGGCATGGCCAATAGGGAAATTGCTTTGCTGTACTGTGTATCTTTAGGATTGGAGTTTTCTTTTCTTGTTCTTGTTGTTGTTGGTGATAATGTCCTATGGGGGGTATGTTATAAATGCATGTAAAATAAATAAATTTAATAAAAGAAAAAATTAGGCTGAGGAGCTTGTATTTCATTTAAGTGTTAAGTAGAGATCAGATTGAACTAGTTGTGCCTATACATTGAGAAGATATCTGATATTACTGATTGGAGGAGGCTGATAATAAAGATGGGTATACCATTAGATGGTCATCATCATAGTTCAAGTAATGATGACTTGACCACCAAGTCAAGTGGGATTCAGTGGGAATTGTAAGGAAGAAACAATCTTAAAAGATATTGCAGTTGGAATCAACTAGACATGGTGACAATCTTCTCCACATTTAAATAAAATAAAATTGTATTGATGTAAAGTTATTTTCCCAAAGTGTAGATCTGTTCACATCATCTCCTCCCCCCAATCCTCTCTCAATAAACTTGAGTGACTATCACTGCCAAAATCACATATAAAACCTTCTATTTGGCATTTAAAGTTTATCACAACCCATCCCCTACCCTCCCTTCAAATCTTTCTGGTATTTTATAGCTTACTTCTCCCCACTCTGCCCATATACTCTGTGATTCTAGGAAACTGGTCTCCTTGTTGTTCCTTGACAAAGGCACTCCTCTCAACCCCGGGCATTTTCAGTGGTTGTTTCCCATGCTTGGAAAGCTTTCTTTCCTCATGTCTGCCTCTTGGCTTCCTTCAAATCATATTTAGAATCCCTCATTCCCAACCTGCCTAACATTACAAGGTTGTTGTGAGGATAAAATGAAAAATACTGGCAATGTGCTTAGCACAGTGCCTGACACATAGTAGGCACTTAATAAATACTTGTCTTTCTTTCCTTTTATTCCAGAGCTTGACTTACATAGATAATTTTCAGTTTATCCTATAAGTACTTTGTACGTAGTTGTTTGCCTATTGTTTTCTCCAATTAGATGCTTAACTCGAGAGTAGGGACTGCTTCTTGCATTTTTTTTGTTTCCCCAAAGCTTAGTGCCTGACACATAGTAGGCACTTAATAAATGACAACTGACTGATTGGCATCACCGTCATTTCCATATGCACCACTATCATTTAGAAAACAATTATGTGAAAAAGCTGATAAAGCAATGGACCTGAACTTATGAAGACCTGAATTCAAACCCAGCCTCAAGTATTTACTAGCTGTGTGACCCTGGGCAAGTTCCTTAAATTTTTTTCTGCCTCAGTTTTCTCAACAGTAGAAAGGGGGATAATAATAGTTCCAACCTCACAAAATTGCTAATCTAATGAGATACTTGTAAGGTGCTTGACATGACATTTTAGGTACTTCCTTCCTTCCTCCAAGTTCAACTTTCCTTTGTAGCAAAGAAAGACAATTACAAAAAACAATATATAGTGATTTTAAGTTTGTAAAATACTTTGCTTATATTATCTTACTTGATCTTCATAGCAACAATGTGAAGTACACAACATAATCATCCTCATTTTACAAATAGGGAACCTGGGTTTGAATAAGTTAAATGGCTTGTCCAGGATCATATACCTAGTAAGTCTCTGAGGAAGGATTTGAATTCAGGTCTTTCTGAGTTCAAGGTCAATACTCTATATTACCTGGTAAAAGATATACGGTTATTCTAGGTGCATTGTCCTTTCTAGTCTACCAATTTTCAACTTCATACTGTCCCAAATTTCTATTCCCCAAAATATAAGCTTTGCCTCTATTCAAAAATCTGCCATTCAGCCATCATTGAATAATTACTATGAGGGGAAAATCAATTTCTCCAAGTTCACCCATAACATTATTGAATAATTCTTCTTTCCCCCCCTCATATTAAGGCAAACTCAATTGTAGACATGCTTGGCTTATGTTGCCAGTGGGATTTTTGAAGTGGAAAACAATGGGAGTCGAGGGCTCAGAATAAAAAAAAAAAGGTCAGGATTAGAGTGAAAAGTTTGAAAAACCATTTGCCTAGAGGTAATGACTGGAATCAGGGAAGGAAAAGATGCGAAAGATATAGCATCCAGGGAAAGATATCATATCCTCCTCTATTCCATTTGGTTAGGACAATTATTTTAGCCACAGATGAAGGACAAACAAATTTAACCCACTTAACGAATGGATGACGATCCAAAGTTGGTGACTAGGATGGGGAAAGCTTTGGGAACCACCGCTGAAGAAAGTATTAGGTTTAGTTTGAAGAAGAGAGATGGGAGTCTTGCATGGAAACACTTCTCAATATTTAATGAAATGTCCCATATGGGAAGGAACAAGCTTACTTTAAGTTGTTTCATATGGTAAAAATAGGGTCTATATATGAAAGTTACAATGCAGTATCTTTTGAGTTCAATATAAAGAAAGTTTTTATACCAATTACAGCTTTTAAGCAATAGGACAGATAACCAAAAAGTAGATGACCATAAACTTTGCTCAAGGCCTACTAGGTTGGAAGGAATATATTAGATCTCCAAGATAAGACTTCATAAGTTCCATTAAAATATATGATTGAGTCAATAAAAATGGTTCAAAACAGAAATGTGGTCTCCAAAGCTGCATGCAATATTTTCCTATGGAACTTTTGAGTAGATATATAAATGTGGCATTTGAGAAATTAACTAATGAGTGAATTGAGTCTCTTAGGTACTGTCATTGCTATCCAAGTTCAGATCTGATTTCTAGTTCCATTCTTTTGCCAAATATTAAATTCCTCCTGTAATAATAACAATCTTATACCTTGATATCTAATATATTATCATTGAAATTCTAGAAACTTTTCCCTCACTCCCTACCATATACTTAGCCTAAATGCTAGAGGTAAAAAGCCAGTATCATAAACTCCAGGTCTCTGGGGCAGTCCTCATTTTCTTTGGATCACTTGTAAATGATGAGGGTCTCTTCCATAATGGAAGAATTATTTGATTGCCACATTTCAAGGCTGACTTATAAGAGTAGGTGAATATAAGACAACAAATAAAAATAATGCTTAAGGTGGAACACTATGCTGAAGGATATGAAAAAGGTCTAAAGACATTACAAGAGAACTATCCATCAGTGAATGGATGGCCTTTCCTTTTAGGTTTTTTCTTTTAATTTCACAGAAACATGAAAGCAGATGGACACAGATATACAAGGTTCATTCTAGTAGGGTTATTGTTTGTTACAGTAGGGTGAGATTGTTCCTATAGCCCCATCAGCCATCAGTTTCCTCTCAACATTCATGTTGAATAGCTGTGTTTGATGCCCCAGATGCTGAACTCTTTTCTCTTGTCTTTTACCCTTTTTCTTGAAAGAAAGATGCACTTTCAACTCTAAAATGATAGTGCAGCCTCAGGGGTCATTGAAGGGATTGATTTTAGCTATTTTTTAAACTAACAAAATAAAAGCTTTCAGATTTTTTGCTTTATTTCAGAGAAAGAATGATAGAAATGACAATGTATCTCATGCTTGTCAGTTAGTCAGATGGAAATATTAGTATCCTCCATATGTAAGGTGTAAGAGGCAAAAGTTAGAAATTGGAGGATGTATATTGGTATAATGTCAATGTTTAGATTGTGTTTGAGGGGTGTGGCTATTTAAATAAAAGAGAGATTAAAATAGAAAAATGAATTCTTTGTGTGACATGGTCTGTCCCACTGTTAAATTTGGTATACTTGTTTGTGGGTCACTGTCAATTAGTTACAGGAAGAAATCTCTAGGTGTAGCAGGGAGTTTCTGTAAACTGACACATGCCTAGCTATATTGCCTTATATTGTTTTACCAAATGAAAGTTCTTGCAGCCCAATAGAATCTCTCTTTTTCATTTTTTTGTTTCTTTTTCTTCAAGCTCTCAAGTTGGTCACAGAATATTTGCTTTGGAAAAAGCAAGCCTTTCATAAAAATGTGAAAATTCTTAACATTCCTCAAATAATGTGACTGAATAAAATTATATTGCATGGGCTTGGGAAAAAAGATCACTAATGCTTTTCTTCCTATTCTTTTAGTCTTATCTGCAATGTTGAATAGTTATTTCAATATAAATGAAAGTTTATGATATTGTTGACATAATCCACATACATATAATTTGAATAATTAAAACCTTACAGTTGCATATAATTATGATATAAGTTCGTAATTATATCAATTATAATAAAGACTGAGTATACTTTGAAACAAGGGGAGGTAAACTTCTGTTAGTTTCCAGTGTATCTATAGAAGACCATTTGGTGACATCTCTAGTCCTGAGACTTCCCTTTAGTTAAGTGTGACCCATTTCTAAAATACTATATTTCATCCTTTTGAAATAGACTTCTTTTGAAAAATTCTCATTTGTCTTTAGTGAAGAATCCTATTGGAAGATCAATGAGAAATTCAAAGGCAATCAATACATC
Source organism: Gymnobelideus leadbeateri (assembly GCA_011680675.1). Classification (NCBI taxonomy): domain Eukaryota; kingdom Metazoa; phylum Chordata; class Mammalia; order Diprotodontia; family Petauridae; genus Gymnobelideus; species Gymnobelideus leadbeateri. Next base: position 23,303 of record WOXC01008461.1, read on the forward strand.
ACAATGGAAAGAGACATGGCTATTTGTTTACCGGCTAGTATAGGTCTTAAATGAAGCTGGCTCTAGGTGGATGTAAACTATTATTGAATCTGAGAATGGCAATCAATGTATCATAGAGCCCTTTGAGATTACTGGTCCAGTTGTCAAGGATGGTTCCATTAGGACTATCAGTATTGTGCCCTCTTGCTTTGTTTCTTGGTGACTTCAAAACCCATACACATAGGATCAACTACAGTCTTTTGTCTAGCAATTAGAAGTGTCTGTTCCCATTTACTTGTTTGTTGTGCTTCCCTGGTAATATGTAAGATCTTTGAGGGCTTGGTCTAGCTTTTATTTTTTTTTTTATCTTGTGTTGTCTAGGCCAATATATTCCTTTGTCCAATACTTGGTTCCCCAAAGATGGCTTAACTCTGACCAACTCCAGAGAAGTATTCTTTGAATCCTTAGCATAGTGTCTAGCAAATAGTAGGCACTTAATGAAGATCAAAAGAAAACCAACAAATTATTTATGTACATTTATAATAAGTGGGTTGAATTTGAGGATCTGTATATGGAGGTGGAAAGCTTCTGTGTGTCACTGAAGTGTTTTAAATTACAGTGCTGAAATAATTAAATTCAACCAGCATTTATTAAACATATACTATGTCCATAGCTCTTGTAGTATAATTACATTCTCTTCAAGCTCCCTCTTCCTTTGCCCTCCAAACTTACACAACAAGCTGGGTTTGAGTATATGCAAACATTTATTAAGTACTAACTACTTTCTAGGCATTTGTGCCAAGTACTGGGAAAACAAGTACAAGGAAAAAGGAAGACAATTTCTGCCTTCAACAAGCTTATATTCTAATGATGAGTTGCAAAGTAAGGGATGGGGAGAGAGAAGAGACGTTATCTATTTGTGGGGCCTGCTAGAGAAATCTAGAGAGAGACAGGAAGAGATCTAGGAAAAGAGGGAAGGAGAGATCATGGATGTGGCCTGGGAACTTCCTCAAAACAGAGTTTCTAGGAGGGACTTAGTAAGCCTAGGACAGAATTACAGAGGAGGAAGCAGGGCAAGAAGGCTGCTGGATCATGGAAAAGTCCAGAGAGTTGAGAGCAGATCCATAAAAAGAATGAAGGGGTGGTGTATAGCAGTCGCTAAAAGACACAAATATGACCTGACTTGATCTGTAAGGGGATAAACAAGTTTCTATGGTCAAGAAACTATAAAAAGAAAAATTCTGGTTTCCTGGGAACCATTCCAAGTTAAGGTGTTTTGAGATCCTTCTACTACTACTACTATTTCTACTACTACTACTACTACTACTACTACTACTACTACCACTACTACTACTACTACTATTACTACTGCTGCTATTACTACTACTATTGAAGAAGTAGCAGCAGCAATAGAAGAAGGAGAAGAAGATGATGATGACAATGAAGATGAAGGTGAAGAACAGGAAGGAGGAGAAGGAGGAGGAGGAGTAGGAGGAGGGAGGAAGGGAACGGAAGAGGTGGAGAGAGATGATGAAGAGGGAGGAGGAGAAAACAAATAGAAAAAGGAAGAGGAGGAGAGGCAATAGAGGATTGATAGGTTACTATGATAATTGTGCTTAAGAATTAAAAAATAAAAAAAATTAAAAATAAATATTTAGGTACTGATATTCAAGATTGGAGATTAACCATCATCCTGCCTCCTGCCTAAACCCTGCTGGTCTTTTATACTCTTGATTATCTCATTCTCCATATTGACTCCTATAGCATGCAACTGCTTTCATTTAAACCACTCATGAAGCTTTTAAAAAAAACAGATTTGCTTCCAGGTTTTTAAAAACCCTTCTTACCTTTTTTCTCTTTTTTCTTTCTTTCTTTCTTTTTTTTCTACCCTGTGGCCAAACATTTCAAAGCTCTTGTTGGTAGGTAAATAATGATGAAAGGTAGCAGGCAGATGACCTCTTGTCCGTTTCTGGAGAAGTAATTAGTTAGTTGGATTCCCAAGAGACATGGGTGATATATTATAGCTTGTAGGTGGTGGTTTCAAATGGCAAATAGTCCACCACCCACACAATTCTAATCAACTTACATATTTTTATGCACAAGCGAAGAAAGAGAATTAGTTGAGAGCAAATGTATTTATAAACAATGTATGTGTATTTTCTTGGGCAAACAGGGAGAAGCAAACAATGTTCATTACTTGCTTGATGTCACACTGACAGCTGATAGGAGAGGTAGACAGGTACACAGTAAGTTCTCTGGTGCCCCCTTACATTAATGAAGAGTTGCTGATGAATGTTGTTTTATGATTTGCAGTTAGCAAACAGACCAAAACAATGACAATGTAAATGAGGGACATTCATTTTTTCACCTTCCCTTTGGAGTAGTCAAACTCGCTATTATCACTCAAGAAACTGACTACCCTTGAATAACTGAGGCAGGGAACTGACTTCCCTTCAAAGTAGAATTTGAAGCCCAACATTGGCTTCAGTCATTTTCACACGGCAATTCTTTTCCTATTTACCTTATCTAACACAACTTTTAAATATCCTCCTAAAGCACACTGATCATTTTAAACAGTATACCTTACATATTTAAGTTGATGACCTAGCAATAAAAATAAAGTGAAATCTGGATACTTATTGGTTATTCTGTCCCTGTTTTACTTTGGGGCCATGAATGAAATAACTTAGATTTAATAAGTCTAAGAATATGAACTGTTTTAGACCAAACATAACTCTGTAGTTTCTGTATACATCGAGGTGAATATGACTCATATTCAGAAGTTCTTTTGACTCAAAGAGACTCATTTCTCTATGTATAATGAATAAATGGAAACAAATCCAAATTAGTTAAATATGAGGTATTTCAGAATGGAGGACATGGGGGAGAAGGAAGGAGGAATGGGAAGACAGAATCAAGAAAGACTATTTAAAAATAGACATTTTAAATATGTCTTAAAGAAAGAGAGAGATTTGGTAAGGCAGAAGTGAAGAGGGGTTTCGTTTCAGGTATAGAGATGGGCCTACGTGAAAAATATGGAGATGGGAGCTGGGGGAACAGAGAAAACGTGATTTGGTCTGGTCACAGAGTATAGGGAATATGGAATGAACATATCAGCAAGGCTGGAAAGACATGTTGGGGCAAAATAGTAAGGAACAAAAATTTAAATAGAAGAGTTTTATTTTGCTTTTTTCCTTTTTATAAAACATGCCATAAGTAGCCCAACTATTTCCATACTGATGGCCATCTATCAAGTAAAATGTCTTATGTCCAGATCTTCAGCACCACAAAAAAGTTCCTATTATCATTTTTTTTTGTACATAGAGGACTGTTTCTTCTTTCTCTGATATTTTTGAAAGTCAGTAGGCCTGTAGAGTTAAGACTGGGTCAAAGAGTATGCAATTTAATATCTTTTTGGGCCATAGTCCATAGTTTTTTCCACAGTAGTTGCTTTCTTGATTTTTAAATAGTCAAAAGTTTTAGTCATAGAAATATATTTGAGAGACAGTATGGCATTGGTGTCTAAGCACTACCCTTGAAATCAGGAAAATCTGTGTAAGTCCCATATCTGATTCTTATTGTATGAATAGAGATAATTCACCTAACCTTACTTTGCCACATCACATTCTTTAAGACCTATCTTCTAAGGTTTATATGACTTACAACCTGCTTCAATGTTCCACCAATAGATCACATATCCTTGATGCACTTGACATACAGATAGCTATTTACTAAATATGTTCTGGGAAACTAGTTTGGCCTCTATTTCCATGGGATCAAATTTAGAAAACCATTTGGGAGGAAATGGAGTGGTATTGAATGTGCTTATTATTTCAAATCTTAATACAACATGTGAAAGCCCTATGATAATCCTGAATGAATTTCACCATAGGATTTTCCCCCTGATGGACCCCATACCATCTGAGGACCAGGATATATTTTAGAAGTTCTGCACCAACATCTCTTTCAATTTAATCTTACAGGTCTTCAGAATCCCTTCCACCTCCAGTCCTCTCACCCCAACCTTTTCACTGTTGAAATCAGAGATGGTCTGAAACAAACAACTGAACCAAACCCTGAAATGATTCACATTTTCCATTTTGTGAAAGTCGGACCCTAATAGCTCATAAAATAGTGCCTTTGTCAGGAGCTTAGTTTCTGGGGTTTGAATGTTATTGGCTTCCAGCTGGCAACCAAGAGAAAATAGCTTTCTTTTTATTTATGCCTTGTCACCTGGCTACAGCTTATGTCTATCCCTGAAGTAGAAAGGAGATGGTAGGTAAGGAGGCCAAGGCTGTGAAATTAACTCACAAATGCAGCTCTTATGTATGGAAGTATGTGAGGATGTAGATGTGTAAGTACAATCTTAGTGCTGATGGAAGTCAAGGATTTTCAGACTATTCAATCCCAGGCTGAGTTTGAAGAAAGTTGTAGGTGAATTTGCTTTCTTTGTAGCCAAACAAATAACTGAGCTAAAAAATAAGTTACTCCTACCTTTATACACATGCACATAGACATACACACATTCTTAGCAATAGTTGGTAACAGATACAGGATTCAAAAATTCAAAACTAGGTCCTTTGACTCCCAATCCATTGTTTTTTTCCATGAAATCTCTCTCTCTCTCTCTCTCTCTCTCTCTCTCTCTCTCTCTCTCTCTCTCTCTCTCTCTCCTCTCCTCTCTCTTTCTGTCTCTCTGTCTGTCTTTCTGTTTCTCTGTCTCTCCTTATTTCTCTCTCACACACACTTAACTCTAAATGTATTTATGCTCATCCTGTTATATGACAAGCATTCAATATGGTATTCAAATGATTGAAAACAAGAAAATTATTGTATGTTTGTACAAGTGAGTATATGTGGGATGGGAGTAATATATCATAGGATAATCGTGGACAATTCACTTAATTGTGAATTGGGACTGTTTCTTTATCTGTAAAATGTTGACTCAATGGCATTTAAGGCTTCTTCCAGCTCTGTGTAAATCTCTCTCTCTCTCTCTCTCTCTCTCTCTCTCTCTCTCTCTCTCTCTCTCTCTCCACATATATATATATATGTATATATATATATATATATATATATATATATATATATATATATATATATATATATAATAGATTAAGCCTAGTGATATCCTGAGGTATCATATGAGCGCTGACCTTGGAGTCAGGAGAACTTGGTTTCAAATCCCACCTTGGAAATATATGGGCTGTGTGACCTTAGGCAAGACAGTTCACTCCCATAGTTCTGTTTTCTCACTTTCAAAAAAGTAATAGGTTGGAATATAAGGCCTTTAAAGTCCCTTCCTATTATAAATTTCTAACTCTACCATCCTCTTCACAGATTTGGCTTGAGGCTTGCCATTTCTGTGTATACTTAGTGACTGTGCAGAACTTCCTGGCAGTTGAACCCAGGACAGGATGTCTCAAAGTAAAAGAGAGGGGAATAAAAAAGGAAATGACACTATGAACACCAAAGTAGAAAGCACATTACACAAGTACCTAGGGATCCTCCAAGCAGGGATTGACTTGGAGAGATAGCTTGTAGCTCCATCTACTGCCTGCAGGAGTTTTAGTACCTTCTCCTTATCAAGAGTTCATTGACTTCTTATTGCTCATTTCCCTTGAGAGGAGGCATTTATGTGCCTGAGGCAAGGATTGGAAACCAAGCCTCCTCATGCCACTGCACCCCCATACCCTTCTCCAACCCACCCCCAGGAAAGTATGAAGACATTTTTATCTCTTAAAAGTGTAGTTTATTTGTATTAAAGAACAATCACCTTAGCTCTGAATTTCCTCCAAGACAAGCTCTCCTTCTAGCCTAATTTAGACAGTCTTTCACAGCTGTGCCCCTAAACCCTGGAGATTATACTTGATACAGTGGAAAGTGCATTATTTCTGGCATCAGAGCAAACTAAGTTCAGACCCCACTTATGATGCTTACTACCTCTGTGACCCTGAGCCAGGCTTTTAACCTATGTTGGCCTGAGTTTCTTCAAGTACTAAAGCAAGGTGGGGGGGATTTGGATGAGATAGTCTCTATGGACCCTCAGCTCCAGATTTACATGGCGCTGTGACCTCTTTATGTAGCACCCGCTCTGGACAAGTCACCCAATTCAGTACCTCCAGAGATGAAGTTACCTCTGGATCTAATGGGCAGCCCTGTGGACAGCTATTTTGATTGCCATAGTTTATGAATACGTGTGCTGCTGATTGAGTCAGGCCTGTTCTTACAAGTAGCTCTTAGAAAGGTATTTACTGGATTTAGTAAATGACACAAGAACTACTATGTTTTGCAGAACATTGATCCTCCGCTCCCTCCTCCCCCAACACACACACGCCCAAAACAAACCAAAATCAAAAACCACTCTGGGCTCACTATCCCATTACAACACATAGCTTCCATGGGAAGAGTGGGTGAACAATGCTAGGGAGCACATATGTCCAAGACTATTCAGTAGCTTGGAACTGAAAGGCCTGGAAATGGTTTTTCTCTTTATAAAGTTCCCACATTGCTCCCTTTGGTGCAGTGTCTCTGCGGGGCAAGCTGCTACCTAGATCCCAACAGTCTCCTCTGTAGCCTGACTCTTTTTTTCTGTTGCCAAGAGTTACACTTCTTGACGTTGTTTTATTCACTGAGAGCTGACTGGCTATATTTCTCTCTGTCCGGAATGTGTGACCCTGTTTCACTCTGGATTCAGGTTCTTCTACTGTTCAATCCCTCCTCTTTAAAACAATAAAGGCTGATGTGGGGGTCAGAGAAAGAAATCTCCTTCATATACTCTGCAGAAGTCTCATCCACAGGTAGCTCGAGGCTTGCAATCTTCCAAACTCTGGAACTGCTGAAATAGATAAAGGGCTTAGCTGCTTAAAATTCAGGGGTGTAGCAATATTTTTTAACTTAGCCAATCATTGTCCCTTCATTAAATCAGAGAGGTGTTCACTCTCGTAAAGGGGTCACAGAATATCATACCTTGTTAATATATTAAAACCTCGCACTGTGACTACAGCATTGTGAACACAGACTGCATATGCACATGTGAAGTAGTAGCACACTCTCCTTATGCTTGTACAATACTCATAGAATTGAGAGAGAGAAGAGACCATGGTGCTTATCATTTCCAATCCGCGCAATAAATAATCCCCTCATAATATACCCTGTAAGCAACAATCTTGCTTCTTTTAGAAGACCTCAAAGGAAGAAGAACCCATAATATCATTTGTTAATTGCTTGCCCTTTGGTCAGTTCAAATTTTTAGTAATGTTTTCCTGATATCAGATGTAAATTTCTTTGGAATTTTGAGGCAGTGATCCTGATCCTGATTCCTAAGAACAAACCACAACAAGTTTAATGCCTATTCTATATGATGATCCTTCAAGTACTTGAATCCCTCCCCTCCCCTGAGTCTTTTCTGGGATAACTATACTCATCACACTCATTTCTGTATATATGTATATATGTGTGTGTGTATATATACAGACATATGTGTACATAAATATACACAGATACATATACACAAACATATACATATATGTATTGTGTGCATATTCATGCATATGTACATACACATGCATATGTGCATGTATATATGTGTACATGTGTATATATGTATGTATACACACATACATACACACACATATACACATATACATATCAAGAGAATTGCACCATTTTGGTAACCCTACTCTGGATGCTCTCAGGCTTACCCATGTCCTTCTTGAACATTGGTGTTCCAATTGAGTTCTAATTAGGGAGGATAGAACTAAAGTGAAACTCTCATCTCCCTCTACTTAGAAAAATATGTCCCTCTTAATGTATTTCAGCAGCGTATTAGTTATTTTGCCTGCTTCATTACCCTGTTGACTCATTCTGAGTCCTCACATCTTTTTCAGAATAACTGCTCTATAACTGGGTCTTCCTCATTTTGTATTAGTGAAGTTGTTTTGTGCCCAAACTGAAAATCCCTATTGAATTCCATCTCATTAGAGTCGGCCCAATGTTCCAGTTTGCCAAAGTCCTTTTTGGACCCTGACTCTGTGCTCCACTGTGTTAGTCGTTGATCCCAACTTTGAATCATCTTCTAATTTTATGAGTGTTCATTCCATCTATGTCTTTATCCAAGTAATTGTTAAAAATATTACACAGCAATGGTCCAAACACAGATCCCTGGGGTATTCTCCCAGAGACGATCCTGAACCATTATGCCATACTCTTTGAGACCAGACACGCAGCCAGTTTGAAACTCCTTTAATTTATCGTTTAGTCCTCATCTTTCCATCTTTTCCCTAAGAAATGTACGATATATTTTAACAAAATCTCTGTTAAAAATCTAGGAAAACTTTATCCACGATATTCTTTTCATCTGTTAGTTTAGTAACCTTGTCAGACGAGGAAATGAGGGTAGTTTGACATGAATTGTTCTTGATGAAACCATGCTGTCTATTTGTAATTACTGCTTCACTTTTTACAGTGTTCACTAATCATCTCTTAATAATCCATTCTAGAATTTTCCCACAGATTGAAGTCAAACTTAATGCCCTAGAGTTGCAGACTTGGTTCTTTTCACTTTTGTCTGAAATTGGGTCAACATCTGCCCTTCTGCAATCTTGTGGCACAGCTCTCATTTTCTAGGATCTGTCTAATAGGAAAGAAAGCAGTTCACCAATCACATCTGCTAATTCTTTCAGAACCTGGATGTCTTTCCTTGTATCCTTTTAAATAATGAGATCCTACCTATCTTTGCTCTGTACCCTCTGAAATGTGATTTGCCAAAGTCTAAGTTGCATGTCAGACTATGTCTCTATTCCCTCCCAATCCCTTGGGATAAATCTAGGAGGGAGAGGCTGCTTCCCCTCCCACCTCCTCTACCCCCAGGGTTCTGATCATTTCTGATGATCTTCAAAAACCAGTTCCTCCCTGTTAATGGGAATCAAATCCAGAATAAATTTTCTTCTTGTTAGTTTCTCTACCCTTTGACCAAATTTGATTTATGTTTAAAACAAAACATTTACTAATTGTATTCTCTACACAGAATATTGTGGTGGTTACCAAGAGCAGTCTAAAATTCAGATGAGATCCAAACTCGGCTGTCTCACAAGTAACTTATTTGTGTTTTTTAAAACTATTTTCTAAACAAGTATGACTTTATTACTGCCTCTGTGTGTGGTGTGTGTGTGTGTGTGTGTGTGTGTGTGTAGTGTGTGTGTGTGTGTGTTATAGGTAAGTGACTATCTACCTTGCTTAGGTAATTCTAGCTCCCATACAACATAGCCACATTTCCTATGAAACCAAGAGCTGTTCATTCAAATTTTTATTTCTGGAAGGCAGATTCTGCATAAAAATGCTGCTTGTAATTTTACCTGATAGCCTTCAATTGGTAACTCCCACCATCTTCATCTCAGGTTTACAGAACACATAAAGTGTAACATCACTGTAATAAGAGTACAGAATGAAATAATTGAGAGGGACCTCAGAGGTCACCCAGTCCAACTTGTATTTTTTAGTCAGTTGTTTCAGGGGTGTCCAAATCTTGGTGATCCCATCTGGGGTTTTCTCCGCAAAGATACTGGAACAATTTGCCATTTCCTTTTTCAACCCATTTTACAGATGAGGATACTGAAGCAGAGTTAAGTGACTTACCCAAGGTGAAACAGCTATTAAGTGTCTGAGGCCAAATTCAAACTCGTGAAGTTGAATCTTCCTGACTCCTGGCCTAGTACTCTATCCACAGCCCCCAACTTGCATGCCTCTACAAATTGAGATGAAAAATTAAATGAAGATACAGAAGAGTAGAAAGTTTGCTGACTATGGAGTCAGAGCACCTGAGATTGAAATACTTCTCTGAGGCATTATTGTCTTCAAACCACTGAGGTTCTTCTCCCAGACTGATCCTTTTGTGAAGGCAAACTAGGCCATCTTTTGCCTCAATGCTTATCTAATCTTTAACTCCCAAATGGGCATTGCCTAAGACAAACTGAGACATGGGAAAGACATTAGCTTAAAAAGGCCAAGATCTCCCTCTGTATCCAGGTGTCACCAGTCATTCTGACCTGTGTCTTGTCACTGGACCCTAATGACTCTGGAAGAGAGAGTGGGGTTGATAACTTTACATAGCTGTGCCTCACTTAAATCCAATCCATTTGCAAGTCAAGATATCACCTTCCTGATGTTATTGGTCCTCTTGGAGGGATGAACAAAAACCAAAACTACAAAAACCTTTGAGATCTCAGACAAGCCACTTAAATGACCCCATCTTCACTGGCCCATTTGTAAAATGAAGGGTCGGAATAGCTAGTTTCTAAATTCCCTTCAGGCATCTAATACTCTACTGAGTCAGGGAGACCTGAGTTCATTCCTGACCCTGATAATTACTCCCTATGTGACCTTGACCAAGAAACAATCTCTCCATTCCTCTTGGTCCTCACTTGTAAAATAAAGAAGTCAGATCAGATAACTTTTAAGGTCCATTTCATCCACAGAGCCATGATCTTGGAATAACATCAGCTTCTTTTCTATTTCACAAATAATATTCTCGCTTCCTGACATCTTCAAAGCTGATACAAAACATTTGTCCCTCTGAACTCTCATAGCACACAGTTTAAAAGCTAAAATCTCACTGGGGCATTGGAGGATATTGTCCCTTTGGGGGAGCTCTGGGCCCCAGCTGGAAGTCTACCCCTATTCTCAATTACTCACTAGATAATGAGGGAGACTAAGTAGCAGTAAGGAAATTCTGTGGTATACATATTTTGGGACCTGGATTTTCAGATCATCAGGGGCAGATATTTTGCATCATCAGACTGCTGGTTCTTAGAGACAGGGTAGTAGCATGGACTGAGCCCAGGCTGCCAATGATATCTCTGCTGATGATTGCCTACATGATTCTGGGCACATCATAGCCTTCTTTGTGAAATTTTTGGATGTTTTTTACTTTAAGTGATTTAGCAGATAGGAAAGAATAGAGGGGCATCCATCCAATATCCTCCAATTTCATTGACTGGTTGAGCTGTCAGTCAGCAGCAGACTAACCAGCAGAGCTGATTTTCCTTTACTATTCTGAAAGATCTGTGAACTTATAGATATTGGTTATCCCTCCATCAGAGCAAATCCCTGCCCCTCCATACCTTCTCATCCTGTGGCAATCTTGTCCTAGGCTTCATTAAATCCTCTGAGAAAGCTTGGTAAAGTGAAAGGGACTCTTGGAACAAGAACAACTTCATGTTCCTAGAGTTCCTTTCATAGAGTCCTTTGACTCTGAACTTGAGTTCACATGCTGCTTATGTCACTTTCTACTTCTGACACCGATAAGGCACTTAACTCCTCTGGGCCTCAGTTTCCTCATCTGTAAAACAAGAGCGTTGACTAGGTGACTTCTAATGTCTCTTCCAATTCCAAACCCTTTAGCCATCTGAAAGAGCACCTAATAGACACTTTAGAGAGCTGCTCGTTTTGTTTTAGAGACCTGTTAGAAGACCCTGTGCCCAGTTCTTGTCTCATTTTTAACTCATGGGTGACCTAGACCCTTTCCTAGTCATTCTAAGTCTTGGTTAAGTATTTCGTGTTACTTCTTGCATATAACAAATCACTGATAATATGCTGTGTCCTGCTTATACCCACCATGCAGCCCGAGATTTTATTTGGTAGTCATACTGTGCTGTTACAACTCATGAAACAGTGGGATAATACTATTCCAGAAATCCATCTGGGGCCACATTAGTGAACTATTCTTGCAATCATTCAATCAATTAACAAAGATTTATTAAACATCTACAATGTGTGAAGTTCTCAGGGAGCAAAGACAGACACTCTAACCTCTTAATCTGGGAGAACTAAGGTTGTGTGTCATTTATTTCTGCTTCTCCCTATGAAACTAGCACAATTCTAGAATTCTTTGCACTTCATATTTGTTGAATTAAATCAAGTGGGGTAAAATGAAGTTTGGAGATCTCATTTCTTTGTACTATTTTTGTTGTTACTTGCCAAGGAAAATGAAGAGTTGTTTGTAGATAAAATTCAGGGTTTTTAATGTAACTTTAAGCTTTCCTAGTTTTTAAGCCTTTAGCTTAAGACTGCATTAAGTCTTTTGGGACATAGTGTAAAAACATTTGAAGAGATCTTTTGCAGGGAGTGTCTGGTGATAATTGCAAAAAAGAATGAATACACGTAATGAAAGGCCAAGGAAAGCAGAATGATATGTTTCTGTTTTTGTTTGTTTAATTGTTTCTCAGCTGTGTCTTATTCTTTGTGATCCCTTTGGGGCTTTCTTGGCAAAAATACTGGAGTGGTTTGCCATTTCCTTCTCTGGCTCATGTTACAGGTGAAGAAACTGAGGCAAACAAGATTAAGTGACTTGCCCAGGTTCATGCAAGTAGTAAGTATCTGAAGTCGGATTTGAATACATGAAAATGAGTTTTCCTGACTCCAGGCCTGGCACTCTATCCACTGTGCCACACAGCTGTATTCTCAGGAGCTTAAGATATGTAGGAAGCTTCTATTTCTATGTTTTACCAATGTGACTCTGCATGTATTGACTGGCCCCAACGTTCAGTCAGTAATGGTTCAATGGCAACTTAGAAGGAGGTTTTTTGTTTTGTTTTGTTTTGCTTTTTGGAGGGCAATTGGGGTTAAGTAACTTGCCCAAGGTTACACAGCTAGGTTTTTGTGTGTTAAGTGGCTGAGGCCGGAACCGAACTCAGGTCCTTCTGACTCCAGGGCCAGCGCTCTACTCACTGCGCCACCTAGCCGCCCCTAGAAGGAGTTTTTAATGGCGTACCTTTGGGATCTGTGCTTGGCCTTGTGATGTCTAATATAGGATCAATAGATCATACATGAATTTAATTCCCTCATTTTACAGATGAGAAAATTGTGGCCCAGAGAGTTTGTGACTTGCTCAGGGTCACAGACGGTTTAAGGGTCTGAGGTAGGATCCAAACCCATTTCTTCCAGACTCCAAATTCAGTGGCCAATCTACTAGACCATCTGATCTTTGTTTACCATGGATATTTGTGAGGGATGATTAATTGATTGAATGATGGGATTAAGATCCCCAGATTTGACCACCCTAGCTGAGATTAATAAAATGAGATTTTATAGGGGAAATTAGAAATTCTTATACTTTGATTCAAAAAGTCAGCTTCACAAATATGAGCATAGACTAGCCTAGAAGGATGTGCCCTGTGTGAGAGAACTATTCTACAATATCTGGGCTTCATTTTCATTGTTCTTCATTCTCAAAGAGGACCAAAATGACATTACTACACTAGAGTCAAGTTACAGTTTGTCTGACTGTGGTTGATCAGTCCAATATGAGCTCAGAATGCTCTACCACAGGTCAGGCACAACTAGTCCATGTGAAAATTTGGGGGGATTCTCTAAATTGGTGCGTCTCACGTTTCTTTTAAGCTACGTCAATTCTGCTTTGCTCATAGAGCTCAGCACCTTCTCTGATGAGGGCACACAATGCTGAGTGATCCTGTGCCAGTGTCTCACAAGTCACATAATGAATTTCAAAGTTCTTAAGAGAGACTTTGAGAGTGTCCTTGTATTGCTTTTTCTGACTACCATGTGAGTACCTGACCCATATGATATCTCCATAAAATAGAATTTTGGCAAGTGTATGACTGGCATTTGAACAATGTGGCCAGTCCATTGGAATTGCACTTTGCAATACAGCTTGAGTCCTTGCCAGTTTAGTTGGAGAAAGGACCTCAGTGTCTGATACCTTATCTGACCAGTGATCTTCAGAATCTTCCTAAGATAATTAGAATGGGAGTAATTCCATTTCCTGGCATGTCGCTGGTACATTACATCTTGAGCCATCAACAGTTATCTTGACTCTGCCCTGTCACTGGACTCTGATGCTCTGGAGGAGAGAGACCTAAGACTTCATGAAAGGCTGCCTCACTTAAATCCAACTTACACACCAATCAAAAGAAAGTATCTCGGAGATCCTTAAGGGAAAAGGAAGGGCAGTATAACATGGGATGTGTCAACTCACCCTTCTAGGTATACATATGAGTACAAATGAGGCAGAGGCAGATAGACAATAGTTTATCAAAAGGAGAACAGTGGGTTAATAAAACCATAGTGGTTCAAGGGAACATCAACATTGTGATATATGGTGCAGTGATGTGAGTATTGGATTTAGAATTGGGACTTGAGTTCAAATTCCCGCTCTGAAACTTAACTGTCGATTTGGGCATATCATTTAACATTTTGTGGGCCTCCTTTTTCATATGCAAAATAAGATTTCCTCTAGGGATGCTTTCAGCACTAAACCTGCTAATAAATTAAAATCTAAATTTTTACTTGCTATATGTATTGCTTTTTCCTGGAAAGTGATATAACTTTTAAATAAGCTTCTTCCCCTTTCATTTTCCCTTTATTTTTTTTCTCTCAGTGACAATTGCCTTTTCTTAGCTCAAATGCATGATAACAATAAAAATTCACAAACATGGAAATACATGATTATTAGGATTTTTTGGCTAGCACATCTAAATTATTCCAACATTTTGAGTCAGCATAAATAAAAAGAAATTCTCATTAAAACAGGATCCTTCATGAGATTTTTGGCCGTGGTTATGACACACCATAATTGGACCTTGCTCTCTGGGTATTTCACTCATTTGCTAGAGACTCCAAGCAGAAATGGGGAATTAAAAAAAAATCACATTCATTCCCTCACTCACTACACTTGAACATCTCAGAATCTTACTTGGTTTGATGTAAAATATAATGAAAGATTCTTCATTTTCTCAACTAGTCTTCCCATCCCTGAGAGACACAACCTTTCTCTTCTGTTATTTTAAAATGTTCATGAGAGTTTTCTTGCATTTGGACACAAGCTTGGTTTAGTTCCAATTTTCATGAATATTTAGCATTTATATAGCATTTTATGATATTCCAATTATTTGTAGTAAATTCTTACCTTACCCTTGTGCAGTGGAATGTTATGAATCATTTTTAGGCATCAGAAGTTTAGAGGTTAAAGGAAGGTATAGTCACTCTTCACTCTTGCCAGAGAAGAATGTCTTTCTCCCTAGCCCCACCCTCTTTCCTTAATTTATGCCTAAACCTTAGAAAGGATGAAATCATCCAAAAGAAAATAAAATCAAACTGTGTTCTAAGAACTACCTTTAAACTCTAAGGCTAAGTATTTTGATTAGTCAATTAGTAGTAAAATAAGTATAAAGTGCAAACTATGTGTCAAGCACTATGCTAAGAGATGAGGATACTAAGAAAAAGCAAATGTGTAACATTGCCTGACCTCAAAGGGCTTACATCCTATCAGATGGTGAAAATGTGTAAAACAGAGTGTTTCAAAAGTCTGAGTGTAGTTTTAAACTTTAGTAGGTTAAAAGTGCAATAAGATTTTTAGAACAAAATACACACATTTATTTATTTTATATGAATTTATATATACATACATACTTTTTATTCTGTATAAGATTTGTAAGGCACATAATTATTGGCTTAGTATATAATTTTAAAAGGATACATATATTTCTGATGTATGCTTTTTAACTAACAGGAATATGTGATCAAAAATGTTGGTAACTATAATTGTAACAGCTACAATTTACATAGCACTTTAAGATATACAAAGCGTTTTACATATATAAATTCATTTGAGACTCAAAAGAACCCTGGGGATTATATCCTATTATTGTCCCCATTTTACAGATATAGAAACTGAGATAGACAGCTAAGTGACTTGCCCAGGGTAAATTTCTGAGGTAATATTTGAATTCAAGTCTTCATGACTCTCAGTCCTGTTCTCTAGGCCCTAATCACTTAGTCATCTACAAAAAGTTCTTCCTAGTGTTAATTGGGTGATGAGATTCTCTAAACTTATCTGAGCTGGCCTGCAGACAATAGATGTATCTTCCAAAATTGTGTTTCTTTTTGAAATCTTTCCAGCTGGGAGCATCTAACAGAGCTTAGCCTCCACTGGCCTAGACTTCTGGAAACCCAAGTCACCTACACAGTACTTACACATGTTTTTAAAAAACATCAATGAATCCACCTTACACTTAGGTAAGAAAGACATATGTGCCAATTTTTTGACTGAAATAATGAAAATGAGAGATTTTATGACCATTAGACAGAGGGATGATGCTGGAGATAGGAAGGCTTGGGTTGAAATGCTGTCTCTGACCCAGAAAGACATGCTAACTATCTGATCAACAGAAAGTCATTAAATCTTTCAGTGCCCCAGCATTGCTGATTTGCATCTGTGGAGAGATTTCCTCCACTAAAAATCCTCCAGGTTAATGAAATCACAGGTCTGCCCCCTTCCTCAATCCCTAATAAATGAGAGAAATAAAATTATTATTAAGATGCATAAAAGTATTGTTAATTATTTTGGGAAACGAAAGCAGGTTTTCTGAACCCTGTCAACCCTGAAAAAATTAATTTATACCATAGATAGATACCTATATCTATCTATCTATCTCTTTAGCATTTAATATTTCAGTGTGTATATATTATTTCTTCAAATAGAATATAATCTCCTTGAGGGCAAAGCATATTTTAGTTTTGTCCTTGTCTATTGTCTAGAACAGTGTCTGACACATAATAGCTATTTGATAAATGCTTGTTAAATGAATATTGAACAAGGGAAAGAATGAAATGGAAATGAATGCTTGAAAAGTAATTAAAAGGCAAAAGAGTTCAGGAATAGTGATATCACAGGAATATGAATGCTAATCAGGGATAAAAATATTCTGTATATCTGGGAAGAAAGAAGAAAGGCAAAGAGAGACAGCAGAGAAACAAGTCTTTGAGGAAGGGGATGAGGTTCATTTAGCTGAGAGCAAAATGAATTCTTTGCTGTAGTATTCCCCAAAGAAGAAAAAAAGGTAACATTCTAGAGACTGCAATGCATTCTCCTTGGGGGAAAGTGAGATGTTAAAAGGTTTTACCATCACACTAGAGCAGATAATTAGGCAATTACAACTATTAAATTTGACAGAGCATTAGGTTTAAATGCATTACATACCAGAATTCTGAAGGAAGTAACAAATAGTAAAAAAAAAATCTTCCATGAATACTTTTGATAACTCAGGGAGGACAACATACCACCAGAGGGTTGTAGGGTACTAATGTAGTCCTGCATTTGAGGAAAAGAGACAAGTTCCTGGAAATAGCTACCCTGGAAAAACAAATTGATCTGGTTTCCTCTGGCTGTTTTATAGGCAGTGACTATGGCATGCTTATGGACAAGGACCCATTGATTTCTAAAGCCTTCTTCCAAAGGAGGTAGTAAGGTTAATTTTAGAACCTCCCACATTGCTTTTCATAGGTAAGAATCAAAACTCCCCAGGTGCACATAAGCTGATTGGCCTGCACATAGCCACCTAGAAAGAGAATGGAAAAATCAAGGTAGCTGAATTATTCCCTGTATCACAGTGCTGTCCTTTTGGCAGGGAGATGGCCTTAGGATTATTGATGAGTTAATTACCAATCATTAGGCAACTACATAGTTTAGGAAGGCCATAGTCAGTGCAGACAGAGCCTCCCTATCAACTTCCTCTGTGTTCTTTAAAAGGATTATTGCTGAAATTTTAAGAAAGCAGTTAATATTGTCACACTTAATAACCATTTAATATAATAATTGTGTAATGCCTACCACTTAAAGAGTACTTTTTGACTTACTCATGTTTTACAAATTTCAGTGGATCCCCATGGTTCTCACATTAATATCAGTGCAGAAGCATGGTGGGGTAGGGAAGAAAAGGAGGGAAAATTGAAAAAAAAAAAACGTACTTACTGTGCAAGGCTGAACAGTAATGCCAAGGGCATAGGATAGAAGTTACAATGAGGTAAGTTTGGGTTTATCGCTTAATAAAAATAGAGAGGCCCTTGAAATGGAAGTGGGTTTCCTTGGGTGGGAATGAGAATATTCTCAATGGAAATACTTTTGTTGAATGACCACTTGTCGGCAAAGTTAAAGGGGTTTGTACTTGGGTGAACAATGTGTTTTATGATCTCTTGGCCACTTTTATCTCTAGGATTTTGTGATTTCATGACTATCTGAAACCATGCTTTCTTCACCTGGATCAGCACAGTATTGGTAAGGAGAGTTAGAAGATCAAGGGTCAAATCCTTACTATTTCAGTTCCTACACGTATGACTTGGGAAAAAGGCATTTTGCCACTCTGGGCTCCAATTTCTTCTATAAAATCAGATGAGATTTCTTCCAGCTCTAAATAAATGATCCCTTAATGGAAGTGATGATGCCAACATCATTGCTCTACATAGAATCATTGTCATTTTCTTTTCTTTTTTTCCATTAAACAAATGCTTTATTAACTTCTGGTTTACATCATTCAATTCCTCCAGATTTTGAGTTACAATTTTTCCCCATTTTCCCCTGCCCACCACCCCAGAATAGCAGTCCCACAAGATATCCCCTCATCCAATCTGCTCTCTCCCAAATCTTCTCCCATACCCCCTTTGACTATACTATTAGGGCAAGGTGAATCTCTGTGCCCCAATGCCTGCACATCTTAACTCTCAATTACATGCAAAATAGTATTTATAATAGTATTTATATATATTTGAAACATTTAATTTTAAAACTTCGAATTTCAGATCCATTCCCTTCCTCCCTTGTCACCCACTCCCTTTGGGAAGATAAGCAATTCAGTATGAGTTGTACTTATGAAGCTATGCAAAACATTACCATAGTAGATATATTGTAAAAGACTGCTTATATTTCCCTCCCACCTATCCCACCCCAACCTGGTCCATTCCCTACTTTGATCCTGTCCCTCTTCGAAAGTGGGTACTTCCAACCTCCCCTCCCCCCAGAATACCCTCCTTTCCTTCATCCTCCCTCTCATCCCCCTTCCCCCTACTCTCCTGCAGGGTGAGATATCCCATTTAGTATGTATGTGATTCTCTCCCTGAGCCAAATTCAATGGGAATAAGGTTTTGCCTTTTTGCCTTCCTGCTCTTCCCCTCTCCTGCAACCACTTCCCCTTGCTTCTTCTACATGAGATAGTTTACCTACCCTGTCTCTCCCTAACTCTTTTTGCCACATTCCTTTCTTACCTCTTAACTTCACCCCTTAAGTATCATCCCTTCCCACCAAATTCGACCTGTGCCCTCTATCCATGTATACCTATAAACATAAATACACACATTCACATATGTATTCATATGCCCATATACCCTTCTTCAATTATTTTCATACTGAGAGAGGTTTCCTCAGTCACAGTTATTGTTTTTCCATGTAGGAATGTAAATAGTTCAACTTTGATAAGTTCCTTTTGATTTCTTTTCCCTGTTTACTTTCTCAAGCATCTCTTCTTGTGTCTGAATGTCAAATTTTCCACTCAACTCTGGTTTTTTCCTCAAGAATGCTTGAAAGTCCTCTATTCCACTGAATGACCATATTTTCCCCTGAAACAAGATACTCAGTTTTGCTGGGTATGTAATTCTTGGTTTCAATCCCAGATCTTTTAATCTCTGGAATATCATATTCCATGCCCTTCAATCCTTCAGTGTAGAAGCTGCCAGGTCCTGCGCTATTCTGATTGTGTTTCCACAATATTGAAATTGTTTCTTCCTGGCTGCTTGTAGTGTTTTCTCCTTGATCTGGGAATTCTGGAACCTGGCTATAATATTCCTAGGAGTTTTCTTTTTGGGATCTTTTTCAGAAAGTGATAGGTGAATTCTTTCAATCTCTATTTCCCTCTCTGGGTCTAAAACATCAGGGCAATTTTCCTTGAGAATTACTTGAAGGATGATTTCTAGGTTCTTTCTTTGATCATGGCTTTCAGGTAGTCCAATAATTTTTAAATTATCTCTCCTGGATCTATTTTCCAGGTCAGTGGTTTTTCCCATGAGATATTTCACATTGCTTTCTATTATTTCATTTGTTTGGATCTGTTTAACAGCATCTTGATTTCTCATAAAGTCACTAGCTCCCATTTGCTCCAGTCTAACTCTGAAGTAATTAATCTCCTCAGTGAGCTTTTGAGATTCTTTTTCCATCTGGCAAATTTGACTTTTTAAGGCATTCTTCTCCTCATTGCCCTTTTGAGCCTCCTTTGCCATTTGAGTTAGTCTATTTTTTAAGGTGTTATTTTCCTCAGTCAGGCTTTTGACTTTCATTTCATACTTTTCCTGCATCCTTCTCATTTCTCTTCCAAATTTTTCCTCTACTTCTCTTATTTGGTTTTTAAACTCCTTCTTAAGGTCCTCTATGGCCTGCAACCTGCTCATATTTTCATTTGGGGCTTTTGAAGAAGGATTTCTGACCTCACAGTCCTCCTCCTGTCCCATGCTTCGATCTTCTTTGCCTCCAAAATAGGAATCTAATGTTGAATTTTCTGTTTATTTACTAGGCATGTTGCCACTTAATTACTTGACTTTTGGGCTTATTGCCACAATAGGACTCTGCCACCAGACAGGGAAGCTTCAGTCCCAAATGTTGGGGTCTTCACAACTTCTGGAGGTATTAGTTGGGTGGCCTCTGTGGAGGCTCCACACACTCTGGCAAGCTGGATACACACCCCAGACCTCCACCCTAGACCACAATCCAGATCCAGGGAGGTTAAAGCAAGAGCAACTTCCCTCCAAGACTGATTGCTGGATCTCCCTACAGTTCACAGGCCAGGAGCTGAAGCTGCCATGGAAGCTGCAAAATGGCATTTGTGCCATGTCTCCTCAGCCACTTCTCGAACCCAGGGGAAGTGTATGCATTCCCTAAATACTGGTCCCAATGATCATAGGGCACTAACCTCTCACTCTGTCCTAGACATATCTGTGTTGATAATTCTGGAATCGCCACAGCTGCTTGTGCTTTGGGGTCCCTCCAGCCGGCTGCTGGCCTGGCCTCCCTGGGGCTAAAACCACCACTCACACGGGTCTGGGCTCTTCTCCCAGAGCTCTGCGGTGTTGGCTCCCAGTGAGTTGCGCTGGCCATTCCCTACCGTGCTGCTGGGCTGTCCTCAGTGGGAGGTTAGCTTCTCTGTGTCATTCTGTGGGTGCTGGAGCTTCAGAAGTTGTTCAGAGTTCACCTTTTACATGGTTTGGAAGTGGTGTGGGCTGGAGTGCCTTGGAAGTGCTGTTTCTATTTCGCCATCTTGGCTCCACTCCCATCATTCTCTTTCTAATGCTGTGTAGATTGATTATGTAGAGAACTGAGTAAAACCTTAAGCTGAAGGGAATCACAAAGCAATTCTGCTACTATGCATGCTGACAAAGCAAAGACGTTCATTCTATAACTCAACATGTTAAAGTGAGTCTTTGCTCGTTTAGGAACACTGTGATTCCAAAAACAACAACAATTTCAAACTCTTAGACTAGACTGGGGAACCCATGAAGATAAAGATTATGTCTTGCTCAGCCTTATTTTTCCCTTGGCCCCTAGCAGCACTTCTAGAAGATCATTTATAAAAATGGTGAATGAATCAATGAATCAACAAAGATGCATTAAATGACAATGGTGCTGAATGTACTATGGTAAATGAAAATAGGATTTTCTTTCATTTTTTAGTACCACAAAATCATTTCTAGCTCTTACACTAGCTGAAAGACCATAATTTTTGTTTTACTAAAAACTGAAATAATTATTTCATTTAAAATTCTGATATTATTTTAGACACACAAGACAATGACAATAGCTATTAGGTCCATTGCTTGATATTAATAAAACTGTTTCAGTATATGCCATCAGCTTTTCCCAGGTGTAATTTTAAGACTATAAGAAGCCACAATTTTGTTTATTAGGGCACTTTCTTCCCTAATGCAAATGACAATTCCTTTATGCCTTAGTAAGGTCACAGGATCAGAGATCTAGATCTGGTTGGGTTCATCTAGTGCAACACTGTCCTTTTACAGAAGAAAGAACTGAGGCCTGAAGGAGCAAAGGAACTTGTCCAAGGTCACACAGGAAGTAAAGAAGCAGAGCTGGGATTTGAGCCCTCCTTCTATCTTTCTGAACTTCACCACTATGTCCCATGTATCTTCTCACTCAGAAAGGTCCTTTAACCTTTTTCCACTCTCTACTCCCCTTGGCGGGTTCCTGTTTAAACCTCAATTTTGAGGAAGGGCTCCAGCCAGACATCTTTTATTCTTCTTCTGGCTCAACTTCTGCATGACTTCTCCACCATTCCCCAGTTTCTTCCAACTAGAATGCAAGAACCTTGTTAGCAAAGACTGTCTTTTTATTTATATTGGAATTCTCAGGTTTGTTCTCATATAATAGGTATTCAGTCTATTTCTAGAATACAAATGAAAATCTTTCCAGCTTTTTGAGACCCTCCTGATCACAGTCATTACTATACCATGAAGAGGTACTAAAGGAGGACTTCAAAGCATTCATAATATCTTGTTGTAGGTCAATAAGATCATTGGGGAGGTTGTGTCATATATAGAGAACTCAGTTTTTTCATCACTACTCTGCTAACAGAAGGAGAAGTCACTTAAAGTTTCTGAGACTCCACTGTAAAATGTGGAGTTTGCAATAAAGTATTTTACAGTGCTACAATGCAATGTTTGTATGGCAAGAAAAAGAAAGAAAATAATCCTAACACACATACCCACATTATCATTGAAAATCTCATATCACATAGAATATGTGTAGATCATTCTACCAAAGTACACACAACATATCTTTTGATGCAGTGACAAAATGCTCCTTCAAGAAATAATTTATCAAATAGCTGTAGAAATATTCCATGCCCATGGCTAGGCTGTGCCAATTTAATAAAATAATAATACTCCCAGAAGTTAATTTATAACTTCAATGTCCAACCAATTAAACTATCTTTTGTTTTCACTTAAAAATAACCCTAGATATATGGGATCACTTCCTGGAAGGGAAGAGGAAAGAATACAGGAGGATATTTAGGCAATATGAAAAAAAAGATATAATTAAAATTCAGTTAAAAACCCTATATCACAAGTGAAAAATATCTTGTGGGAAATAAAACTGAAGAACTGAAAGGGCACCAGTCAGATTCCAACCTAACAATGCAGGACACACGCATTTGGGCAAAGACCACATTTATTTGGCTGACTAGAAATGGCCTTGAGCAAGGTCTCATTTCTATGAGGCTAAATCTGCTGATCATGCATATTTGAGTGCAGGAGCAGTAAACATGCAGGAGCCAAGCAAACAAAGTTTTAATGTTTGAGATAGATTAGATTTGTAGGATGCTAAGTAGCTTATGAGCCCTTACCAAAAGAATAGTGAAGTAATAAATGAGGATATGTATAGAAAACATTCATTGAGGTTAAACACTAAAGGTGAATTCAACAAAAGAAAACAATTGGGAAAATGACCAGGGAATGGGATGTGACAAAATGCTTTAACCTATTAAAATGATTAATCTAAGATGATTTGCAATGGAAAACTAAACAAAGCATTTCATTTGCAATAATACGGAGAGATAGAAACAGAAATTAAGGCAGACATGGAGACATAGAGACAAGAGACTTAGAATTGAGCATAAAGTATGAATTACAGTGCTACAATACAATGTTTGTATGCAATGACAAAAATTCAATAAACATTTCTATTCAGTTCATTCAATACCTCTTTATAAAGTAAATATTATTGTCTATCAGGCACACCTGTGCAGGCCTCCAGTGATATATATCCAAAAATGAGATAATCCTTGCCTCTAAGAAGCTAATATTCTAATAAGAATATCAATCAATAAGTATTTATTCAACACCTAGTATGTGGTGGGGATAGAAAGACAAAAACGAAACAGTTCTTATCCTGAAGGAGCTTACATTCTATTAGGAGGTAGTACAGTGTCTACAGGAGAAATAAATAAATCAATTTTAAATGCAAAATAATTTCCAGAGTGATCAGACACTAGGGAGGGATCAGCATAGGCTTCCCATGAGAAGTGGATTTTGAGTAAAAGATAGAAAGACATTTTAAGAATTCTGTAGAGGCAGAGATTTTAAGGTGGTGAATTCTGGCAATGAGAGACAACCTGTGCAGAGCCATGGATATAGTAGATGGAATGTTTAGTAGTTTTTCAATCATGTCTGACTCTTCATGACCTCATTTGGACTTTCTTTGGCAAAGATACTGGATGCGTTTGTCATTTCTTTCTTCAGCTTATTTTACAGATGAGGAAGCTGAGGCCAGCATGGTTAAGGGACTCATCCAAGGTCACACTAATAAGTTGCTAAGTGTCTGAGGCTAGTTTTGAACTCAAAAAGTGTAGTCTTCTTGACTCCAGGTCTGGCACTTTACATACTACGGTACCATCTAGCTGCCCTAATGTCATGTATAGGGAGCAGGAATACACTAATTTTACTAGAACATAAGAGTGTATGGAGAAGACCATATAACTGGCCTGGAAAGGGTGAGCCAAAGTGGGAAGGATTTTACATGTTAAACAGTGGAGGTCTTTTATCCTAGAGTCAATATTGTAGCATTTTAGGGTTTTTTTTGCTTGTTTGTTTTGCTTTTTGGATGGCAATTGGGGTTAAATAACTTGCCCAAGGTCACAAGGCAAGGTTTTTGTTTGTTTGTTAAGTGTCTGAGGCCAGATCCGAACTCAGGTCCTTCTGACTCCAGGGCCGGTGCTCTACTCACTGCATCACCTAGCCGCCCCTCGTATTGTAGTTTTTTTTAAGGGAGAGGGGTAACACCCAGTTAGATCTGTCCTGTAGGAATCTCAGTTTGAGAGATGGTGGCGGTGGGGGATAGATTGAAGAGGGGAGTCATTGGAGGATGACAAATCAATTAAGAAACTCAGGGTAGCCCAAGTGAAAAGTGATGAAGGCCTAAACTGAGGAGATGATTGTTCAAGTAGAGAGAAGGGGAGGAATATGAGTAATATTATGGAGCTAGAATATTTAAGATTTGGGAATTGGGGAATAACTGGGGTGATAGGTGAAGGCAGCTGGGGGGCACAGTGAAAAGGGTGCCTGAACTGGAGTTGGGAAGACTCATGTGTACATATGTATTAATATTTATAGCAGCTCTTTTTATGGAGGCAGACAATTAGAAATTGAGGGGATGCCCATCATTTGGGGAATATCTGAACAAGCTGTGGTATATGATTGTGATGGAATATTATTGTGCTACAAGAAATGATAGGGTGCCTTTATAAAAACCCAAACAGACTTACACGAACTGATGGAAAGTGAAGTGAGCAGAACCAGGCAAACAGTGTACACAGTTAACAGCAATATTTTATGATGATCAGTTGTGAGTGATGCAGCTATTCTCAACAGCACAATCATATGAGACAATTTTTATAAGGACTTATGATGAAAAAATGCTATCTCCAGAGAAAGAATTGGTGGAGTCTGAATGCAGATTGAAGCATATTTTTAAAATTTCTTATTTATTTATTTGTTTGTTTGTTTGTTTATTTATTTATTTATTTATTTATTTATTTATGTTCCTGCTCAATGTTTTCTTTCACAATAAAACTAAAATGGAAATGTTTTTCATGACTGGACATGTATAGTTTATATCAAATTGTTTGCCTTCTCAATGAGGGTGGAGGGGAAGGAGAGAGAGAATTTAGAACACAACATTTAAAAAATGCTAAAATTGTAAATTTAATTGTAAATTGTAAATTACGTGCAATTGGAAAAAAATATTTCAAAAATTAGCAAGCAAGGCAACCCAATTAATCTTGTGATTGAAAAGGATGTAGAGTCATTCAAGATGAATGAGAATCCATTTCAATTATTTGAGGCCTAGGAAAAAAAAAAGATTGAATGGAGACTTTCAAGAGCTTTATTTTAAAGATATAGAAGAAAGGCATATATTGGTGATGTACTGCGGTTGCAAAGGAGAACCTTAAATTAAACTTCAGGAAACATTTTCTAATTGTTAGGGACAATTAGACAATGAAAAAGCTCGTCAAGGGAGGTTGCTGAAGTGGCATTACTAAAGGTATTAAAAATGAATTAGATTAAACACTTGACCCATGCTTTGACTTCCCAGAGAACCCAGGGACATATTACCTTGTGCAGCCCAGTGGATACTAAAATCACAAGCAATTTTCTCGAAAGTTAAGAGGACAAAGAAGGACTTCTTTCAAGCTTTGCTCTGGACTTCTGAAATAGAACAGCTCAATGCATTTTGCAGCATTTTCCTTTCATCTAGAAAAATCTGAAAAGCTCATGTGCTATATAGACAAAAGAGTGAAGTGAAAAGGTGGTAAAAGGTCCCTGAGTTCAAATCCTACCTTGCAGTTTCTTGCAGCCTTAGCAAGTTACTTGACCCCTTTCAGATTCAACTTCCTTCCCTATGAAAAGGATAATGTGGATAATTACAGCGTTGGCCTCACAGAGGTGTTTTAGGGATAGAATAAGCTCATGTATATCTTTGCAATAAAAGCTAGAACTCCAGTAATGACTTCCTGTTGCTTCTAGGATTAAAGATAAGTTCCTCTGGATGGCTTTTAAAGCCCTTCATAACTGAGCCCTGACCAACTTTTCCATTTTTATGATATTTTCCCCTTCCTGCACTCAGAGCTCCAGCTAGACTGCTCGTACTGTTTCTCACACACGAGCATCTCAAATCCCTTCTCTGTGTCTTTGTAACAACTCTCCTCAAATTCCTTAGAATGCCTAGTTTGCCTCAAAACTCTGTTCAAACACTGTCTTTTTAATGAAATTTTCCCTGGTCTTCCCATTTATTTAGAGAACTACCCATAAAGAATTTATACACACTCATGTATATACACATGTGTATATGTGTACATGTACAAAAATAGTTATATATGTATAGTTTATATTGAAGGTGTTCATTTTACATATGAATAAATTTATATACTTACATGCAATTTATATATTTATGTTATATAGTATATATGTTATATATTCATATACTACATATAGGTAAATTTTATTACCAGGTAATTATTATATTATCTGGTTTATATAAATATGCATGTATGAATTTAAATATATATATATATATATTCTATGTACTTAGCTTTATACATATTGTTTTCCTTTTAGAATATAAGGTCCTCGAGGGGCGGCTAGGTGGCGCAGTGAATAGAGCGCCGGCCCTGGAGTCAGAAGGACCTGAGTTCGGAGCCGGCCTCCGACACTTAATCCGCACAAACAAAAACCTAGCCTTGTAACCTTGGGCAAGTTACTTAACCCCGATTGCCCTAAAGGGGCAGCTAGGTGGCGCAGTGAGTAAGAGCGCCGGCCTCGGGGTTGGGATGACCCGAGATCAGATCCGACCTCTGAAAATGAGCACCCACGCATAAATAATGACTAGCCGTGTAACCTTGAGCAAGTTACTTAACCCCAATTGATTTAAAAAAAAAAAAAAAGAATATAAGGTCCTTGAGGGCAGGGCCTATTTCTTCTTTTGTCTTTGTATCCCTAGCACCTAACAGAAAGCCTGGTACAGAGTTAGGGCTTGATTGACTGAATACAAAACTTCAGAACATTAAAATGCTGTATAAATGGCTGACATGATTTTTATTTTAAAGAGTTGCAAAGTCCTCTTGTAATGTTGCTTCTGAGTTTAAAATAATAGCCAGGTTCTAGATGTCTTGGGTTATGATGACCAGTGCAGTATCTTTCATTCCAGCTTTGTCCCTAAGGGGCTATAAAACAAGGGACAATACAAAATATGGTAGTAACAATAGTACTGAGGATGCTGATATTAGCAGTTAACATTTATATTGTATATCAATTGCCAAGTGGTTTAATACGTTATCTTATTTGATGTGTGATATAATAATAGCTAGCATTAATATAGCGTATTAAGGTTAGTAAAGTGCTTTTCTGTATATTATCTCATTTGATCATCTGTCTTACAGCCAAGGAAATGGGGAAATAACAAGTTGGGGAATAGGATATTGGAATATAGTTTGGAAAGGGATCTGTATGACCTTTTGCTAGAGTGCTGGACTTGGAGTTAGGGTCTGAAGACCTGGATTTGAATATTACCTAAATCATTTACTATCTGATGAAGTCAGTGCCTCAGTTTCCTCATCTGTCAAATGGACAGTTGGACTTGACAACTTCTAATGTATATCCCAGCACGAAATCTACATTCTTAAAATTCTATCCATGTTGGTGAACCTTATGTCTTTTTGGAGCACCAGCTAGTCCCACCTCATTTTCCTGCTGAGCAATTGATTCTCTAAGTCCTTACCATCATTAATTCAATATTAGGTAACGTCATCATCATCTTCATCACCATCATCATCATTCATCATCTTCATAATAGCTAGCATTTCTATAGTGATTTGTTTTGTGAAGAACTTCATATATGCTATCTCATTTGCTTAATATATCTATATCTATATATATACATATATATGTATGTATGTATGTATGTATTTTAAACTCAGTAGATTCCATTTGGGACACAGTGTCCCAAAGAAGAGAAAACATAGTTTCTCAGGCCTCTGGTCAAACTTGATGATGGTATGTGAGTAGATTGGGCTACAGAGATGAAGTTTGATACCAGGCTTCAAGTTTTTGAAAGCCTGTCCAACCGAAGGAGGATTAGATGATGTTTGTTTTGTCCAGGAAGTTTAATCAAGATGGGATAAGGGGAAGTTGGAAAGTGACAAATTTCTTCTCCATCTAAGAAAAAAATTCATAACCATTAATGTTAGCAGTGAAAAAGTGAAATTGACTTCCCTCAGATGTTTTTTGGTACCCTATATTTGAGTAGCTTCAAACCAAGGATTGGGTGATTATTTTTCCAGATATTGTAGAGAGACTTATCTGTCATATAGGTTGAGATAATCATTTACTTATGGTAATTCCAACTTCCAAATTCTGTAAGTGAAGACAGCGATTGTAGGCTTTTTTGGACATGATCTATTATTTCATTTGTGTAAGAAACTCCCTCCAATGGGACAGATCAGTGCCTTCTCTGCAACTTGATCTTATGGTGACCTGAAGTACTTAGGGTTAGACAACTAGCCCAGGGTCACAAAGGCAATATGCCTCAGAGGTTGGACTGGAAACCACATTCCTAATAATGGGATAGGTCTCTCTCAAATTACCATTGGCTACTTCTGAAATGTTGACCACTTTAATTAATCTCAAATCTTGAATATTTTTCCAAAATCAAATGGAAAGAAATATCATATATAATAACATCACACAGCTCTATATAACTTCAATATACTATATATTCAGTTTCATCACAGGAGAAATTACATCAATCAGTTAGCAATACTGAGTGCACCACACCATTCCCTTCCTAAAACTTTACCTTCATAAGAATCTCCTTTAAAACATCTAACTAAGTGGTCATTTTTACTTGAAGATTTCAATGAGGGGAAGAACTACCTTTTTAGTAGCAGAGCTATTTTCCTAATATATTCTTAGCTCCAGCTAAATTGACTTCCTTGTTTTCCTTGAACATGCCCCATCCTTTACCACATCGATACCTTTGTTCATGTTCTTTCTTCCACCTGGAATCCCCACTTGGTTGTGTTTCAAAGTCCTATCCATCCTTAAAGTTCTATTACAAACGTTACTTCCTTTATGAAGTATTTTTCTGTTCCTGTCAACTAGATGTTATCACTCCCTTCTCTGAATTCCCATAGAACATTTTTTTTCTCTTTCATGTCCTTACTACAGGTCTATCTTGTATTATAACTTCTTTGTGTACATGACTTGGCCCTCAGCTTGATATTTATCTCCTTGAAGACAGAGATTCATTTTTACTCTTGTATATAACTTTTTTAAAAATTAATTTATTAGTTTAGTTTCAGTTAACAAAATTCAATTCCATAGTTCCTTGATTTTCAAATTTCCTTTCCTTCCCTCCCCCTCCCCCCACGACAGCCAGTATAAGATCTGCAAATGCATTCATATTAGACATTATTCCAATTACAAAGGCGTATTGTACTAGGTGGGATGAAAGATGGTAAGGGAGAAAAAAAACCAAACAATGAAAAGAAAAAGATCATTTAGTTTGCTTCCATCAGGATTCAGGCTCAGTTCTTTTAGTTTTATCTCTGGATGGAGCTTTTCTCACTTTCTTGAGTCTTTCAGGATTGACTTATATCACTGCATTGCTGAAAAAAGAGTCCAGTCTGTCATAGTTGGTCATCACAGATATGGTATGTCTGTGATTGTATACAAATTTCTTCTGATTCTACTCTTCTCGCTCAGCATCAGTTTGTATAAGTCTCTCCAGGTAATTGTGAAATCCATCACCTCCTCGTTTCTTATAGCACAATAATATTCCATTACATTCATATACCACAACTTGTTTAGCCATTCCCCAATTGATGGTCACCCCTTTAGTTTCCAATTCTTTGCAACCACAAAAAGGGCTGCTAAAATATTTTTGTACATATGGGTCTTCCTCCCACTTCTATGATCTCTTTGGGATATAACCCTAGAAGTGGTATTGCTGGGTCAAAGGGTATGAAATTATTTATAATCCTTTGGGCATAATTCCAGATTGCTCTCCAGAATGGTTGGATAAGTTCACAACTCCACCAGCAATGTATTAGTGTTCCAATTTGTCCACATCCTCTCCAGCATTTGTCACTTTCTTGTTTTTTCATCTTAGCCAATCTGACTGGAGAGATGTGGTATCTCAGAGTTGTTTTGATTTGCATTTCTCCAATTAATAGTAATTTAGAGCATTTCTTCATATGCTTATAGATATCTTTAATTTCGTTCTCTGAAAACTGCCTGTTCATATCCTTTGACCATTTATCAACTGGGGAGTGACTTGTATTCATATAGATTTGGCTCAATTCTCCATAAATTTTAGAAATGAGTCCTTTATCAGAGACACAAGTTGTAAAAATTCTTTCCCAATTTCCCACCTCCCTCTTGATCTTGGTTATATTGGCTTTGTTTGTACAGAAGCTTTTCAATTTAATGTAATCAAAATTATCCATTTTGCATTTTATAATGCACTCTAATTCTTGTTTGGTCCTAAAATCTTCCCCTCTCCACAAGTCTGTCAGGTAAACTATTCCTTGCTTTCCCAAATTGCTTACAGTATCATCCTTTACACCTAGATCATGAACTCATTTAGACTTGATTTTGGTATATGGTGTTAGATAGTGATCTATGCCCACTTTCTGCCATACTGTATTCCAGTTTTCCCAGCAGTTTTTGTCAAACAGTGCATTCTGTATATAACTTTTTAATATACCCATTATGTGAAATTACATGTTATACTTGACTGTGTTGGGGTCTTTTCCCACTTCTATACTCTATGTTACAGTGGGGCAACACAAACAAACACCCCAACTAGGTATGTGTCTATCTAAACTTAAATCACCTCCAACTTCTAGCATAAAGTTCTGTACACAGTAGGAATTTAATATTTGATGACTGGATCAGAGGAACGTATTCCAACTTCCTAACTTTATACATGAGCAGTTAGATGGTTCAAAAACCATAATGATATGGGAGGTCATTCTGCCTCTGACTTTTACCAGTTATATGGCCTTCGAGGAGTCAATTAATCTATCTCTACCTCAGTTTTCTCATCTGAAAAATGGGTAAAATAGTATCTGTATTACCTATGTCACAGGATATTGTGATGCTCACTATATATAATAAAGTACTTTACAAACTTTAAAGTGTGATATAAATACGGATTCTTCTCCTTGTCATCATCTTTACGTCAAATCATAGAGGTCATAAGGACTGGTTTTTATTACGCCCTATCGACACATTTTTCATACAGTGATATTCAACAGCTATTTGCTAACCTGAATAAATTAGGAGATTCTACTGAGATGTTTCATTTGTATATACTATTAAGATGAGTGCATAATTTGTCCTCTTGCTTATGGGTAATACTTGAAGAAGTCATACTATTGCAAGTATTTTCTTTTAGTTTTTATTTCTTTGGCTTATAGTGTTTTCCCCTCAGCCTTTGGGGCTTTGGGGTTTCATTTCTGTCAGAATTTCCAGTTGGCTTCTTTAAGAAACTGCTTTTTTTGAGGAATTCAGAATCAAGTTACTGCAAAAGCAACTGACTACTGAATTTATGTCTTTTCTTCCCTTTCTCTATTTCCCCTGTCAAAGGGTTATACTGGAGCTTGACTCAAGTATTTATGCCAGCAGAAATCATTTCAAGAAAAGG
This sequence comes from Gymnobelideus leadbeateri, assembly GCA_011680675.1. Taxonomy (NCBI): domain Eukaryota; kingdom Metazoa; phylum Chordata; class Mammalia; order Diprotodontia; family Petauridae; genus Gymnobelideus; species Gymnobelideus leadbeateri. The sequence goes on from WOXC01008461.1 coordinate 55,332, forward strand.
GTCAGGGAAACATGTCCTCATTTGGGAGGTGGTTTGTCATTTGCGATTTGTATGTCCTTTTCTTTCTATCCAAAGAGGTGTAAAAACCTGATAGCAGCAGCAGCAGCAGCAGCAGTAATTATGAGGGTTGTCTAGTACTTTGGGGGACATACCAGGATTGAACCAGTATTCTGTGATGATACCAGAATTTAACAACTGTTTAGATGTCAGTTAAATGACTTGTGGACCACAATGGTAAAATAATCTTGTGATATACAGATTTTATGAACTTTTAGGGGAGAGATTTGGTAGAGTCCAGTCATATTACAGGTAATAACTAGTTTTATTCTGAATGAATATCCAAAGAGTTAAAAGAGACGAGGGCGTTAATATAAAAAAGCTAACATAAAAGTACATCTTGGCTATGACTATATCTAATTCTATTTCATTAATTCACCAACATTTATCAAGCACTTTATATAGCATGAAAAAAGGCAGGATGGTGCAGTAGATATTTGACTTCTAATAGAGTGAGGAAGACCTGAGTTCAAGTCAAGCCAAGAAGATGTGAGTTCCAGTCATGCCTATGACCCATACATTCAGAGTGACTCAGGACAAATTATTTAACATCTTAGTGCCCCAGGTACATCTTTAGTTGATCTCCATCATTGCAGAGAAACAACTCATCCTTAATTTAATTTTGAAGAATTGTTAAGGGCACTGAGAAACTGCTGAGGTGTCAATCTACAGAGAAAGTTACTCACTAAGGGGCCCCCACAACAATAAAATCACAAATGGGGTCAAGAAAAAAAACAAACCAAACATGTCAGTAAATATAATAGGCTCTAGGGACCACTGGAGCTATGAATAGAGCTCTGAGTCAGGAACCTGAGTTCAAATATAGCCTCACTTACTAGATGTGTGACTTCTGGAAAGTCACTAGATCTCTGACTGGGGTTATGAAGTATTCAGAGAATCTGGCTTCATATCAAAAGGCTTTCTTGTCTTCTCTCCTCCCTTCCCTCGTGAGAGTGAATCTCCCTATTTTTCCTTGGATGGAGACACAGTAATTGTTCATGGGCATAGTTCCAATACTGATCATCATGGGGGAGGTGTTCAGGGAAGACTAGCACCTTTGGTGTGAGGGCTTGTCAGTCCCTTTTCAGGGCTGCTCATCCACCATTGGTGTCCACCTGATTCACCCAACTCTCACCCATGACTCCGAGAAGTTATAGTATGTACAATGGCCATATCCTGCTAATAACTATCTCAGCAGATAGGCTACACCAGGCTGAGGGTAAACACGAGCCTCAAACTTGATTGTGAGCTATGGGGATATCTACCCCCACACATGTGAGGACTGCTCCTGACAGTATCTTAAGAAGAGAACAATTTGATCCAAAGTTCATGATGATGGCTGAAGCAGATGCCATGCAGTGCCTAGAACTTGGTCAGCCACTGAAGATGAGGTCATCCACTGCGTCCATCTGAGTCATGAGCAGTCATCTTAATTTTTGCCCTGTCACTGGATTTTGGTGACTCGGGAAGAAAGAGGTTGAGGACTTCTTTAAACTTTGCTTGACTTAAATCCAATTCACTCAAAAGTCAAGCTATCAATTGTGATGTCATTAGTCCTCTTTGAAAAGAAGGAACAACTACTACAACAACAGAGCTCTGACTTTCAGCTTCCTCAGCTCTAAAATCATCAGCTCATAATAATAACCTCCCCCCAGGTACTGTGAGGATCACATAGGGTAATAGTTGTGATACACTTCGCCCAATATCTGACAAGTATTAGGTGCCTAATAAATCTAGTTTCCTTCCTTTCTAGAGAAATAAAAAGAAAAATCAAAACAGTAGCTCTCTTACCCTGCCTTCCCTCAAGGTTCTTCCATCCTACTGTCCATGACTGCATTATCTTTATGAAAATTACTTATTCATCCACTCAGTTTCTTCTAAATCCCCATTAGATTGTAAAGTCCTAGAAGGCAGAAAGCTGTCTTTTTCCTCTTCTTTTATCTTCCACACTTAGAATAGTGCCTGTGTTTAATAAATGTTTATTGATTGATATTCCTGGTTTTCCATTTCTGGATAATCCATGATGAGCTAACAATTTCCCAGGTGTAATCTATTTATAGCAAAACACTTGTGATGCCTCAGATGATCTTTGAAGCTTTTCATTGATAAATATCAGAGGAAAGTAGGATCATGTTCATATTAAAGACTTTAAAAGACTTTAGGATGAAACAAAAAGATGATGGAAAAGACAGGATAACAATTCAGCCCTCTTATAAAAACCTCCTCTGTCTCTCTGATTCTTTCATGGAAATAATTTTGAAATATGACCACTTATTTGCTAGTCCCAAGTGACTTAAGCATAACTGTGCTACTAATAATGTAAAACAACTTTAGAAAATCTTGAGAGAGGGAATTGAATTTCATCTCAACTCCCTTTGACTTCTTTATGTAAGGTTTTTGTTTTGTTTTGTGGTCTGGGCCAGTAATTACATCAATGGAGAGAGCTGCTTGTTGGGTTCTCTCTCCAGTGAAGATAGGGAACTCAACTAGTATTCATTTATTTGTTTGTTTTTAGAGTTGTTTGGGGGCAACCCAGAGGTTAAATGGATTACTGATATTTATGATGGTAGTATGGGTCAGAGACAGTTTGTGCATCCCACTTTTCCATTATGCCATACTTCCTCTCTCCTATTTAGTGTCTTAACTTTAAATATTCACTGAGAAAGTAAAAGAAGATTTAATCAATGTGTCCTTCATTTGTGTCATTGGTTCAACATTTATGATGGAAAAAATTCCTTGTCAGTAATAACTTGGGAGGCAATACACAACTATTGGGGTTAACCATAATTCTAGGTTATGAGGAAGGCTATTGTAATTGGGGATAGCTAAATGATGTCTTTAGAAGTGGGCCTCAAATAATAAAAGGAAAGCAATAATGAAGGGTCTTCAATCACAAGTTATTAAGGGTGGTTTTGAAGCTGGATCATTCCTAATGCCAGGGATTTGAGAAGTGTGAGTCTCATTATCAGCTTCTTCAGCTGGTCTGCTTTGTCACTCTGGGTTAGTCTCATAATTTCTGTTGTGTTAATTTCTGTTACATCTGTCAAAATGGGAATGAAGTACCTTAGCAGATTAACAAGTGGAATAAGTAATAAAAAACCTAAAACTTTTGAAAATACTAAATGGATTGCAACTGATGAATGCCACCAAAAATGAATAAGGCAGAATAAAGACTTAGGTTTTGTAAATACACCAGCCAGAAATCGAAAAGATTATGCAACTATTTGTTCAGGATATTTTTCTTTTCTATTTTTTTGTCTAACAACAATATGACAACAACAAATAGCTGAAATGTCTAACTTTTTCCATTGTTAGCATTGTATGGGCAAAACCAAAGTATGAATTTTGTTTGAATCAAATAGTACTTCTCCTAATGGCTTACACTGGTTCCTATTCTTTGCAGGGAGTTACCCTGATTTCTTGAAATCCATGCTAACAGAGTGTAAGTCCTGGTAGGTTCTGCCAATCTAGAGAGGTTTGCAGTAGTGACCTGGCAACAGTTACTTCTATTTTCTGAGGACCAGCCTAGCATCGCTAGAATATTGGGTCTTGTTAGTTGAGGAATATTTTGGCAGTCCATGAAAGAGGTTAAAAGTCTTTAATCTGCACAGACAAGGGAATCTACTGCTTAGAAGCTCAAAGTTCTTTGGTTAGCATAAGCATTAATTGAAAGAAATACCTAGAGATAAACATTTAATGGTAACTCAGAGGGAAAGAAGAGGGGAAAAATCCCACAATATTTTAGAATATGTTTGCCTTCCTTCCCCCAAAGTGATTGAGGAGACCTTAGTAGCAATGCCTGCTTAAGTGTTATATTTAGTGTTACACAAGAAGAAAAGTCTGGCCTTGTTCGATAATTTTCCATAGCTGGTCAGTTATTTTCACACTCATACAACTTGATTGAGAAGTGTGTGAAATACAAAATCCTACTGTTTGTTGATTTTTTAAAAATAAAGTGACTCCATGGAACAAAATGCAGCCTTAAAAATATTCCCAGTCAATTTATCTCTCACAGGTAAGGTAAAATAGAAGTTACTCAATGGCAGATACAGTAATGTAGGTAACACTGATCCACTAATTGAATGTCACCATCAAAGATATAAAGATCCAACTAAAATGTTCACTGAAGTAATAATAACAATAGTTAACATTTATATAGTTGTTACTGTGTGTCAGGCACTGTGATAAGCACTTTTCAATCTTTATCTTATTTGATTCTTAAGTCCCAGTACATTATGGAATGACCTCGATGAAATCTATCGTCTTTTGGAAAAAGTTTGATTTAATACCACGGATGGATAATGAGTTCTATCCAGAAGTGAAAAGGAAAAATAGTTTGGATTTTAGGCATTTGGGAAATTGTGCAGCACCTTTAATGATCCCAATCTACTTTGCCTGCACAAAACGGCCGTCGATGTAACACCAGTGTGTTCCTGCTAATATTTCGTGATTCTCAGAAGAATCACAATTGAAAATCACCCAAAAGGCAATGAAAAGTCAGTAAGTAGGCTGCAACTATTGACTCTCATTACTGATATGCAAAAAGTGGAGTAGAAGACAATGTTAGGAACATGAGTGACCATAATAAGGAGCAGCCTTGTCGTCTTATAAGACAGAAATTCAGTAATGTTCTAACTGGGCTAGCAAGAACCAACTCAAGTTTTCATGGTAAGCATTCACACTGCTTATGCCAGAAATCAGCAAAGGCTGCAAGTCAAGGCTTGGTTGATTATTTTGTGAATTGTCTAGACTTAAGAAAGTGATGGAGAAAATATTAATTATATAGATTAAACTTAAAAAATTAAATTTAAACTTTAACACTAAACTTTAAAAAATAACTTTTTTCCAGAGAGCCATTTGTTAAACATTTACCAGCAAACCTCTGGTGGGATAATAGGCAATACAGAAGTGTTGTAATCTTTGATGGTGCAAGAAGTACCCACACTGATGGGTATTTAATACACAGCTGTCTTTATATAGCGAAATTATGTTATTGACAAGCCATCAGTGAGGCATGCGCTGCATGTGTTTTGTTTTGTTTTGTTTTTCCTTCACCCACAAGTGGTAATGAGTTTGCAATAGGCTGCAATGGTGATTGATTTAAATCAGGTGGTTGGAAGAATGGGGAGTGGGTTTAAAGTAGGGGATAGAGCGTGTGGTTTAGAACAGAGAGACATTTTTTTTGTATCTGAAACTGTGACCTATATGGGGACCAAACCCAAAACCTTGATCTTGTGAACTCTGAGAGCTAAGCAACTGATCTGATTGACCCAGACTTTCTTTTTTTTTCAAGGGATGATGAAAGAGTATATTCAAAAGAGGAAGGGGACTTGACAGCTGTTAGGATCTTCCACTGGACTCAGCTATTTCCAAGGTCTTTTATTTTTCCCAGGCTCCCATTGCTCTATTTAATTTAGAACTTCCCAGACTCTAACTTGGAAGAGAAGTAAAAGGTCATCTACTCAACCTCTACCTGAACAGACAGCCCTTCTCTGACATCCCTGAAACATAGCTTTCCAGGCCTCCCTTGTAGATCTTTAGTGATGTTTGTCATGTAAAGCAAATTGAACTATTTTAGCAATAGGACCTTAGTTTCCACTCCTGAAAGACTGACTAAGTAATCTTTTGTTCAATCATTTACAGTGATGAGAAGCATCATGGTATATAGCAGATAAAAAGCTAGCCTTGGAGTAAAGAAGAGCTGTATTCAAATATCACCTCTGACACATATAAAGTATGTGCCTCTGATCAGTCTCTTATATCTCAATGCCCCAGGTAAAACTCTAAGACTATAAATTACAATAGAGGTACTGATCTGTATCAGTGAAAGTAAAAAAGAAATAGTATGATATGATGAAATTTGTCATTATAACTTGCCACCTGCAGTTTCAAGCACCACTGGTATTTTTTCTTATCTGAGTATATGTTATTTCCCCTATGACAACATCAGCTCCCTGAAGGCAGGGTCTGGTTTTGTTTTTATCCTGAAAGTCCAAGTGTCCAGCATGATGCCTATATGTTGTGTATGAGCTAATACATTAAAAAAAACACTCCTTTGAATCCTAAAACTAATAATTACCGAGCAATGTGAATATAGAGGCATCACCTCATGCTGTTACTTTGGCAGTCTGGAGTCCCAACATTGCTTTGAGGCCAGTAATGAAGAGGCATTTCTCCATATCCATCTTGAGTGTGTACATGTTGGGGGTGGAAGAGATGAAGTTTCCCTTCCTCTCTCCATCATTACCCCAGGGAGATCTATCATAAGCCAATAAGTAGAAGTCAGCAAGAAACAATAAAACTGTCCTTCCTTTCATCTTTAGTATACATGTGAAACTCCCACCTTAGACTGAACTGATTTTAATTAGCTTGTGAAGTTCTACTAGAGAGAAATAATGTCAAGAACGAAGGCATTTTAGATAGAAATTTGTTTTTCCATGCTTTATATTATCAAGTGTACTTGGTAAGTGCTATGGGAAGATAAAAGCCTTACATTTTTCTTTTTATGGTTGGATAGTGTTTTTATGAGAAACCCCTAATCTTAAATTTTACAGTATATGGCCTCCATGTATATTCTCCTATTAAAAATCTATGCTAGGGTCAGTTAGCTTTCTGAATTTTCTTATAAGTTTTTCAGAGAGAGAATGCAATATCATTGCATGAAAGAATCTACCTACCTAGTTTAAATAGAAAAATTATAGCACCAAACATTCAGAGTTGGAAGAGACATCTAATTCAATCTTCTCATTTTCAGAGGTTAACTCAGATACAGAAAAAACAAGTGGCGTGTACAACATCACACAGATAGAACAAGATGGAACTGGGATTTGAACTCACATTCTCTGTTTCCAGATCCAGGACTATTTCCAAGACATCATCATTCCTCCCAATTTATTTTCATCATCATGGAAGAGCAAAATGAATAAACATTGTTTTTACCTCAATTATCCTTTGTGTCCTAAATGAAAAATTTAGTATGGGAATTTATAGATGCTTTTGAGATTTAATACATCTCCAAAATATCCACGCTTTTTAAGGATAATATCTAGCCCTGACCAGCCTAAATAGGATACCAGAGTTTAGAATCAAATGCATCTTAATCCAAATCACTTGTCTTAAATATAACTGAACTTTGTCTCAAGCCTCAGACTCTCCGCTGTCATTTTCCCTCTTCTCAGTCAGACCAACTTGAATAAGAACTAATTGTTCTACAGAGCTCCAGCTTTAAAATTTCAGCTGAATGACCTTTCTGCCTGGTGTGCTTGGAAAACTACATATTTACTCTTCATGTGTATCTTTTAAAATTATATTCAATTTCCTAAGACGGCACAGTAACTCAAGTATAATGCTGTGAACAAAATCTTTATTACAACCTTCAGTGGTAAAAGTGAACTTGTTTTGTTTCACACACACATGAACTCATGCACACACACACACACACACACACACACACACACACACACACACACAGTACTTGGTTTTGAAATATCGTAGCATTTCTCATGGACAGAAGTCCTTTTCCCCCTCATTTTTGGGTATTCCTTTGTTGTATTCTATAGGTCAGCATTTCTCAACCTTTTTTTTTGGTCTCAAATTATTGAAGACCCCCAAAAGAATTTGCCTATATGTGTTATTTATAGATATAGTTTATATTAGAAATTAAAACATTTAATATTATTATGAAAATAGTTTTAATTAACTAAACCGATTGAAAGGAAATTGTTCAGAAGGCAGCAGGCTACACTTTGAGAACTTCTATATACTGTTCTTACCGAGAAACTTTATTTTTTTCATGATTTTGAATCGAAAATACTTTTATGACAGCATGATACAGCCAAAAGTTGGGACAATATGAATAGTACTTTAAAGTTTTCAAAACACTTTCCACCAGTTATTTCTTTTGACCCTCACAGGGCAAACTTAGGGGCAGAGTTTCAGGCCAGATTTGCAGTGAGAAAGTATAACTGTGGCATGGTAAGTACCCAGGGTAATTAAAAGGGAGCCCAAAGGGTGGGGGGTAGATTTTGTATTATGCTTTATAAGAACTGAGTTAAGCTCAGAACTTTGTATCCCCACACCTATAAAGGTGCCATTAAGCAAATAGTTAATAAATGCTTGTTAAATTAAATGAATGAAGTAGGTGAATGAATGAGTGAAAGAATTAAAAAAAATATTTAACTGCTCACTAAGTACCAAATATTTTGCTAAGTGGTAGGCATACAAAGTGAGACAGTCCTGGGCTTCAAGGAGCTCTCCTTTTAGGAGGGAGAGATAATGTATAGTAGGATTCAGGCCCAAGGTGGATGGGAGGGTAGAATATGCCTAAAGGTTCAGTTGAATGGTAGATGGGGTGCTCTGGAAAGTCAAGTGGCAATGCTTGAATCTTTGAGCTACATAGTGATAGGGAATATGATAGGGCCCTTTTACTTTCCTACCTAGATAATGAACTCACAGCATGAACTTTTCCTTGTGGAAGGGATGAAATTGCTGAAGTATTTTCAACTCCTTTGGGAAGAGGACAGAGGGTTACCTCTGAAGTCAGAAAGTTATAAATTTGAATCCTTCTTCTGACACATAACAACTATACAACTGTGGGAAATCATCTAGTTGATGAGTACCCTAGGCAACTTTCTGTTAACAGATGAGTCACTGTCCAACATCTGTTGAGGGAGTTTCTACACTGGCAGTTTCCTACATTAATTAAATGACAAGTCCTTATCATCCTCCTCCTCTTAGCTCCTCCCTATACAAATGAAGTAATGCAAAGGATGAATAAGACCAAAGTCTTAGGGGAAATCATCTAAGCTTTGTCTTTGATTTATAGAGACAATGAAATGACTTTCTAACTAGGTGCATATTTTGCTTGTGAGAGAGTGATTACCTGGGTGCCCACTGCAAAGCAGTCAGCTAAGTAACATTGCCCTCCTCCCCAGGGTTCTCTGGTATCCTTAAAGAAGTTTGCGGTGTTCTCATTCTCTACTGCTGTCTTTGGTCCCTACCAATGGGGTTCCCCAATTTTAGGGTGGTTTACTGACTCTAAGTTCCATTTATTCAATTAAGTCAGATTAAGTTTTACAAAGGAATATTTACTAAGAATAAATATAAAAATATCCTGACCCAACATCAAAGGAATAATTCCCTCTATACTCTCTGTACCATGTCACACTCTTAGTTCATAACTTGACTCAGTTTCTATATAGCATAGGCCCAAGTTTCCAATCCCCTTGGGGTTAAGTGCCAGAGATTATGGTGGATCCTGACAATTGGTCGTGACTTGGAATTATAGAAATATGAAAAGCTCTACTTGTCTCTCTGTTTATCTCTCTGTGCTTCCATCTTTGTCTCTTGTCTCTGGCCTTCTCTGGAGGGAATAAAGAAAGGAGAAAGCAGTGGTCATAAAGGAGAAGAAAAAAATTCCTCTCCTTGTTCAACCCATTTTCCCCTCCTGGGGGAAAACCAAGAGAAAAAGGCAGCAAAAAGCAAGCTTAGATAAAATTCAAAGGCCCAGTGTATTACTAATTGGGTAAGTAAACAGTCTGCAGTAAAACCTTGTTAATTTGATATCAGGATCATTCAGAATACCATGAAATTTGAAGTAACTGCTATTCCCCCGCCAGTTAGATAAGATGTCCCTATTAAAATCATTCACTTAATCCAAAGTACAGAAAAGACATAATTTGAGGTGGAAACGAGCTCCCAGGGGGGCTTTGGGTGACTAAATTGGCCAGATAACTTGAAGTAAGTGTCATAGAGCTTCTGGCAAGCTAACCTTAAGGAAAATAATGATCTGAACACCCTCCTGATTACTTGTCAACAGTTGAAGAGGGACAGTGGGCAGACTGGAAAGGAAGTCACTCTTCAAACAACTTCCCTCTGTTGATGAACAATTAGGATTCTTAACCATTTCTTTCATAGGGCTTTAAGATCCTAAACTTAGTACTGGAGGTCTCTTTCATTTTACAAAGGAGAAAACTGAGGGCAAGAGACATAAAGCAGCCTGCCCAATATCCCACAGGTATCAAATAGTATAGTAGAGGCAAGACTGTAATCCTAGTCCCCTAACTCCAAATGTAGTACTTTTTCCTTTGTACTGTTTTTTCTTTATTTCAGCAAAAAAATCTTTGGAGTGCTTACTGTACATGGGAGGCTGGCCTTGAAATCAAGAAGACATGTGCTAAGCCTTTCATTAACAAAAACTTTGCTGTGTTGCCGAGGGAAAACACATTCAACTCTTGAGATTTCCAGACCACTCTCAGAGATGTTGCATCCCAGAGGAAATGCTGGTCTACACCAGGTGAAGGTGCTTCTGCACTGCTTGTTGAATGAAATCAAAAGTCTGCATCTGCTTTATATATGGCTCTGGGCTTTTGACTGCTTTCATCTCCAGATTTTATTCCTTTCCATAACCCCTTGGGGACAAGGCATTCTCTCCCCTTCCTCCTCTAACTTTTCAGCTTCCTTTTAAACGTTGTCTTCCCCAATTTGAATGTAAACTTTCATTTACCCTGAATATATTTGGATTCTCAATAGGACGTGAACATGAGATATGTGCAGATTGACTTGATTTGATTTCACTTGCTGGAAGTATAGGAATGGGATGGGGCAAACTCCTTTTCTTCAAAGTTATCTTCCTTTACCTTCATTGCCAGACTTTCACAGTCTTTTCTAATTGTTTTACTAGTCATCTTCAGGGCCCTAATTAAAGGAGACAAGATGATAAAATGGGTATCGGCCCTGAGCTCCTGCAGTCACTGATGTTTGCATGTTGAGTAGTAACCCCCAGTGAAGCATCATGGCGCCCTGAATGGGAACATGCACGAGGCCCCCTTTATCAAAGTTAGCTTTAGTTTGACTTTGTAGAAGCAGCTGGGCTTTGTTGCACTTGCTTAGATCCCAACAGTGATTTAGTTCTGAGGATTATATATTTGTCTCTTATGTGTCAAAAGTCTTCTCCCTGGTGACTTTACAACTCTGTTTTTGTATTTAATGTAAAAGCATGATAGCTTCACATTGATGATTGTCAGTACTCGCTATTTATCAGCTGTCAAAAGTTTGCCTCGTGGGAAGGCAGAAAATCAAATGGATTATGGCTGTTTTTTTAGTTGCTTCAAGGAATCTTACATGACACAAGGCAAAAAAAAATGGCAAAATGACTTCTTGACAAGTAACTTAGCATTCAGAGAAATGTGGGATTTTATGCACAGAACAGCCCTGCCAATCATTCTGACAAAGCAGCATATTTTAAGATGCTCTGCCAGTTCACTCATCTGACCTCTAGGATGCCAGACCACCTGGCATCATCATTCCATACTTCTGCTGTAACTCACTCTCTTCTGGAGAAACAATAAACACAGCCGGGTTGTTAGTAGAACTGAAGGGTGTGAAGGGATGGAATTATTGGATTTTGACTCTGTCTTTCATCTGATTGTCAGGATTCGTAGGTCAAATACCGATAACTCCTTCAAAGCCAGGAAGATAAACTCCATTGAAAAACAAATAGTAAAGTGTCTGTAATGAATGTTTGCATGTATGTATATCTGTTGATGACTCAGTAAGAGTTAGCTATGATTTTAGGTCAAAACAATGAACCAACAAACATTTATTAAATGCCTACTATGTGCCAGGTTGCCATCAGATACTTACTAGCTATGCGATCATGGGCAAGTCATTGAACCTCTCTTTCCCTTAATCCACTGGGGAGGGAAACGACAAACCACTCCAGTATCATTGCCGAGAAAGCCCCATGGATAGTATCAGCGCACTATGGTCCATGGCATCACAGAGTCAGACACAACTGAATAACACAACAACAGCATATGCCAGGAATTGTGCTAAGTTCTTGGACAACAGTCAAAATCACCACAATGATTACAACTCAGCAAGGAGAAATAATGTGCACATTTATAGGGGTACAGAATATAGCTATAAACTAGACAGAAGGTAATTTGGAAGGAAAAGGTACTAGCAAATGTGGGGCGGGAGGGTTATAAGGAAAAGTCCCTTCCAGAAGATGGTATTTAACCTGACCTTTAAAGGAAAGTGGCAAGAGAAGCTTGTATATAATAATATTGTTTTAAGAACAACTCTGAGCAAATAAGTAATTTTTCCTATTATATACACCTAAATTAGCTACAAAGGACATATGACTACAGGACACTGTCTACTTCTAGAGAAGGAAATGATGAATAGAAATATGTATAACATGCTTTATATACATATATATTTATATATGCACATACACACATATATATTTATATGTGTGTAAATATATATATATATACATAAATATATACATATTTGTGCCTAATGACAGTCATCTTTTGGGTGGGGGGAGGAACAATTAAAAAAACAAAAATTATATGATAATTTTATTATATATATAAAAGTAAAATCAAGTTGGATATAATAGATTTGCAGTTTCATCTACAATGATCTGTTTTTCTATTCTACCATGTTATAGAAAAGCCCATTTTATTTCTTAAGTTTAGAATAAAATAAATGAAATTTTTAAAAAAGGAAAGTGGTGATTCTAAGAGACAATGGTAAGGAGGGAGTGAACTCCAGGGACAGGAGAGTCAGTGCAATTTAACAGATCAAGGACAAGGAATTAAAAAAAAAGCCTTAGGGGCAGCTAGATGGTGCAGTGAGTAAGAGTGCTGACCCCGGAATTGGGAGGTCCCAGAATCGGTTCTGGCCTCAGAAAATGAGCACCCACACATAAATAATGACTGGCCGTGTAATCTTGAGGAAGTTACTTAACCCCAATCGCTTTAAAAAAAAAAAAAAAGCCTTTGGCTAGACTGTAGCAAATATGGCGGGGGTGGGGGGTAATAAGGTTATGCAATGAGGGTGGTACATTTGAGGGCCTCTAAGATTCCTGCCAGCTCTAAATCTCTGTTTCTGTGATCCTAGGACATGTAATTCCATCAGACTTCCCTGATCCCCTCCATCTGAATGTGATCAATCACTCCAATGTCAGTTGGGGCCACTTGTGAAGAGCTTGAAATAAATGCCAATCACAGGAGTCTATTTCTGATCCTTGAAGTAATAGGGAAAAACTAGAGTTTATTGAATAAGGGCCAATATACTCAAACTACACTTTAGGAAAACCACTTTGGCATCTTTATTTAGGATGGATTGGAGAGGGGAGAGATTTGAGGCAGGAAGATTACTTAGACAGCTGGTGTAGTCGTCTTGGTTGAGGGCCTAACATAGGGAGATACCCATAGGCAAGAGGGTGCCAGTAAATGTCTAACAACCAAATCTTCCAAAATGGCACGAGACACTTTTAAGTTTAGTTTGCATTATTAACATTTTTCTATCACTTTATTAAGTAGAGGCAATCAACAAAAAAATTAATCAAGCCTTAATTCATAGTGTTCAAGGATATTCAAGGTGTTAAGTATTCACACTGGAAGTTTAATAATAGGCTCCCACTAGCTAGCCCCAGCCACACCTAAGAGTAAGGGGACAGCTGAAAATATTGAAAAAAATTAAATAAATCAAACCATATACATTTATTTAGGATAGATCTACTCTACCATCCTATAAGCTTAATCTAAAATACCCTTCCCTATGTGTGTGTATATGTATGCAGTTGTGTGTGTGTGTGTGTGTGTGTGTGTGTGTGTGTGTGTGTGTGTGTGTATTCTCTCTCCTGACACAGTTCCCAAATTATGACTGGTGCAAAGAACAATATTTTATAGAATGCAAAAATAAAATTAAAATACGGGGTTAGATTACTTTATCACTGAGGTCTTTTAGCTCCAAATCTATAACCTTATGAGCAAATAACTCGTAAAAATAATTAAGCCAAACTTTGAGTTCACACCATATGTGCACTGACTGAAATAATTAAGAATGCTTATGTTAGTGCATAGAGGGCTAGGTCTGTAGTAAGGAAAACCTGAGTTCAAATCCAGCCTCAGACAGTTACTAGGTGAGGGAAGCTTGGGAATCAGTTAACCTCTTTCTGTCTTAGATTCCTCAAATGTAAAATAGGGCTGTTGCTTGTCCTTAGTTGACAGCACAGTGTGATGTCTTGACTTCTGTGTGAAATTTAAGTGGTGCAGTTACACAAAATTGTCAGCCCTGCTCTATTCTAGAGTCATTGAAGTCTAGAGGCAAGACAAAAGTCAAGACTACAAACAAAGGTCCAGATACAGTGGATGATCTTGCTGTCTCTGATGACTAAGATCTAAATGTTCCACAGTGCTTAAGCCACCTTCTTGGCCATTGAAAGAAATTGTTCTCATCCTCCCATTCCATAGGGGAATGTCTTCACATGTTTGGGGAGTGTCTCTTCCCAAATGGGGAAAATGATAGTACCTACCTCTAACGGTCATGAGGAAAACCAAAGGAGATAACACCTGTAAAGTGATTAGTACAATACCTGGCACATAATAGGTATTTAATTAATTGCTTTCTTTCAGTCTTCAGATACATTTAATCTTACCCCCCTCATTTTACAAATGAGGAAATTGGGTGCAGAGAGGTGAAATGACTTACCCAATGTCACACATTTAAGAGTCAAAGGATGGATTTTAACCTAGATCTCCTGACTCCATAACTGGTGCTCTTTATTTGAAATGAAATTAAGTTGGATTGTTGATGTAGAAGAGTATTTACGCAACTGAAAGTGTGGTTCCAACAAAATGCACACATTATTATCTCCTATACAAAGCATGGACACAAACACAGTTGTCTTTTAATGTATTTTGTGAAATTAGAGTTTATTGACACTCCCATTCTTATCTGAAAAGAAGCTTCCACTCTAGTTATGTTTGCCTACTTCCTCACCACAAACATGCCTAGTGAATTTAGTTATTGGGTTTATGGAATCACTTAAAGAGTTGAAATGGGTCATAATGATCATCTGGTCCAGTCCATACATGAAAAGAACCCCCACTACAACATACCCATTACCAAGGCTCTGGTTGAAAACATCTAAGGAGAAGGAAACCACCATCCATTTTCAATTCAATTAGTCAAACATTTTAAAATAGTTACAGGAAAGGTACTAGGCTCAGAGATGCATGAAAAAAGACTGAAACAAAAATATCCCCGCCTCAAGGGTCTTACAGTATCTTCTTATGTTTTATTATGATGGTTTATAATATTCTTCAGGGAATGCTTTCTTTCTTCTCCACTGCACGTGTATAAATCATATTTCAGGGATAAATGTATTTCAGGGCAATTAAGTTACTCAATGCTTTTCCTAGCCTTCTCTGACCACTCCAACCTTCAGTGACATCTCCTTCTGAATTTCTGCATCACTCTCTATACCACACTTTTGGCATTTATATGTACCTATCTATTATCAGTTAGCTTTTCACAATTCTCTGATCCATATTTCTAAAGAGTTAATGAGGACAGAGACCACATCTAATTTTACTTTTGAGACTTTTTTCCAAGTTGGTCATTGCTTCCCTGATTTGGTCTTTAAATTTTTTTTTCAGTTCCTCCAGGAGTGCTATTTGGGCTTGAGACCAGTTCATGTTTTCTTCTGTGGTCTCAGGTGTGGGTAGAGAATCTATATTGTTCTGTGTATTTTGTTGTTCTTGCCCTACATAGTAGGCTCAAATAGACTTTCTTGCCTTCCCCTTCTACTTCTCAGCTTCTTTCCTTCCCATTGTGATTTCCTGTTTCTTAGTTTCTCAGGCTATGAGTTTAGGGCCTGATTGTTGACTTTGAATACCTCTGGGTGGCTAGTTTATGGCTAAGTCAGGGAAGTCAGTGAGGAATGTAGATATGTAGGTGGGGGTGAGTCTGATCACTTCAGATTTCTGCCACTATACCCCTGGGCTATAAGTAGGTTTTTGTTGGTGAGGTGAGGTGGGGCTTGTTGGGACCCCTCCCTCTCTTCTCTTCAGACTTTTGGCTGTCTCAGTTACACCCCTTCTTGGAGACTCTCAAGCCTGAGGCTATTTCCCTTAACTTGGAATTTCAATCTGGGTGGGAGACTTATCTTTGGGTTTTCTGCTTCATGAAGGAGGGATGGGAGGATCAGAGCAGCTAGAATTTACTTTGCCATTCCAGTCCCTGTATTATAGAGGCAGGCAGTTTCTAGAAAATAGTTTATGACTATGTGATCTTTAAGCTCCATGGGGATATCTTCAAGATCTTCACAATATATAAAATTCAAGATATGATCTTCAAGATATATACTTTGTCCTTATTTCTTTTAATACCTCCTGAAGTGCTTTGATGGGATAATGATTTAAAAATGAGTGGTGTTGAGGACCTTGTGAATAGAAAGGATAGGATGAGTATGAGACATATTGGAGAAATAGATGAACATGATTTGCAAATGATTAGGTACATATTTAGGGAGAATAAAGAGTTAACTATGATTGTAGTTACAAACCTGGCTGACCAGTAGAAATATGGAAGCTCGGAAGAGGGTTAGCTTTTGAGGGAAATTAATCAAGAAAATTTAAGTGCTTAAAGAGTTCTGTTTTGTGCATGTTGAGTTTGAAATACTAACAGTAAACCAGGTGCATACCTGTTTTGAGATGCAGTGTTAGCATTCAGGAGAGAGACTACTACTAGATATGTAACTGTGAATCATCTGCTGAGAGTTGTCAATTTAATGCATGGGAATTAATGAGGTAACTAAGAGAGGGTATAAATAAGTTGACGAGAGATGGGGTCAAGAGAATAAAGAGAGGGATTAGTCTGGGCAAGGATAATGTTAAAGCAAATTGTTATTACATTCATGAGCTCTAGAGTCAGTAAAAAAGTGAGCTCACATTGTGGAAGCATTTTTTTTCAATAATATGGTAAGCAAAGTCCTCCAGAAGAGCAATGTAGAATGGCATCTGGTAGTGGGATTTTGAGATCTGTAGAAGAGATTTTGAATTGCCTTTATGGATGCTGTGATAAGCAATCAGTATGGAAAAATGCAAGAATCACTGTACAACAGCTATGGTCCAGTTGAGATTGCATAAAACAAGTTGGTACTTGACTGTTAGAAGGTTTATATGACATATTGTACTGATGTTTGTCAGCACCTAAATGGAAGCAGAGAAAATAGATATTAAGGGTAATAGAGTTGAAATTTGGCAAAACATGAGCAGGGCTATTATGTGGGAGTGAATAATTTAAGGATAGAGAGATACAGGTGAACTGGTTAACTATAAGGTCAAGAGAATGAAGAAAAGGAAGTGAGGGCAGAGCTGGGGTGATTAAATGGAATGACAGAGAGGGATGGAATGATGGGAGGTTAGAATGAGAACAAATAAGAGGTTTACCAGGGGTGAGAGAGAGGGTGGTTTGGATGTAAAGAAGCTTATAATGAGAGAAACAAAAAAATCAATTATGGAGCTACCACGTTTGTAGTAGTTTGTTTCCTGTTCTTGATTTCAGTTCCAGACCAGAGGGCATAATTAAAGGATCTGAGGCAAGAGGAACCACACCCCATATTCCAGGGCTCGAGGTGATTAAAAAAAAAATAAGCTGCTACAATTTTTTTTTTAATGAACGGACAAAGGAGAAAGAATTCAGCCACAGAAAGGTACTATGCAGATAGAGAAGACTGGGGTTCATCTTCAGAGGAGAATGCTAAAGCAAAGAAACCCACTTGTATCCCCAAAGAGTAACTTCAAATGGTCACCTGCCCCAAAAGAATTCATAGAACTTAAAAAAGACTTGAAAAATCAGATGAGAGAGGAAAATTAAAAAAAGAACAATCCAAGAAAAATAAAATTATGAAAAGAAGGTTAATTGGAAAAGTAGATTCAGAATCTTTAGGAAGAAAAGGACTCCTTGAAAATTTGAATTGGGCAAGGCAAAGCCAGTTATGTTATAAGAGACCAAGAAATAAAAACACAAGATATAAAGAATGAAAAAATAAAAGAAATGTGAAACATTTTGTAAGAAAAACAATGCATCTGGACAACAGATCAAGAAGGGAAAATAAAGAATAATCAGACTACCTGAAAGGCACAATGAAAAAAAGAATCTTGATGCAATAATACAAGAAATAATTAAATAAATTTGTCCTGACACATTAGAACAAGAGGGGAGAGAGAAAAAATCCACCAATCACCACCTGAAAGAGATCCTGCTAGGAAAACCTACAGTCAAATTCTGAAAGTTCCAGCTCAGGGGAAAAAAAAGCAAAACTTTAGGAGCAACAAGTAATAAACAATTAAAATAGGGCAGAGTCACAATTAGAATCACATAGGACCTAGAAGTAACAACATTAAAAGATTGTAGGTCTTGGGACACAACACATCAAAGGACAAAAGAACTGGGGTTGTGGCCAAAAATATCATATCCCGAAAAGTTAAACATAATCCTGAATGGAAAAAACAAATGAAGATTCAATGAATTGCAAGGTTCTCAGAATTTTGTTGCAGAAAACCTTGAATGTAATAGAAAAATTTACATACAAGATCCAAGAGAACTATAAGGTATACATCGAAGACTAAGTACAGGGAACTCAATAAGGACAAACTGTTTACTTTATATATGAGGAGATGTAAAGTGTATGTGTAAGATTCTGGTTAGTAATTGGGTAGCGCAAAAGAAAGATGGGAGTAGACCTGAGTATGATGTCATTCTAAAAAGTAAAACTATTTAGGAAAGGCAAAAAGAGTAATTATCTTATACAAATTAGGTCTTGGAGGAAGAGCTGATACAAAGTAACTATATGGGGGAGGAAGGTTGGTAGTTCTGGAGAATGGAGGATGGATAATACAAATACATACATACATGCATGCATGCATGCATATATACACATATATATCTAGAAGGGTATAAAAGTCTTCTAAATTCAGAAAGAAATAAAAAGCTAAGAAAAGAGGGAGGGGGAGAGGATAAGGACGGGATTTTTAGAGGGAACCATATTCACATCAGATCTGGGTTAGAGGACAATATATACATTTATAAGGGAATAAAAGTCTTCTAAATTTATAAAGAAATAAGAGGGCAAGGGAATAGGGGAAGGAGGGTATAGAAGAGTGTCTATATTAATGGGAATGGGATAAAGAGAGAATAAGGCTATAATATTTGGAAGGCTACAAAAGTATTCTAAATTCAGAGAGAAACAAGAGGGTAAGGGGAAAGGGTTAGGGGAGAGAAAAAGGGAGGTATCTTTGGAGGGGGGATAGATTAAGTAATAGGAGGAAACGGCAGTGGGTAGAAGTAAAGTTGAGGATTCAAGAGGGATTGAAAATAAGAGATAAGGGTGGCTAGGTGGCACAGTGAATAGAGAACTGACCCTGGAGTCAGAAGGACTCCACCTCAAATCCCACCTCAGACACTTAACACTTACTAGCCTTGTGATCTTAGGCAAGTCACTTAACCCCAATTGCCCTATTGTCCCCACCTCCAAAAAGAAAAAGAAAATAAGAGATACACACAAACATAAAATAAATATTAGGAATAGAATTTATTCAGAATAAAAAGAAAGATAGTAATCATGATCTCAGACAAAGTTAAAGCTAAAATAGATTTAATCAAAAGAGAAAAATAGGGAAACCATTGTATGTCAGCAATATTAATCAATATGGTTTTAGACTATCTAAAATAACTAAATAGTAGAAGGTTGGAATATTTCTGTGGTGTGGGAAATGATGAGCTGGTGGACTTAGAAAAATATAGATAGACTTTGGGAGGAAGATAGTCTACGAGAGGAAGAAATATAGGGTGAAGGGAAGTCATGATATAATGAAATGGAGGTTCCAGAGGACATGATGGAATAAGAAGATGGGGTAGGATAGTGACTTTGTAAAGTCTGTCAACAAACAGTAAGGTACATAAGAGATCAAAAGAGGTGGGGGAATAGCAGGGGAAAAGGAATTTTAATCCTGGCAGGTGGTAACTCAGGATTCCAGGAATTGGGGGAGAGAAGTTGGAAGTTTGCTAATCATATTAGGAAAGGAAATCTTCATTTTTAAAAGTGAAACTTGAACAGAGTCTTGAAGGGTAGGTTAGGCCCCAAATAGTCATAGAGGATATTGAGACAGTGCATTCAAGTAGGAAGTGAAGTTTAGGGGGCTGTGAGACAAACCTGACTCAAAAATGACCTTCATTTATGTGGCTGGGGGAAATAAAAGTTAGACAGGTAAGGTATTCAGAGGATTATGGAGGACCTTAATAACTACAATAAAGAATTTGAACTTGGTTATATAGGCAATGGAGAGGCAATGAACTTTTAGTGAGATGTGGTTTAAAATGATAAGAATAAATGCAAGTTTCTTGAGAAGAGGGGTTGTTTTCATTGTTTTGGAGGAGATTTTAAATAATATTTAAGTGAAATGATGATTAATCTGATGATGGTAAAGATGTTTTAGAAAAAATAGTAGAGGTAAGGAGACTTGTCAGGAAGTTATTTTGGCTTTCTTGGACCTTGGACTTGGACTTAGGAAGTCATGGATTCAAATCTTGCCTCAGACTAGCTTTTCCATCTTGGGTGATTTGCTTAACTTCTCTGCATCTCAGTTTACTTATCTGTAAAATGGAGGAGTTGGATCTGATGTTCTCTATGGTCTATTCCAACATAGAATGCGATCTTGTGATTTTATGATGAAGGCTTTAACAGACTTTCTGCTTATTATTTTTTTTAAATTCATATCATGGTTTTAACTATTATTAGATGTTTTTTATCACATTCCCTATGGATATGGAGACCCATAACAAGGGTATGCCAAAGCACATGGACAAGAGATAAATATCTCTGTGATGCTGGAGCAAAATTATTTAAAAAAATGTTTAATAACAACAGTATAGCATTGATCTGTTTCTAATAGCCTGTCAAAACATTTTCTAAACTAATTAAGAGGGAAAAAAATTCAGTCCTGTGGGAGAAGGTGCTCTCCTGTGATTCCTGAAAAGTACTGGTGAGTTCAGTTTCTAAGGAACTACAGGCATTCTGTATTCTAAAGCATGGGCTGCTGCAATACCTTTCACAAAAAGCATGGCCAGATTTATGGAGCAGCTGAAGAGAAGTTTAATGTGGAATAAAAAGAAGAAATGAAGAGAGACATCTTATTCAGAAAGCTAAAGAGAGCTGACTGAGCCTTCAGAAGGACAAAAAAAATCAGGGGAGAGATTGGAGGATGAGAGTGAAGGACACAGATTTGTTCCACATCACTCACTCACCGTCCCTGCCTGAAACTCAGAATGAGCCAAGAAAAGGCCACAGAAAAGAGCAAAAGTCAAAATAAACTTAGGAAAAGAGGCAGAAGAGAGATTTAATGCATTTTATTCTGGTCTTTTGTAAGACACCAAACTCTTCTTCTAATTCTCTCTTTGTGTGTTGCAGACATGGTGTTTTAGGAAGCTTTTTTTTAAACGATTCTAATGAATTCAAATCAAATAGCCCTCCATGTGCATGACATTAAGTCAAGCCTTGGAGATAGGAAGGTACTAGACCTATGATTTCCATGTTTTGGCATCTTCTGGGCAAGGCAACTCTTTACCAATGTACGTCAGGCCTTTCTCTGAAACTCTTACAGTTCCCTAGAGCACTAAGTGACTTGCTCAGAATAACACAACTATTATATATAGGGACAGGAAAGTAAAAATAACAGCCCCTGCCTTCAAAGAGCTTACTCTGGATTTTCATACAGTATAGCCAATTGAATGAATTAAATAAGGGAGAAACCAGAAGAAGGGAAATTATTCAGGAGGCCGTTAATAGTAATACAGAAGAGAGGTTATGAGGATTAGAGAAAGAATGTGATGTATGGCAGATACACACACATTTTTGTTATTTTTACTCACATACACATATATGATTAAGAGAGAAGTAAGAATCGGGATGAGTATGGACTTACAAAGCTGGGTGATTGGGAGAAATGGGGAATTTGGGGGCTTGGAGGGTTGAAGAGGACAGGATAATTGATTCTATTTTATACATGTTGGAAATGAAATGATAATTGTGCATGCAGGTAGAGATGTTCTGGAGGCACTTGGGTTATATTGATGCTTTTCCTGGTTTAATCTTACTCCTTACTTAAGGGCATTTTGGATAGTGTACTTTACCCAGCTTTCTAGGGCATACTCCATGTTTTGTATCTCACTTCATCACTAAATATTTTGGTGGTTAAATAATATAGAGAATTAAAAATCAAACCAACATTTTGATGTCGCAGATACCTTCCAGTATGCCGAGGCAATCGCCTCCTTCTTGAGGTGTCCTCTTCCATCCCATCTTCTCTAGCAGATTACACTCTCTGATATCCCTACTCTTTCACCTAACTTCAATTTCTCTCTGTCTCACTGCTTCCTTGCTTCTTACCAAGATATCTATGTTTTCTCCAACCTCAAAAAGCCCTAGTTTTTCCATCCATTACCACTAGCTATTATTATCTCACATCTCTCCTCTTTCATGGCTAAACTCCTCAAGAAGACTGTCTCCTTGTTGCCTCGATTTCCATTCCTCTTATCTGTCTGTGGCTTCTAACCTCATCATTCAATCAGGAGTGCTCCCTCCAAAGTTATCATTAATCTCTTAATTACCAAATCTAATGGGCTTTTCTTGATGCTTATACTCCTTCATTTCTTTGTAGCCATTGACATCATCAATCTCTCCTTTATACTTTCTTCTTTTTTATATTTCCATGACCCTACTCTATTTTCCTTCTCCTCTTGTCTCTTATGCTGGATTTTCACTGCAAATGGTGGTGTCCCCTAGAGATCTGCTCTGGACCCTATTTAGTTCTCTCTATATACTATCTGATTTGGTTATGTCATCAATACCCAGAGATTAGATGATCATTTCTATGCTGATGGGTGTTTCTCAAATATCTTTAACTAATCTCTTTGCTGTCTTCTGATTTCACATTTCCAACTGCATTTGGGACACCTTGAACTCAATGTTGAACACACATCTTAAAGCCAGCCTTCCCCAAACTGAATGCATTATCTCTTTCCCCAAACTTCTCCCTTCTTCAGTACATCCCTATTACTATTGAGATTATCACCATCCTCCCAGCCACCCAGGCTTGCAACCTGGTTGACATGGTCTACTCCTTTCTGTGTTTCTCATTCCCCAAATCCAATCTGTACCAAGACCTTTGGAATTTTATCTTCATAACATCTCTTCTTTAGACCCTCATTGCCTCATTCCTGGAGCACTACAATAGTCTGCATATCATTCTTTTTGCCTCAAGTATCTCCCCACTTCAGGCCATCTTCCATCCAAACATCAAAGTGATCTTCCTAAACTCAAAGGTCTGACCATGTCACCCCTCTTCCTATTCAATGAATTCTAGTAGCTCATTATTACCTCAGGATCAAATATACCATCCTTTATTTGGCATCCAAAGCCCTTTGTAACCTGGGCCCACCTTGCCTTTCCAGTCTTCTTCCATTTTACTATTCCAATGTTGTCTGTGATTCAGTGGCACTGGCTTCCTTGCTGTTCCTTAAACACAATGCTCCATCTCCTGACTCCATACTTCTTCACTGGCTGCCTTCCAGTCAATGATTCTCTCTCCTGATCTCAGCATCCTGACTTCTTTCAAGTTGCAAGTAACGATCTCCATTTTCTTCTGTATAAGTCTTGCTCATGAATAGTTGCTTGTATATAACGCCCCATCTCCTCCTGCCCCAGTAGACTGTGAATAATAGTAGGGACTATCTTTAGCTTTTCTTTGTATCCTAACTGCTTAATACAATGTCTGGCTCATATTAGGAACTTGAGAAATTCTTGTGGACTGATTTACTGACAAGTCCTTTGTAATGCTTCATATTCCCACTACTCTGCCTAGGTTAAGACATTATATAACCAGAGACAAAATATAAAGTCATTACCATGACATAGGAGGAGGTTGGGTTTTGTTTAAGCATTCCTTTGACTTATGAAAAAGAAGAGGTTTCCAAAGCCACAGCTGATGATTTTGGAGCCAGAAGCAAGAACCACAAAATATGCACTAAAATCAGTTTTGAGGAGGGAGAGACCATGTGACGGCATACTGTGTGTGTGTGTGTGTGTGTGTGTGTGTGTGTGTGTGTGTGTGTGAGAGAGAGAGAGAGAGAGAGAGAGAGAGAGAGAGAGAGAGAGAGAGAGAGAGAGAGAGAGAGAGAGAGACAGAGACAGAGTCAGAGATAGAGGCAGAGACAGAGGCAGAGGCACAGACACACATAGAGAGAAAGAGACAGAGACCCTGCACCATACAACTGCTTCTAGGCAGTCCACTAAAGAAATAGGAAGAAAGTGGAGTAGGCCAAGTAGGAACTCTCTTGGTATTGAACTGCAAAATGAAGTATACCAATTAGTATCTTCCTACTTTAAATCTCCTTGACAGTTTCTACCTCACAGAAGGAATAAAAAACACTGAACAACTTAAATATTATGATTTTCAAAATTTCTTGATCTTTATAAACATCGATTTAAATTTTATTCTCTGTAAAGACTGGTGACCTGTAATAATTCCCCAGTCCACCTGTTGTAGCTATAGCTCTGAAAAGCCTTGGATTAATGGACAGAAGAAAAGTCAAGTTTCAATGGAAGGATGAGGACTATTCTGAGCAAGGGGCATTGTATAACCAGCTGGGATATTTCATCAGATAACACTAGGCAACTCCAAGTTAATATCAGACCATTGAATGTGTTTCTTCAGAGAAGATGGATTACTTCCAAATGAGACTAAAAGAAGAGGGTGAAGGGCACTGAAGTCCAGTTTTATCTATTTCACAGTATTCTTTAGCATTAGCTTTGGCATTGAATTTTGATAGTACTTAAAAATTCTCGAATTTCCATGGCATGTAATACTTGGTTAATTTACCCTCTTAATATTTCAATGGACTTCTATTATTGCATGTTAGAAGTTCACAATACACAAGGATATGAAATATCCGGCACCTTCTGATGAGATTTAACGCAATTTCAATGTAATAAAACCTTATTAATTTGAAGTTCACCTAAAATAGCAAGTGACATAAAGTAACCATGAGATTCTCAGCTGGGCTGGGGAGGATTTTTTTCTTCTTCAACTTGCTCATTTATTGAAATGAAGAGGTAAAAATATGAAGGGGAAATGATACTCTGAAAATAATTCACATAATTAGCTAACCAGGATTAAGGCTCTTTGCTGACTACTTCCCACATACCGGACCCTCATTCCCTTGCTCCCTGCCTCTCAATTACATCTGCTTAACTTTAGAGATCACCCAGTTCACCCGTTCATTTTATAGATGAGGAAATTTATTCCTAGATAGGTGAAATGACTTGCCTTAGGTGATGTGGATAGTTACGGTAATTGTTGTATTCAAGTGTTTGTACTACTCACATCTTTTGAACCTCTTTTATAATTCCGATTTTAAAATAGTCCCCTGCTCTGCTTTCACCTGCTGCCATACTTGGAACACACTCCTTCCTTGTTTCTGCCTTAGAATTCCTGGCTTGTTTCAAACTCACTAATGGGCCACATTCCATATGATCTTTCCCCTGATTCCCCTAGATGTTAGTGACACTCCCTGGGAATTTATATTGTATATATCAGAAAATCAATCAATAAGCCATTATTTATTTTTGGGGGAGGGGAAGGCAAGGAGATTGGGATTGTGACTTGCCCAAGGTCACACAGCTAGTTAAGTGTCAAGTGTCTGAGGCCAAATTTGAACTCGGGTCCTCCTGACTTCAGGATTGGTGCTCTATTCACTGTGCCACCTAGCTATCCCGATAAGCATTTATTAAGAGATTTTTATGTTATAGGTAGGAATATGAATATCTGAGTCCACATCCAGACTCAAATACTTACTTGTTGTATGTGTAAATTACTTAACCACTATCTGCCTCAGTTTCCTTAACTGTGAAATGAGATTATTATTAGTGCATATCCCCAAACTTATTGTGAGGATCAGCTGTTATAATATTTCTAAAGTATTTACCACAGCTCCCAGTACATAGCACTTAAATTTTTGCTTCTTTCCTTCCTTCCAGGAACTATACTAGACTCTTAGAACACAAGGAAAAAGTGAAAACATCCCTCCCCTCATGGAGAATACATTCTAATGGGTATTTATTTATCTATGTTCATATTATCTTCCCTGCCACCTAGCTCCATGTCTAGAACACATTAGGTGCTTCACAAAAGCTTAATGAATGAAAATGAAAGCACAATTACCAAAGGAGTTTTAAACATTATAGCACTATCCAAATGCTATCATTATTACGGTAGTTTTTAAAGTCATGCTATATATTTGCATTGCCTCTACATTCAATTCATTCATTCAATCAGCATTTACTTGTTAAGACCCACTAAGTTCTAAGTACTGCCTAATCATTTAATGGTTATCTTGTTTTTCTTTTTTTGTTTTTTTGTCTTTTGGTGGGCAATTGGGGTTAAGTAACTTGCCCAAGGTCGCATGGCTAGGTTTTTTGTTGTTGTTGTTGTTTGTTTGGTTTTTTTTTGTTTTTTGTTTTTTGTTTGTTTGTGTGTGCGTTAAGTGTCTGAGGCCGGATCCAAACTCAGGTCCTTCTGATTCCAGGGCCGACGCTCTACTCACTGTGCCACCTAGCCACCCCGGTTATCTTGTAAGCAATTGTGAAATTCTTTCCACTCTTTGTAATCTTCCTGAGTTTATAGAAACTGAACACTTTCTATTGTTCTGTCCAGTATGGATATGGAACTCTCAAAGCTGCTTCCCATCATCTCCATTGTATGTGTATACGTACACACGCACACAATATTTGTCTATGTCCATGTCTATGTCTATGTTTATGTCTATGTCTATGTCTGTCTATGACTATGTCTATGTCTATGCCTACGTGTGTGCCTATATATGTATATTCCTTCATATCTATATTATTCACTCTACTTACTTGGTGTGTTGCTATACTTGGTGAATGTCTATGACTATCCATTTACCCCTTATTCTAATGTTATCTGCCCAGAAGAAATGAATAATCACTCTAATAAGACTAGTCTAATTTTTGAAATATATTTTTGGATATCTCCATGTCAACCTAAGGTACATACCATGTGTTAATTACTTAGTGCTGGACTTAGAGACAGTGAGATCTAGTGCTGAACCCTGAGACTCAGTTTCTTCATCTGTAAAATGTAAAAATATATAAATATATATAAATATGTATGTATATTTATATGTAATTTCCTTAAAGAGTTGGTGTGAGAATCAAATAAGATAATATACAAAAAGTGATTTGCAAACTTTAATGCATTATACAGTTGTGAGTTGTATTACTATATTGTTTTACCTTGTGCAATCCCAGAGGCCTAGGAACTATGTTTGCTGTTGTATTAGCAACCTCAGTAGCACACAGGATGGGCTGGTAGTACAGGTTCTTTGATCTGCTTTCCGAAAGGAAAGACAGCTTTAAAGGGGTTAATGATCTACTTCAATCAACAGACAGATAAGTACAGATAAGGAGAAAGAAGTGAATATCCAAGGAAGAATTCAATAGACAGGGCTCCAACTGTCTAAATAGAATAATACAACCACCCACATATACCACCAACTGGGAGAGCACCAACATCTGAATAGTCAGGGGGCTCTTAACAAAAAACAAAAACAAAACAAAACAAAACAAGAAAACCTACCCAGAGTCCCATCCAGTAAATCAAAAGGTCCTTCTCATGAGTGAAACCCCAAAGTAAAATACCAACCTCCAAGTATATATAGTTTTCAACTAATAGACTCAGAGCCAGAAGGCACCACAACCCTTGTGACTCAGCACCTAATTAGCTTAGTACCAAAAGGTATGAAAGCCTTCCTACAAGCAAGCCTACCTGTAAGCAAGCTCCTCCTTAGTCAAGTTCCTCCCCCAATGGGCTCTATGTGACTCAGGATCTATCACAGCTGTGAAAAGAGTAAGACATCCATGATTAAAATACCCGTGTACCTTCAGAAGACCTGGGAACATGGCTCCTGTTCCAAAGGAAAAGGGAACATATGTGGTCACATAGGCCTATTAATGGACAGGGAAGATCTTCCTGTACCATTAGCATTACAACTATCTATATAGTACCTATCATGCATGATTAGGCATTTGATGCATTCCATTGGTATTGATGGTGGTGGTGATGACTTTAGCAATTGTGGGTACTCTCTTCTCTTCTAGGGGCACATGGCTAGTGGGTGGTAGCTTTCACTTAAGGTGGATATTGCTTTTCTGTGTTCACTTGAAGAATTACTGCCCTTATGTTGTGGGCATACCTGTGCTTTTTTCCCATTCAAAGATGCCCAGCCTAGAGAATATATTAAAATCACTGGAGCAACTCTGTAGTGACATCCCTTAGCAGAATAGAGGGAAATTTCACCAAATTAGTGAATGTGAGATCACTTATGGCATGCTTATGTGTGATACTACAACTGACCTTCTATTCCTACCACACACTTATACATGCACACAAATGCACATTCACACACAGAATAGGGAGCAGGCTATTTGTGGACCGGCAAAAAGAGTTAGTGACATTCGAAGAATCAATCACTCCATTTATTCTGGAACCGTCCTTTCTGGTAAGTGACATTGTCTGTATTTTATGAGAGGAAACTGAGAGTGAAAGAGGTTAAATGGCTTGGTCAGGATCACAAATCAAGTCACTGACAGATTTCGGCAGAAGGTGCAGGTTTGCTGCCTCTGGCCCACTTTGATTATGACTACAAATTTTACTGGAACATTATTTGTAGACTTGTTCATATCTCTATGACCATTCCCTGGTACAGCTTCAAGGGGAGACGTGTGACCACACTGGTACCATTAGACACAAATGTGTGGAGCTAGGGATTCCTCTATACTCAATATTATGGAAATTTGTGGAGCATTGGTGATTGGATAAGAAACTACTCTGAGATCTGCATGATGTGAAGAATCACTGTGATCATTTGAAGTTAACTTTATTACCATTTTCCTGTCTTTAAAAGAGGTCTTTTTTTTTAAACAAATGCTTTATTAACTTCTGTTTTACATCATTCATTTCTGCCAGATTTTGAGTTACAATCATTTTCCCCCCATTATTCCCCTACCCAACCTCCCAGAATAGCAGTCCCACAAGATATCGCTTCCTCTAATCTGCTCTCTCCCATACCTTCTCCCATACCCCCATCGACTTTTCCATTAGAGGAAGGTGAATCTTTGTGTCCCAATGCCTGCACATCTTATCTCCCTATTACAAGCAAAAGAGTATTAATAATAATATTTATATATATTTGGAACATTTAATGTTACGACCTTGAATTTCAGATCCATTTCCTTCCTCCCTTGTCACCCATTCCCTCTTGGGAGATAAGTAATTCAGTATATGTTGTACATGTCTAGCTATGTGAAATATTATCATAGTAGATATATTGTACAAGGTTGCTTATAATTCCCTCCCACTCATCCCACTCCCCACCTGGTCCATTCCCTACATGATCCTGTCCCTCTTCTATAGTGGGTACTTCCAACCTCCCCTCACCCCAAGGATGCCCTCCCATCCATCATCCCTCCTCTCATCCCCCTTCCCCTATCCTGCTGCAGGTTGAGATATCCCATTTAGTATGTATGTCATTTTCTCCCTGAACCAGATTCAATGTGGATGTGGTTTTGCCTTTTTAGCCTTCCTTATTCTCCCCCTCCTTTGCAACCACTTCCCCTTGCTTCTTCTACATGGGATAGTTTACCCTACCCTATCTCTCCCCATCTCCTCTTGCTACTTTCCTCTCTCACCTCATAATTTCATCCCTTGAGTATTCTCCTTCCCAACAAATTCAACCTATGCCCTCTATCCATATATAACTGTAACCATATACACACACATTCACATATGTATTCATATGACCACACCCCCTTCTTCCATTATTTTCATAGTGAGATAGATATCGTCAGTCCCAGTTATTGCTTTTCCATATAGGAATGTAAATAGTTCAACTTTGATAAGTTCCTTTTGATTTCTTTTCCCTGATTACCTTCTCAGGCACCTCTTCCTTCTTGTGTCTGGATGTCAAATTTTCTATTCAATTCTGGTTTTTTCCTCAAGAATGTTTGAAAGTCCTCTATTCCACTGAATGACCATATTTTCTCCTGAAACAAAATACTCAGTTTTGCTGGGTAGGTGACCCTTGGGTTCATTCCCAGTTCTTTTGCCCTCTGGAATATCATATTCCATGCCCTTCAGTCCCTCAGTGTAGAAGCTGCCAGGTCCTGGGCTATTCTGATTGTGTTTCCACAATATTGAAATCGTTTCTTCCTGGCTGCTTGTAGTATTTTCTCCTTGAGCTGGGGATTCTGGAACCTGGCTATAATATTCCTGGGAGTTTTCTTTTTGGGATCTTTTTCAGGAGGTGATCTGTGGATTCTTTCAACCTCTATTTTGCCCTCTGGATCTAAAACATCAGGGCAGTTTCCTTGAGAATTTCTTGAAGGGTGATTTCTAGGTTCTTTCTTTGATCATGGCTTTCAGGTAGTCCAATAATTTTTAAATTGTCTCTCCTGGATCTATTTTCCAGGTCAGTGTTTTTCCCATGAGATATTTCACATTGCCTTCTAATCTTTCATTTGTTTGGATCTGCTTAACAGCATCTTGATTTCTCATCAAGTCATTAGCTTCCATTTGCTCCAGCCTAACTCTGAAGGAATGAATCTCCTCAGTGAACTTTTGAGATTCTTTTTCCATCTGGCAAATTCGACTTTTTAAGGCATTCTTCTCCTCATTGCCCTTTGGGCCTCCTTTGCCATTTGAGTTAGTCTATTTTTTAAGGTGTTGTTTTCCTCAGTCAGGCTGTTGACCTCATTTCATACTTTTCCTGCATCCTTCTCATTTCTCTTTCCAATTTTTCCTCCACTTCTCTTATTTGATTTTTAAAGTCCTTCTTAAGGTCCTCTGTGGCCTGCAACCCATTCATGTTTTCCCCTGGGGCTTTTGGAGCAGGACTTCTGACGTCACAGTCCTTTTCCCGCTCTATGCCCCCAAAATAGGAATCTAGGGTTGCATTTTTCTGTTTCTTTTGTCTTGGCATGTTGCCACTTAATTACTTGACTTTTCGGCTTGTTGCCACACTATGGCTTTAAGGCCAGATAGAGGAATTTTCGTCCCGAACATGTGGGGGGCAACTTCCATTTCTGGCAAGCTGTAAACCCACCCACGACTTCCACCCTAGATCACAATCCAGATCCAGGGAGGTTAAAGCAAGAGCGATTACCCCCCAAGACTGATCGCTGGATCTCCCTACGATTTGGAGGCCGGGAGCTGGAGCCACCTCTGAAAACTGCAAAATAGAGTGTCTCCTCAGAGCCTTCTAGCCCCCAGGGGAGGGAGCCGACGCATTCCCTAAATACCAGTCCCAAAGTCCATAGGACACCAACCTCTTACTTTGTCCTAGGCATGTCTATGTTGATAATTCTGGAGTCGCCAGGTGTTCTGGGGTTCCTCCAGCCGGCTGCTGGCCCTGCCGCCCTGGGGCTAGAACCTCGGCTCAAGTGGACCTGGGCTCGGCTTGGCTCCCCGAGTTCTGCGAGCTGTGTGCTCCCAGACCGCTGCGCTGGTCCTTCCTGCAGGGCTGCTGGGCTGTCCTCAGCGGGAGGTTAGCTTCTCTGTGTCGTTCTGTGGGTGCTGGGGCTCTAGAAGTTGTTTAGAGTCCCCTTTTACATAGTTTGGGGGGAATCTGGGGGCAGAGTGGCTTGGATGAGCTGTTTCTACTCTGCCATCTTGGCTCTGCCCCTGTATTCATAAAAGAGGTCTTTTTAACAAAGGTGGGAGTTGAAGGAATCAATGATAAACTGATGAATGAATTTTTAAAATGAAAAAGGATTTATTAAGTGTTTATAATATGTCACTTACCATGCTAAATGTGGAGAACATTAATACAAGAGGGGGGACAGTTCTTGTCCTTAAGGACCTTGCATTCTATTTGGGGGGAACAGCATGTGTAAAGGAGTAAGTAGTCAATAGTACTCCTAGGGTCTTTGAGCTCTTGGACATTGAATGCTGGCAGAGCTAAAGGCCATATGCACACACTATAAAACCTTGCTTGATGACAAAAGATACTTAATTTGGGCTATGAAATGTAGGGGTTATCAGAGGCATGCTTAGTATAATAGCAAATATACTATTAAGTCACATGCATCATATGGTATCATATATCACATATTTAGATCTGGAAGGGACAGTAAGTTTAATCCCTCTCATTTTACAAAGAAACAAAGTGAGGTTCAAAAAGGTGAGAGTTTTGCCCAAGGTCACACGGAGAGTTGGTGTCTGAGGAAACATTGAAATTTGCTTCATTGACTCCAAGTCTAGGATGCTTTCTAGAGGTCTACCCACTGAAATTATGATCTCAACAACAAGCACACGACTCTACCCAAAATGATTTCTTCATAATGTAAATATCATCTTAATAAATCCTTCATCAAAAACAAGAAGCAAAAAGTATTCCTGTAGAGATAACTATAAAGGATTGATACCTTTTAGGCTTAGAGGGCTCTGCCTAGATATGAGGCCAAATGGAACTCCTACCTCCAAATGGAGAGATGAAACAAACAGAGACAGATAGGAAGGCACAGAAAGATAGGAAAGAGAGAGACAGACAGACAGACAGACAGACAGACAGAGACAGAGAGAGAGAGAGACAGAGAGACAGAGACAGAGAGACAGACACAGATAGAGACAGGCACAGAGAGAGAGACAGAGAGAGACAGAAACAGAGACAGAGAAACAGAGAGACAGAGACAGAGAGAGGAGAGAGAGACACAGAGAGAGACAGAGAGATACAGACAGAGACAGAGAGAGACAGAGAGAGAGGGAGAGACAGAGACAGAGACAGGACAGAGACAGAAAGAGAGAGAGAGAGGACAGAGGCAGAGACAGAGACAGGAGAGAGACTAGAGAGAGAGAGAGAGAGAGAGAATATAGGGGGGGAAAAGTGAAGAAAAGTGATGAAATTTAATCCTTTGCTTCTCCTTGGTTCAACTTTATAATAGAACAGATTCAGAACAGGAATCACTGCTACTTTGTCATGGCAGCCTAGAAGAGAAAAGGCTTAAAGTATAGCCGAGGGCCTTCTGAGTTTGAGGGGACACCAGAAAAAATTATGGAGGAAGTCTGAGAATGATTAGGATGCTATTTTCCTGTCACCTATCAGAAATTAATAGAGAAATTTAAAATAGTTAAAATTAAGCCTATTTCAATCTAATCAAATCAGTTCCCATACTTTTAGTCAGCTGTCTTTCTGCTGGGTCCTAAGGCTTTATCTCAGCTGTCCCTGCAAGTATGCAGTAATGCTTATAGTACACCATGGAAGCACTTGGAGGAATCCCTTTGGAATATGTTAAATCTGCCTTCCCTTTAAAGAACAGAAAATATCCTTCTATTTTGTCCATGTGATTGTCCATAGTGTTGAAACAAGGAGGACCTCCTTTATATTGCAATGGAAAGAATCCATTAAATCTCATGACTGGTTTGGGGGACTATATCTCTACAAGTGTGAACCAGTTAGGGCATAGGCAGGGTATTCCACTCCCAGTTTGGAGGCAGCTATTGTTAACTCTGATATTCCTAGAGACATTGGGAACCCAGGGAGGCCTCATCTCCGTACATTTCATTCTGTCATCAGAATCGTGGTGATGTCTCAAGGAGGATTAAAATAAGTTAGACTTTCAAAGTGATGACTATGCTGGTGATTTTTAAATTTTTTGTATTTATTTAGCATTTTATTTTTCCCCAATTACATGTAAAAACAATTTTAACATTTGTTTTTAAAACTTTGACTTTCAAATTCTCTTTTTTCTTTCCTCCCCATCCCACACCCTTTCACTGAGAAAGCAAGCAATTCCATACAGGTTATACATGTATAGTCATGCAAAACATATTCAAAATAGTCATGTTATGAAAGAAAAAATAGACCAAAAATCTCAAGAAAAATAAATTTTAAAAAGTATGCTTCAGTCTGTATTCAGACAACATCAGTTCTTTCCCTGGGGATGGACAGCATTTTCATCATAAGTCCTTCAGAGTTGTACTGGATTATTGTATTGCTGAGAATAGCTGTCATTCGTAGTTGATCAGCCCACAATATTGCTGTTACTTTGTACATAGTACTTGTCACTTTGCATAAACCCATGCACATCTTTCCAGGTTTTTCTGAGAGCATCCTGCTTATCATTTCTGTAGTACAATAGTATTCCATCACAATCATATTCCACAACTTGTTCAGTCTTTCCCCAATTGATGGGCATTCCCTCAATTTCTAATTCTTTACCACCAAGAAAAGAGCTTCTATAAACATTTTATACATATAGATCCTTTTCATTTTTTTGTATCTTTTGGGATACAGACCTAGTAGTGATATTGCTAGGTCAAAGGGTTTGCCTGGTTTTATAGCCCTTTGGTCATAGTTCCAATTTACACTACTGAATGACTGAGTCAGTTCACAACTCCACTAACTATGCATTAATGTCTCATTTTTCCCACATCCCCTCCAATACTTGTCATTTATCTTTTCTGTGATATTAGACAATCTAACATATAGGTAGGACCTCAGAATTATTTTAATTTGCATTTCTCAACCAGTAGTGAGTTAGAATATTTTTTCATATGGATACAGATAGCTTTGATTACTACTTCTGAAAACTGATTATATCTTTTGATCATTTATCAACTGGAGAATAGCACTTATTTTTATAAATTTGACTCAGTTCTCTATATGTTTGAGAAATGAAGCCTTTATCAGAGAAACTTGCTTTAATTTTTTCAGTTATTATTGATAACTGTATTCCCCTCCATCCTATTTCCCCACCTCTGTTTATTCTATTTTCTTTCCTTTCATCCTGTCCTTCCCCAAAAGTGTTTTGTTTCTGACTCTCCCTTCCTCAATCTGCTTTCTTTTCTATCACTCCCTCCCTTCTCTTATCCCCTTACATTCCTACTTTCCTGTGGGATAAGATAGATTTTATATCCAATTGCATAGGTATGTTATTCCTTCTTTGAGCCAATTCTGATGAGAGTAAGGTTCACTCCGCACCTCTCACCTATTCCCTCTTCCCCTCCATTGCAAAAGCTTTTCCTTGCCTATTTTTCGTCAGATATTTTACCTCATTTTACCTCTTCCTTTCCCTTTCTCCCATTACATTCCTCTCTCATGCCTTATTTTTATTGTTTTAGAGATCATCCCTTCATGTTCTACTTGCATCTGTGCCCTTTGTCTATATATACTCTTTCTAACTACCACAATAATGAGAAAGTCTTATGAGTTACAAATATTATCTTCCAATGTAGGAATGTAAACAGTTTAACTTCATTAAGTCCCTTATGATTTTTCTTTCCTGTTTCTGTGTCTATGCTTCTCTTGAGTCTTGTATTTGAAAGATAAATTTTCTCTTGAACTCTGGTATTTTCATCAGGAATGCTTGAAAGTCCTCTATTTCACTGAATGTCCATTTCCCCCCTAGGACTATATGCAGTTTTGGAGGGTAGGTGATTCTTATTTATAATTCTAGGTCTTTTGCCCTCTGGAATACAAGATTTCAAACCCTCTGATCCCTTTAATGTAGAAGCTGCTAAGTCTTGTGTTATCCTCACTGTGACTCCATAATATTTGAATTGTTTCTTTCTGACTGCCTGTAATATTTTCTCCTTGATCTGGGAACTCTGGAATTTTACTATAACATTCCTGGGAGTTTTCATTTTGAGATCTCTTTCAAGAGGTGATCAGCAGATTCTTTCAATTGTTATTTTACATTCTGGTTCTAGAATATCAGGACAGTTTTCCTTGATAATTTCTTGAAAGATGATGGCTAGGTTCTTTTTCTTTATCATGGCTTTCCTGTAGTCCAATAATTTTAAGTTATTTCTCCTGGATCTATTTTCCAGGTTGGTTGTTTTTCCAGTGAGATATTTCATGTTGTCTTTTATTTTCTCATTCTTTTGGTTTTGATTTGTAGTTCTTGATTTCTCCTAAAATCATAAACTTCCATTTGCTCCATTCTAATTTTTAAGGAATTATTTTCTTCAGTGAACTTTTAAATCTCCTTTTCCATTGGACCAATTCTGCTTTTAAGACATTCTTCTCCTCACCGGATTTTTGGAACTTTTTTGCCATTTGGTCTAGTCTATTTTGGGGGGCCTCATTTACCAAGATGTTGAATCTTTTCTCATGATTTTCTTGTATTATTCTCATTTCTCTTCCCAGTTTTTCCTCTGCTTATCTTACCTGATTATCAAAATTCTTTTTGAGCCCTTCCATGGCCTAAAACCAATTCATATTTTTCTTGGAGACTTTGGATATAGAAGCTTTGACTTTGTTGTCTTCTTCTGAGTATATGTTTTGATCTTCCTTGTCAGCATAATAACTTTCTACAGTCAGTCTTCCCCTATTGTTTGCTTATTATTCCAGCCTATTCCTAGACTTTTAACTGTTTGCTAAAGTAGGTCTCTGCTTCCAGGGTGGAGGGCACACTGTCTCAAGCTTCAGGGGTTCTGTGCAGCTGTTTTCAGAGATACTTCTAAGTACCTGTAAGTTTTCAGTTTTTTCAAGGTGATCTAAGAAGAGGTGTTTATTACTCTTCTGCTCTTTGGTTTGGTTTGTGAGTGACCACAAGCACTCTTTCCTGCCCTCTAACTGTAAGCGGGGTCCCCCCTCTACTGTAGTTACAAGCTCTGATGCGCTAGTGCTCCTCTTTGCCCTGTGACTGCCATCTAGGACTGCATCCAGGATGCAAGTATGAAAACAACAGAGTCCCGCCTCAGTGCTAGGCAAAAAGATGCCTGCAATTTCCTTCTGACTATCTGTTAGACCACCTTACCATCTGTGGGCTGAGACTCAGGAAGCATCTACTGCTACAGCAGCTGCTGTTTCAGTCACTTTCAAGGCCTGTTCCTGATTTCCTGGGGTCAAGTTTGTGCTGGCATGGCCTGACTGGACTGCACTCCTCTCTCACCCTGGTGAATCTTACCTTTCTTGCCAACCTTCCAACTTGTCTTGGGCTGAAAATCTATTTCACCCCATCTATTGTGGGCTCTGCTGCTCTAGAATTTGTTTAATCATTTGTAAAGGTATTTGGAGGGGTTTGAGGGAGAGCTCACATGAGTCCACATCTTGGCTCTGCCCATGACTTTTTTTTTTTTTGTTCTTTTTAGTCTTTTTTAGCTTTTTTTTTTTTTTTTTTAGAGGGCAATTGGCGTTAAGTAACTTGCCCAAGGTCACATGGCTAGGTTTTTGTTTGTGTGTGCATTAAGTGTCTGAGGCCGGATCTTGAACTCAGGTCCTTCTGACTCCAGGGCTGATGCTCTACTCACTGCGCCACCTAGCCGCCCCTACCCATGACTTTTTAAATTTGAGGAAAATATTCTGACTACTATTGCCAATATCCATAATACAAGCTACTTCTCCCCATTTGTCAAACTATTTTTCAGGAGAAAAAATAATGGATACATCAAACCTCATTTAATCTGAGGGAGTAAAAATGATCCAGTATTTTCTATGGTGCTTAGGAAATTCTTGTTAAATGTTGCAGTGATTGATTAACAAAAGCTTAGAAATTCTGTCTTCCATCTCCATGCCCTTGCAGTGGACCATCCTCCATGTCTAGAATATCCCCCCCTTCTCATTTTAACCTCATGTTATCCCTCTATGTCTTTGAGACACAGCCTAAGTCCACCCTTTAACCTAAAGCCTTTCTGATCCCTCTGACCATATCTCACTAACCACTCTGTATTTAACTATGTTGTTGTGTTGCTTCAGTTGTGTCTGTCTCTGTGACCTCATTTGGGGTTTTCTTGGTAAAGACATTTGAGTGGTTTGTCATTTCCATCTCCAGATCATTTTTACAGATGAGGAAACTGAGGCAAGTAGAGTTAAGTGATTTCATCAGGGTCATACAATTAGTAAGCGTCTGAGGTTGGATTTAAACTAAGGTCCTCTTGATTCCAGTGTCAGTGATGCATTCACTGCACCACACAGCTGCTCTGTGTTTAATAATCTTTTAGTTAAATTTATCTAACTTGTAGTTCAATGTAAATTTCCTTGTATAAATTCTCTTTCTTTATTCCTTGTATGTTAATATATTTATTTATTCTCTTCCTTGTTAAAAGGCAAAATTTTTGAGACTAGGTATTATTTCAGTCTTTTTATTTGTACCCTAGAATACTGCCTAAGACAGAGTAAGTACTTAGAAGAACTTGTTAGGATTGATTGGCACCAACATTTGAAAAAACATATCCTGCATTTCACTGGATGAACTTTAATATTTTTGTAATACCCTAAAGATGTGATAGAAGCATACTTCAAAAAACTGAACAACTTTCAGTCAATGGACCAGCATTTCATTGATGAATTAAGGGGAGACAGCTCTGATGCTTGCAGTAATAATACCAGACTTTGAACTTCTATAGGTTCCTTTATCTAACTAGCTCAAAGAACATTAAACGAAAAATAGAACTAAGGGGGCAGTGGAGTAACAATAGAGTTAAAGCAGGTAATCTATGGCATTGCACGTGTCCTAAAGAGGCTACAATAAAGCAGCTCCATCATTTTTAGGTGAGGTGCTCAAATGCATCTGCACCTAGAGAGAGACAAGTGACCAAGAAAACAACAGATACCACAACTAGTGTTTAATGCCTGGAGTGGAAGGACAAAGAATAAATTCTCCTGGGGAATTCTGGGTCTGAGTATCTATTGGACCCTTTGGGGCAAAAGGGGAAGGTACTTAGGGGATGAACAGATATACTAGATAAAAATATGTTTTTCCCAGTCAGTCTTCTCTCTTTCAATTCATGTAATCAAAATGAACCTATATTTTATCTTTTGTCATCGATGGGGTGGGAGAGGGGTTTCTTTTGTCCTTCAGGGACACATCTATTCACAATTGAGTTTTAGTTTCTTTTTTTAATAGCATTTTATTTTTCCCCCAGATTACATGTCAATATAATTTTAGCATTTATTTTTATAAGATTTTGAGTCCCAAATTTTTCTTCCTCCCTCCCCTCCCCTCTTCCCAAAATGGTAGGCAATTTAATATAGGTTATACATGTACTCTTATGTAAGACTTATTTCCATATTAGTCATAGCTAGGAAAGAAGAAACAGATCAAAAGGAAAAAAAAACATAAAAACAAAGTATTTTTGAAAAATATGCTTCGACCTGCATTCATAGTCCATCAGTTCTTTATCTGGATGTGGATAGTATTTTCCTTCCTGAAATTTTTGTACTTGTCTTAGATGATTGTGTTGCTGAGAAGGGCTGAGTAATTCACAGTTGATCATTACACAATGTGGCTTATACTGTGAACAATATTTTCCTGGTTCTACTCATCTCACCTTGCATCACTTCTTACAAGTTTTTTGTAACCAGGTTTGTTTGTTTGTTTTTGCCTGAAATCTGACTATTCAACATTTCTTATTTCACAATAGAATTCCATTACAATTACATACCACAGCTTGTTCAGTCATTCCACAATTGATGAGCATCTTTTGATTTCCAATTCTTAGCCACCACAAAAAGAGCTGTTATAAATATTTTTACACATGTGGGTCTTTTTCCCTCTTTTATGATCTCTTTGGGATACAGACCTAGCAGTGACCAAAGTGTATGCACAATTTGGTTGCCCTTTGGACATAGTTCCAAACTGTTCTCCAGAATGGTGAGTTCACAATGGATGAGTTTACAATTCTACCAGCAGTGCATTCGTGTTTCAATTTTTCCACATCCTCTCCAACATTTATAACTTTCCATTTTTGTCATATTAGTCAATCTGATTGGTGTGAGGTGGTACCTCAGAGTTGCTCTAGTTTGCATTTCTCTAATCAAAAATGATTTAGAGCTTTTGTCATATGTTTATAAATACCTTTGATTTCTTTATCTGAAAACTGACTGTTTTTATCCTTTGATCACTTATCAATTGGAAAACGGCTTGTATTCTTATAAATTTGACTCAATTCTCTATACATTTGAGAAATGAGGCCTTTATCAGAAATACTTGCTGTAAAGATTTTTTCTCAGCTTTTTGCTTTCCTTCTAATCTTGCTTGCATTGGTTTTATTTGTGCAAAAGCTTTTTAATTTAATATAATCAAAATTATCCATTTTGCATTTTGTAATGTTCTCCATTTCTTATTTAGTCATAAAATCTTCCCCTCCTCGCAGATCTGACAGGTTGACTATTCCTTACTTTTCTAATTTGCTTGTGTGTGACCCCTTACTTCTAAACCATGTACCCATTTTGACCTTATCTTACCTAATTTGTGTCCTGTTTGTTTTCCAGTTTGCCCAGCAGTCTTTGTTAAATAGTGAGTTATTATTCTATCTTTGGGTTTATCAAACAGTTTATTAAATAGTGAGTTGTTACTCTATCTTTGGGTTTATTAAACACTAGGTTACTATGGTCATTAACTACTGTATCTTGTGTTTATAATCTATTCTATTGATCTACCACTCTATTTCTTAGCAAGTAATAGATAGTTTTGATTATTACTGTTTTATAATATAGTTTGAGATCTGGTATTGCTAGGTGACCTTCCTTTATATTTTTTCATTAATTTCCTTAATATTTTTGATCATTTCTTCTTCCAGATGAATTTTATTATTATTTTTCTTCTAGCTATATAAAATATTTCTTGTAGTTTTATTGTATAGCACTAAATAAATTATCTTAACT
Organism: Gymnobelideus leadbeateri; assembly: GCA_011680675.1. Taxonomy (NCBI): domain Eukaryota; kingdom Metazoa; phylum Chordata; class Mammalia; order Diprotodontia; family Petauridae; genus Gymnobelideus; species Gymnobelideus leadbeateri. The sequence goes on from WOXC01008461.1 coordinate 95,934, forward strand.
AGAACTGGAATTGTTATTATATTGACTAGGCCTACCCATGAACAATTAATATTTTCCAATTATTTAGACCTGACTTTATTTGTGTGAAAAATGTTTTGTAATTATCTTCATATAGTTCCTGGGTTTATCTTGGCAGGTAGACTCCCAAATATTTCATATTGTCATTAGTTCTTTAAATAGAATTTTTTTTCTATCCCTTGCAGCTGGGCTTTGTTGGTCATATAAACAAATCCTCATGATTTAGGTGGGTTGAGTTTCATTTTCTTGTTATAGTTGTTTGCAAGAGATTAGGATTAACAGGAAAAACTGAAGGATGTTTGCTTGGTTTAGTAAGTAAGAGAAACAATGAATGACAGACTCACTCCAAATCCAACGACAAAAAACCACAGGCCTTCAAAGGATCATATACTTAGAGGTAGATGGTACTTGAGACATCATCTTCTCCTACCCACTCATTTCACAGAGAAGGAAGTAGGCCCACCCAGGTGAAGTCACTAGGTCATCTAAGAAGCCCAAGGTCATCTTGAAGTCTCTAGGTCATCTTAAAGTCCAAGGTCATCTAAGAACAAATGACAGAGCTAGATCCAAACTCAGGCTTGCTCACTCTGATGTAACCTTTGGGCCGTGTTATGTTGCTTTGGTCTACTGGCTTTTGTTTTCCATTTTGAGGAGCGAAAGCAAGGCAATTGGGGTTAAGCAAGTTGCCGAAAGTCACACAGCTAATAAGTGTATCAAGTATCTGAGGTCGGATTTGAGCTCAGGTCCTACTTAACCCAGGGCTGATGCTCTATTCACTGCACCACCTAGCCTCCCCCTCCTTTTTTTGGCAGAGGGAGGGCAGGGAAATTGGCGTTAAGTGAATTGCCCAAGGTCACAGGACTAGTAAGTGTTAAGTGTCTGAGGCAGGATTTGAACTCAGGTCCTCCTGACTCTAGGGCTGGTGCTCTATTCACTGTACCACCTAGCCTCCCCCTCCTTTTTTTTTTTTGGTGGAGGGAGGGCAGGGAAATTGGGGTTAAGTGACTTGCCCAAGGTCACAGGACTAGTAAGTGTTAAGTGTCTGAGGCAGGATTTGAACTCAGGTCCTCCTGACTCTAGGGCTGGTGCTCTATTCACTGCACCACCACTGCTCTATTCACTAGCTGCCCCTCTTTTTCCCCCCCTTTTTTTGGAGGGGTAGTTGGGGTTAAGTGATTTGCCCAAGGTCACACAGGTAGTAAGTGTATCAAGTGTCTGAGGCCAGATTTGAACTCAGGTCCTCCTGACTGCAGGGCTGGTGCTCTATTTACTGCACCACCTAGCTGCCCATATTATGTTGCTTTGGAAAAAAAAAATTCTTTGGTTCTTGAATGTCTCTATCAAGCAAATGGGCAAGCAAGAGTACAATTAAGTATTCTCTATGTGCCAGGTACCATTCTAAGAATTGGAGTTATACACATAAAGGATGAAAAAAAAATCCCTCCTCTCACAGAGGTTACTTTCTGACAGTGGATCTAAATAAACAAAAAAGCAAAAAAATGAATTAATGAATAAATAAATACATGAAATATATATGGAAATATATAGATATACACAAATAAATATATGTACATATATGTGTGTAAGTATATAAATATATATGTGTATACATGCAAAATACAGTATGTGTATATATGTATATATACACACACATATACACACACACATAATCACAAATGCTCATTTGCTTATTGCTTTCCCCTCTCCACCTCCTGTCTCAGACACTTAGTAGCTCTGTGACCCTGGTCGAGTCACTTTGAGGTCCCCAGATCCACACAGCTAGTAAGTTTCCTCTTGTAAATTGGAGATAGTAACAGTCCCTACCTCATCCAGTTGTTGTGAGGGTCAAATGAGATAATCTGTGTAAGACATTTTGCAAGCTTTAAAGCAACCTATTAAGGAGTACTAATCTTAGTTATTATTCTCTGTAACCCATAGACAGAACTGACTAGATCACTGAGAGTTTAGCAAGTTCCAGGGTCAAACAGCCAGCCTGTGTCAGAGTGGAGACTTCAGCTCAGGTCTTCATGGCTACAAGGCCAGTTTTCTATCTGACATGTCAAGCTGCTTCTCAGAATCTCTATCTAACATAATGCCAGAGGCACCTTGTTCTTCCCCACTGAGGTTAAGAATGTAAATTCAAAAGAAAAAAAAAACAGTAAAATGAATCAGAGTTATTCCCACTCAGATAGACTGTGTAATTTTCTGACTGAGGTTCCTTATGTTTCTTAGGGGAAAGCTATTTACATTCTTTGACTTCTTTTGTTGGATTTCTCTTTAAGGCCATTTCTCCATCGATAAAGAGAAGTAAAGAATCTGGGGACATGCGAGCGTCTGGTCTTTGGGGCTTCCCATCATGCAGCCGTGGAGTTCCTTCCGTTGAAGGTCCCAGAAGCAGCTGACACTGTCTGATTAATTTCATGGTGGCAGGCGCAGAGCTGTCACCTAATTCATCAATGTTTTAAGGAACATGGGGTAGTGCTCTCCATTGTTGGGTAAAGCTGTTGGGAAATATGGTAATGATAAAATGCCTGGAGTCTATTCTTTGTTGATCTAACACCCTATTCTGCAAGGAATTGTCTTGCTCCATTGGAGGATATACTGGGGGGAAAGAAAGGGAAAAATCCACCCCAATTCTGCCCTATCTCTACCTCTGGAAAAATCAAAGAAAGAAGCTTCCAGACACATTGACTGAAACTTTTAGTTTTCTTGTGTGGTGCAGTGAAAAATCTACCTGTGGCTCCAAGAAGTTATAGAATGCATAGCGGCCATACATCGCTAAAATCATCTTGGCAACAACAGTCCTCAGCCATCTGGGAGTTAGGGAGATGTCTACCCCAATCATGTGAAGATCTGCCCCTATGGAATTTGTAGATGAGAACAATGTGTTCCCACAGCTGAAGAAGGCTCTGTGGAGTGACATCAAACATGTCAAGGTCATTCACTGCATCCCAGGCCATCGATGGACTTCTGTCTTTCCACTGGACTTATACACCTCAGGAAGAGAGTTGACTGATGACTGTGCAGCTCTGCCTGACTTGAATCCAATTCACAAAGTCAAGACATCACCCTATGAAGTTATTGGTCCTCTTTTAAAATGAAGAATGAACAGCATAGGGGAAATAATCAGATCTGGAGCAAGAGGACACAGTTATAAATCCTGAATCAGGCTTGTAAATAATAGGATATTATTATACAGAAATAGCATTTGAACTCAGATTCTATGACTCCAAATTCAGTGACCTTTTATTTTGTTTTGAAGGGGAAAGGCAAGGCAAGTATAGTTAAGTGTGTGAGTTGAGGCAAGTCACTTAATGTCCCGAGGTATCAATTTATCCATCTGTAAAATGGGAGAGAGGATTTGAACTAGATGACTGCTGAGGTCGCTTCCAGGTTTAGAGTCATGATTTTAAATGTTTTATTTAATTTGTAATGATTTACCTTTGATAAAACAGCACTCATTTCTGGTTTCCTCTATAGCTGTGATTTGTGTGAGGGATAATGGGAGATGAGATGTTTTTTTGTTTTTTTTTGTTGTTGTTGTTGTTTTTGTTTTTTGTTATGTTTTGTTTTTCCTGAAGGAAGGAGAGAGGGTAGGATATGAAAAGGACCTGACACAAAGGTGATTACAGAAACTACTGTATTGAAATGGATCCTTTGCTGTTGGAAATGGGGGTTACACATGGACAATAGTTTTGGCACAATAGGGAACTAAATTCTAGGTCAAATAAGAGAGTTTATGTGTCTGGCTGGCTTGTTTATGGGACTGGTCATGTATGCTTGAATTTTGCATTAAGGAATGACAATTGATGGTACAAACACTGTGTGTGTGTGTGTGTGTGTGTGTGTGTGTGTGTGTTTGTACAATTGATTCAGCTGATAAGGAAAATATTTCATAGTAAGAGAAAACTAGAATTTCATAGATCTAGAACTAGGTATTTGAGATAGTTTGGTGGTATAATGGATAAAGTACCAGGTCTAGAGTTGGGAATACTCAACTTCTTGAGTTCAAATCTGGTTTCAGGCACTAACTAGCGGTGTGACTCTAGGCAAGTTACTTTACCCTGTTTGCCACAGTTTCCTCATCTGTAAAATGAGCTGGAGAAGGAAATGGTAAACCACTACAGTATCTTTGCCTAGAAAACCCCAAGCGGGGTCATGAAGAGTCAACTGAAAAATGATGCAATAACAACAAAAGAACTGGATTTAGAGCAACAGTCTGAAGGAGCCAGTGGATTCTTCTCAGAATAATATTTTTAAATGAATAATATATAAAGAATTAGAAGAACCAATTACATTTAAATATAGTTATAAAATATATTTTTAAAATTTCATGGACCATAGTTTAAGAACTCCAACCTAATATGATTGCCTCATTTTTTAAATGAAAAAAAAAATAAAGTCTGGAAAGATAAGGAAATGAGGCCCAAAATCACACAGGTAAAAAATAGAAGAAATAGGATTTGAACTCAGATTCTGTGACTCCAAATTCAGTGTCCTTTTATTTATTTTTTTTGAACGGGAAAGGCAAGACAATTATAGTTAAGTGACAAGGTCACACAGCTAGTGTGTCACATATCAGAGGCCACATTTGAACTCAGGTCCTCTTAACTCCAGGGCGGGTGCTCTGTTCACTGCACCACTTAGCTTCCTTCCCTACTTGGTGTCCTTTTAACTTCCCTAGACTTTCCACATAGATGACTTAACAAATAGATCTAAATTCAGAGAATAGATAATTAAAGGAATAGAAAATTGTGTACTTAATTCACATTGATTCTACTTCCCCAACATTTCTCACATCTGTTTTCTTTCTGTTTTAGCTATAATCTCCTTGGTTTAGGCCTTAGACTGGCCTTAACTACACTACAATACTATTCCCCAATTCTTATTTATTCTAGTAACAACCAGGATGAGGCCAGCAGAAATTTTCTCTGGAAATGTATGAATTGAGAAGTTGCCCAATTGACTATCTACTTGTGGTAGGAAGGAGCTAAGGGTTCACTGCTAAGAAGGAGAATTCAAGAGGGGTAGGACGGCTAAAACTCTAGACTAAATGAGTAAAAGTGCTTTGTCCACCATTGCCCTTCCCCTAGGATTAAGGGAAAGATTCCCTTAAGGAATCCCTTATCCTCTAGAAGGGGGAGGGAAAGACATTTCTCTACGTATCAACCATTAATTAATTTTTTTAATTTCCAGAGAAATTATAGCCTTTTTGACAGTTTTATCATCTGTCAAAAGAGAAGCTGTACTAGGTGATCCCTGAATTCTTCTAAGCTTTAAAAATCTATCAGGTATTATTTACAACCTAGATGTTTTGTGGCTTCAATATTCAATGAAAGTCTAAGGTACTTTTTATTTTTATATTTAACACGAGACTTCCTATGAACTGAAACTCTAGTAATTATTAAGATGGGAATGGGAATTGAGCAGCAAACTTTTTGTTTTTCCCCTTCCCCTTGGTTCTGTCTTGGTACCAGTTTCTAAAATAAAAGCTTTGAGAATGTATTTCTATATATTTTTTATTCATTCAGTTGGGAAATAGTGATTTCACAGTGAAACAAATAGGGGTAGCTACAGTTTGTATTTTTCATAACATCACATAATCATAGACATAAAGCCGGAAGGAATCTCAGGGGCCATTGAGTTCAGTTCCCTCATTTTATAGAGGAGCAAACTGAAGCCAAGGAGTTTAAGTGACTTGTCCAAGGTCACCTGGGAAGTAAAGCTCAAAGGTAGCTTTCATACCCCATCCTTTTATTCTAGTCAGGGATCTATGTGATGTACTTATTCTCTTTGAGGTAGTCTCTCAAGAAAAGAGTGGATTTCAAAATCAGGGAATAAATTAAACATTTCAGGGGGAGGAATGTACTATTACTGGACACATTTTCTGTAAGAAAAGAATCCAGGAGGGAATCTAACTATGAAAAAGTGAAAATTGAAAGTGTCAGTGCTAAGTGTAATAACACAAGTATGAGAGTAGAAAGAGCATTGGACTTTGGTTCAGAAAGCTAAGGCTCAATTTCTATGCCTGTCATTGATTAGTCTTAGCTTCCTCATCTGTAAAATGGGGTTAATTACCCTTGCAATCACAGGAATGTTGTGAGGGAAGCATTTGACCAAAACAAAATTGCTATATGAGTATCAGATTTTTTCTTAATAGAGCAAATCTCATCTTCAAATAGTCATATTGGAGATATTATAATTGTTCATTAAAGTTCAATACAGCCTTGAAAATTGGAACAAAAATTTTGACCAGTCTGAATTATTTTCAGCAATTTATTTCACACTCCAGTTTTTGTGGCAAAGATATGCCTAGGGACTGTTGGGAGTATAATAGTAATGCTCTGGGTTATGGCTTTTCAGTACTATTAAGTTGCTTGTGTTACCTCAGTCTGCATTCTTTCAGTCCCCGGGACTGTGGTATTTCCTGCTGTCCATAAAAGGAGCGAACCCTGACATTGTCCAGAAGTCACCGTGTTGATCTTTATATCACAGGTCTTGTACTCTTCCTTCCCCCACCTTTTTTTGTTCACACTCATCTTTACTACGAAAATCCTTGCTTCTGTCTTCTGCTAATCAATTTTCTGTCTTTTAAGGGGCATGTCAAGTTCTCTTTCCTCTATGAATTCAACTTAATGGGGGAATTCCAGGGTCCAGAGATCCCTGTCCCCAGAATTCATTTCACCAATGAGGAGATTTCAAGATATTTTTTGTTCCCTTTCATACACTCTAACCTCCTAGTTCCTTGATTTATTCAAATACCATGACCCTATCCTCCATTTTACATCAACTACACACAAGGATGGTTACAATCTAGATCAGAGGCTGTCCTGGAACCAACTTGAAGTGGCTCATGAAAGCCAATTGTTTAATATTCATTGTGAACATTTATACCACGAAAATAGAAAAACCCCACAAATCATGTCTTGGTTTATTGTTTTGTTGATTGTCTAGACTTAAGAAATTAAAGGAGATAATGTTCATGATGCTGATTAAACTTTAAAGTGTGTCATATGTGTAATCATTTATACATTCATACACATATACACATGCACACATATCTCCCTAGTCTCTATTCTGAACTCCATTTCCAAGTCAACAACTTCTGATTAGACATTTTAATTTGCATGGTGCATAGGTTGGTCAAGCTCAACATGTCCAGAAGAAAACTCATTATTCCCCTTCCAAAATCTGCCTCTTTTATGAACTTCATTTTCTTCAACTCTTTGCCCTCCCCTACTCATATATGCAATAAATCTCCAAATCTAGTTATTTCTACATCAAAATTTTCTCTTTCATCTCTCCCCTCCTCAATTCTCATAATCTACCTTTAGTCATTTCCATTTTAAGACCCTCAGTACCTCTATCTGGTAATATTCCAATGTTCTCCTAACTGGCCTTCCTACCTCAAGACTCCTGTCATTCGAATTCATTCTCCACAAAATAACAAAAGTGGTTTTTCTTTCTCTTAGGTCCAACTCCTAGTCAATAAATCCCATTGACTCTCTACTGACTCTGGGATAATAATAACAGCTAATACATATATTTCCTACTATGTGCCAGGCACTAAGCATTTTATAAACATAATCTAATTTGATCCTTACAAGAAACCTAGGAATTTGGTCCTATTACTATCTCCTTTTTATGAATGAGGAAACTGAAGTAAACAGATTAAGGGATTGAACCAGGATCACACAGCTAGTATCTGAGATTAAATTTGAATTCAGGTGTTTCTGATTCTATTTTGCTGATCTTTACATTTTAGTTAAATTCACCATTTTGCCATTTCTCACAGTCAACATTTCATCTTCCATTTTAATGTCTTTTCAGTGGCTCCCCCTTCTCCCCATTTCTGGATTGTGCTGTCTTTTAATTGCTGCATCATGCAATACCTTACTCCTTCAAGAAAGCTTCTCTGTCAAGCTTTTCCTGGTTCTCTCCCTCAGTTCCCATTGCCCTCCCTACCTAAGATAACCTGTACTTACTTGGTCTTGCATTGTCCATGTACATGTTCTCTCTTCTGATAGCCTACAAGTACCTTGAGAACAGGATCTGTTCCACTTAGGCCTTTTTCTCCCTGGTGCCTAACAGTGTTTGACCCAATATAGGCACTCACTAAATGCTTGCTGGTTGATTGTTGGTCTATTAAATGTATTGTAGCAGATAGTGCTCCAGATAGGGAATCAAACAACCTAAGTTCAAATTTCCATTCATCACTGCGTGATTTCAGTTCAACCAACCTCTCTAGGCCTCAGTTTCCTAATCTATAAAATAAAGGAGTTAATACATATGTACTCTAAGGTCCCTTTCAGCTGTAGTTCTGGGATGTGATGGACTATTGATTGACTTGAGTTAAAATGGATTTCCCCAAGTCCAATACCAGCTCCATAAAATCCCAAGGGTCCATCTCCTACAGGCTCTTTCAAAGGAGCAAAGGAAGGATCCTCTAGTTTCATCCAGGAAACAAAAGCACAGTTTTAAAATGCCAAATGACCATCCAGGATTTCTCCATTTTGCCTTTGTGCAGTATTATAATGTTCCTCCAAGGGGACCGGAGGTTGTGAAACCAGACCCATTAGGCAGTTTTGCCCTGCCTGAGCACTGTCACCTGCAGAGAGAAGCAGGGAAATGGAGCTGGCTGATAATGTACCAGGATGCCTTCGAGTAGCTGCACACTGTTCGAGGGCCAGGAGAGGTTGTGCTTGCCTTGGAACAGACCTCCCCAGAGCTCTCAAGTTTCAACTTCTGTAATCAAAGATGAATGCCTAAGGATTAAAAAAAAATAATAATGGTATGCAGTGCTGCACCTGCATTCTGTTGCCATGAAAGACTTTGTAGTTTGGGGAGAAGGGATTACTGACAGCAGGGGGGATGAGAGGTACTTGTGTCCAAAGCATTTGGTACTTGTGGGGAACACACAATATGACATGTCTGCCATGACTTCCTGTCGATGTCGCCTCTCTCCAGGGAAGTGAATACATTGATTCGCCCTTCTGAGAATAGAATCCATGATCCAGTAAATGCAGGGAGAGAAGAGAATCTGCATAATGTCAATGGCATTTCCAGTAATATCCTGGGAAGACAAGGTAGTTGCTAAACAGACAGTGGTTGTTATGTTTGTCAGGCTACTTAGGGAAAGCTAGGCTGGGGCAAGTGGCCTCCTCAGGTCCCTGGGCAATGCTTCTCAGGGTTTCCAGAGTGTTTGTAAAACCAAGTCCAGAGAGTGACCTGCGCCTTCCTGAGGTTAAATAAACTCATTCTATCATCTCTCTTATTACTTTCTTCATTTACTCCTCTTTAGGTTTCAGATTGGCATTCTGGATTGCTGATTTGTTCTTGAGAGTTCACACTTCCTGCTTTAGAGAATATTAGCTAGTTGAGTTGGTTGAATTACTAATGAATGAGAATCATTGGGGAATTAACTGGGAGAATGGGAAAATTTAGCTTAGAGAAGAGAAGGTTTTGAGGCAGGGAAGGATGTCATGATAGCTTTTTTTTTCAAATATTTGAAGGGCTGTCATATAAAAAGGAATTATATCTGTTTTGCTTGAACTAAGAGGACAGAAATAGGAGCAATGGGTAGAAATGTCAAAGGGGCTGAATGGAAGGGACAACTTTCAAGCAGAACTTTCAGTAGTAGTGGGATCTCTTTTTAATATTATTTTTCCCAATTACATGTAAAAACAATTTTTAGCACTCCTTTTTACAAGGTTTTGAGTTCTAAATTTTTCTCCCTCCCTCCCCTTCACTCTTCTGAAAATGGTACACATTTTGGCATATGTGTACATATCTGCTATCATGTAAAACATATTTCTATATTAGTCACAGTTGTGAAAGGAGAAACAGATCAAAAGGGAAAAAAACATGAAAAAGAATAAAGTATGTGAAAAAATATGCTTCGATCTGTATTCAGAATCCATCATTTATTTATCTGAATGTGGATAGCATTTTTCTTTGTGAGTCCTTTGTACTTGTCTTGGATCATTGTGTTGCTAAGAAGGGTTGAGCCATTCATAATTGATCATCACACAATGTTGCTGATACTATGTACAACATTTTCCTGGTTCTGCTCATTTCAGTTTGTATCAATTCATACAAATATTTCCAGGTTTTTTCTGAAATCTGTCTGTACACCATTTATTATTGCACTATTTTGCAATAACATTGTATTCTATTACATTCACATACCACAGCTTCTTCAGCCATTCCCCAGTTCACGGGCATCTCCTTAATTTCCAATATTTTGCCACCATGCAAAGGGCTGCTATAAATATTTTTGCACATGTAGGTTCTTTCCCCTTTTTACAATCTCTTTGGGATACAGACTTAGTAGTGACATTGCTGGATAAAAAGGTATGTGCAGTTTGGTTGCCCTTTGAACCTACTTCCAAATTGTTCTCCAGAACAGTTGGAGAATTCACAACTCTGCCAATGGTGCATTAGTGTCCCAATTTTCCCACATCATCTCCAACAGTTATCATTTTCCTTTTTTGTCATATTAGCCACTATGATAGTACGAATAGTGCCTTAGAGTTGTTTTTTTGGGGGGGGGAATATTAACACATTTATTTAAAGTTTTGAGTTTCAAATTCTATTCCTCCCTCTTCCCTTCCCACCCACTCCTCCCTTCCCTAAGACTGTAAGCAATCAGATATGTTATACATGTGCAATTACGTAAAATATTTCCATATAATCATTCCGTATGAGAAGACTCAATTAAAATTTAAACTTGAAAGAAAAAAAGTGAAATATAGCATGCTTCATTCTGTATTCAAACAATTTTTGTTCTTTCTCTGGAGGTGGATAGTGTGCTTCATCATTATTGCTTTGGGATTGTCTTGAATCATTGTATTGCTGAGAATAGCTAAGTTAGGGTGGGGAACCTAAAGGCTCAAGGTAATATGTGTCCCTCTAGTCCCTCAAGTGTGGCCTTTTGACTGAGTCTAAACTTCACAGAACAAATCCCATTAATAACAGGACTTGTTCTGTAAAACTTGGACTGAGTCAAAAGGGCACACTCAAAGACCTACAAGGCCACATGAGTTCCCTGACCTTGAGCTAAGTCATTCACAGTTCCTTATCAATCAATATTGTTGTTACCATGTTCAATGTTCTCCTAGTTCTTTTAACTTCACTATGCATCAGTTCATGTAAGTCTTTCCAGTTTTTTTTCTGAAATCATCCTGCTTGTTTTTATTATAGCACAATAATATTCAGTTACCATCATATACCACAACTTGTTTAGCCATTCCTCAATTGATGCATATTCCTTTGATTTCCAATTCTTATCTACCACAAAAAGAATTGCTATAAATATTTTTGCATAAATAGGTTTTCCCCCCTCTTTTTGGATGCCATTGGGATATAGAACTAGCAATAGAATTGCTAGATCAAAGAGTATGCACAGTTTAACCACTCTTTCGGCATAGCTCCAAATTGTTGTCTGGAATGATTAGATCAGTTCAAAGCACCAACAACAGTGAGTTAATGTCCATATCCCCTACAAAATTTAACATTTTCCTTTTTTGTCATATTAGCCAACCTGATAGATGTAAGGTGGTACCTCAGAGTTGTTTTAATTTACATTTCTCTAATCAATACAGATTTAAGGTATTTTCATATGAGTATGGATAATTTTGATTTCTTTGTCTGAAAACTGCCTGTTTATATCCTTTGAACATTTATCAATTGGGGAATGACTTGCATTTTTATAAATTTGACTCAGTTTTCAGTATATTTGAGAAGTGAGGCCTTTATTAAAGATACTTGTTACAACATTTCCCCCAGTTTTCTGAATTTTTTTTCAATCTTGTTAGAATTGATTTTATTGGTGCAAAAACTCCATTTTTACAAAATCAAAAGTATCTATTTTAAATTTTGTAATGCTCTCTATACCTTTTTTGGTCCTAAATTCTTATTTTAATCCATAGATATGACAAATAAACTATTCCACGCTCTCTTTATTTGCTTATATTGTCACACTTTGTGTGTACATCATGTACTCATGTTGACCTTATCTTAGTATATGGCATGAGATGTTTGTTTTAAATAGTTTCTGTTGTAGTGTTTTCTAGTTTTCCCAGTAGTTTCTATCAAATAATGTTTTTGTTCCAAAAGTTTGGATCTTTGGGTTTATCATATTCCAGATTAATATGGTCATTTAGTAACATGTCTTGTGTACCTATATACTATATATTCTGCCTTTCTTCATTTGATTTGAATGTTTTTATGCTGTAATACATTGTCAATTTTTGTGTAGCTGCCACGTGCTTCTGAGAAAAAAAGACATATTCCTTTTTGTTGCCATTCAGTTTTCTCCAAAGTTCTGTTATATATAAGTTTTCTAATATTCTATTTACCTCCTACACTTCTTTCTTTATTTTTTGGTTGGATTTATCAAGTTCTGAGAGGATATAGTTGAGGTCCCCTGCTAGTATTAGTTTTGCTGTCTATTCCTTCCTGTCACTCACTTAACTTCTTTAAAAACTTGGATGCTATAGCATTTAATGCATATATGTTTAGTATTGCTATTGCTTCATTGTCTATATTACCTTTTAGCAAGATATGGTTTCCTACTTTCTTTCTTTTAATTAAATCTATTTTTACTTTTACTTTGTCTGAGATCAGGATTTCTACCCCTTGTTTTTTTTTTGTTTTTATTTTTTAACTTCGCCTGAAGTAAAATAGATTCTACTCTAGCTCCTTACCTCTACTTTGTGTGTGTGTCTCTGCTTCAAATGTCTTTCTTGTAAACAACATATGGATGTGCACTTGTTTATTGTGAGGGTCAAATGTGAATTATAATTCAGGCTTTATGTAGCCCCCTTTAACTCTAAGATTCTGTGACTTTGAAAAATAGGGAAGGGAAGTTAAGAGAATAATCCTTAAAATTCAGTTTTCACAGCTCATACAATGCCTTGAACATGGTAGATGCTTAATAAATATGTGGTTGTATTGAGTTTTGTGACTCTGAAAAGAAATCTATATTAATATTGTTTCAGATGTTCTCAAGCAGTGGGGATTCATAGTTGAAACATTTTTGTCATGCTTATCTTTCAGCCTCTCATAATTTTGGAAGCAGGAGGTGCAACATAATCAGTATCTATCTTCTGTGTCCAAACACTGGACACTTTTTTTTGGTAAAATGTTTATAAATTTGCCATAAGAGTAATTGGGAGTTCATCATCAAGGAAGATGAGATTGATATGTAAATTTTAGAGCACATTCAGAAACTTGTGACTCAAATCTCATTCACAAAAATTCTATCTGCAAGAGATAATTTGAATGAATGCAATATGAGTAAATAAATTATTCAAGGGATATTTATGATTTTCAAATTTTATGAACACATTCCTACTACCAATCTTACTGTACTGAGTATAATTTAGCTCTTCAATCTTAGAAGAAACTAATTTTATGTTCTGCTTCTATGATCTCAGTCTAGGGTCCATTACAATGAATTCAAGTTCATTATAAATTATTTATCAAATCATATTATTTGTGGACAGATATCAACATAAATAGGAAACATCCTAAAGATACCAGAATTATAATGAGGGCCATAGGTTCAATGTTTCTAGGGATTTCATTCATTCATTCATTCATTCATTCAATGAACATTTATCAAGCATTTCTATGTGCAGGGTACAATACAGAGGCATTGTAATAGATCTGGGTGTTATGAAGGTATGATACTGTGATAAATAATAAGCCCAGCCTTTAGGGAGTCTACTAGGATTTGAAGATGGGTTTTAAATATTAAAGAATGTTAAGTGTAATGATAACCTGGGTTCACTCATTAGACTATAACTTTCACTATGATATCATAAATTCCATGAAGGCAGGAACCATTTCTTAAATATTTTTATTTCTCCCCCACCCACAGTAAGTAGGCTAGTGCTTTTCATATAAGAGGTGCTCAGTAAATGATTTTTGATGGAATTGATTGTGATGGAATTTGTGATTGATTCCAAAAATTCTCACTACTCAGCCATCTCCTTTATCCCTTTAGCTATTTTATTGACATTAACAGAACACAAATGGTATTATGTTTGTGGGATGGTATTACTTTATGAATTTTAAAGCCTCTATGCCCACTTTTCCATATAGATATGAGCCATATCTCTTGTGATTTAACCCTTTTTTATTCAAACAATCTGTTTAGTTTGAGTCTCAAATCAAAAGTAGATACTTCAGGAGGAAGTCCAGTAATAACTTTATAGACTCTAACTATTGGACCACTGAAAACCCCTTTCTTAAAATTTTGCTAAAACTTAAGGGAGAAAAAAAAACAATGCTTATGGGCAGATGATATGATAATGTAGCATAAAAACCACAGAAATGATTAGGATTTCTACCTAGTACTACCAGAAAATAGTGAGAAATGATAATAGTATAAATTCAATTAAAAGTAACTACACTGTGTGTAAAACATTTGGAAGTAAAGCTACAACAACACACATAAAATTTAACAAAATACAGTTACAAAATAATCTTTGCAGAAATAAATGGAGACAAATAATTGGAAATATATGGTTGACTTTCATGCTTGGACTGTGTCAATATTAAAATATAATATTAACTAGATCAATTTATAAATTTAATGCCAATTAAATTAATAAAATTAGTAAAAGTATGTATTTTAGAAATAAATGCAATAGCAAAAAGTCATTTGGAAAAACAAAATGCTAATTAAACAAGAGAAAGAGAATCAGAAGAGAAAACTAACAATTTTGTTTATATAAAGCTTAAAGTTTGAAAAAAAAAACCTAATAATGTTAAGTTTAGAAATGGCATATACCTGGGAAAATCTTTGTAGTTAATTTATCTGACAGAAGTCCAAGATAGATAAGATAAAGATCCAAATTAATATGACTGATATATAAATGGTCAAAGAGCATTAATAGGCAGTTTTCAAAGAACACATCCAAGCTATCCATAACCATATGAACAAATATTCCAAATCACTAATAGAGAAATAATTTAAATAACTCTGAGTT
This sequence comes from Gymnobelideus leadbeateri, assembly GCA_011680675.1. Taxonomy (NCBI): domain Eukaryota; kingdom Metazoa; phylum Chordata; class Mammalia; order Diprotodontia; family Petauridae; genus Gymnobelideus; species Gymnobelideus leadbeateri. Next base: position 110,951 of record WOXC01008461.1, read on the forward strand.
TCTACCTTACTGTAGTCAAATTGTCAAAGACAACAAAGGAAGAAAATGAAACCTACTGGAAGGGCCATGGGAATATTGGCATATTAATATACCCTTGGTGGAGCTTTGAATTGCTTCAGCCATCCTAAAAAGTGATTTGTAACTATGTCCCATATATTATTAAACTGCACATACCTAGCAATATATAGGCTTATACCCTCAAAAAGATCAAAGAAAAAAGACATACCAAAATATGTGTGTATATAATATGTATATATGTGTATCTTATATGTATATGTTTGTATTGTATATGCTTATGTACAAGTACATATATTTGTGTGTATTTATAGCATCTGTTTTCATACTATCAAAAACTAGTAACAAAACCCAGAACCTATATGATCACAACTACAAAACACTTCTCACACAAATAAAATCAGATCTAACTACTTGAAAAAATATCAATTGCGCGTGGCTGGGTCGAGCTAATATAATAAAAACGACAATTTTATCCAAACTAAATTATATATTTAGTGCCATACCAATCAATTTACCAAAAAACTCCTTTTTATAGTTAGACAAAATAATAACGAAATTTATTTGGAAAACAAACGGTCTAGAATATCAAGGGAATTAATGAAAAGAAATGCTAGGGAAGGTGGACTAGCTATGCCAGATTTTAATCTGTATTATACAGCAGCAGTCATCAAAACTGCTTGGTACTGTCAGAAGAGTAGAGCAGTGGATCAATGGAATAGATTGGGCGCACGAGACCCAGCAGTTAATGAATATAGTAATCTATTGTTTGATAAACCCAAAGACCTATGTTTTGGGGATAAGAATGCACTATTTGACAAAAACTGCTGGGAAAACTGGAATACAGTATGACAGAAACTGGACATAGATCATTATCTAATACCATATGCCAAAATCAAGTCTAAATGGATGCATGATCTAGGTATAAAGGATGATACTGTAAGCAATCTGGGAAAGCAAGGAATAGTTTACCTGTCAGATTTGTGGAGAGGGGAAGACTTTAGGACCAAACAAGAATTAGAGAGCATTATAAAATGCAAAATGGAAAATTTTGATTACATTAAATTGAAAAACTTCTGTACAAACAAAGCCAATGGAACCAAGATCAAAAGGGAGGTGGGAAATTGGGAAAGAATTTTTACAACCTATGTCTCTGATAAAGGATTCATTTCTAAAATATAGAGAACTGAGTCAAATCTATAAGAATACAAGTCATTCCCCAATTGACAAATGGTCAAAGGATATGAACAGGCAGTTTTCAGAGAAAGAAATTAAAGATATCTATAAGCATATGAAGAAATGCTTTAAATCACTATCGATTAAAGAAATGCAAATCAAAACAACTCTGAGATACCACATCTCTCCAGTCAGATTGGCTAAGATGACAAAACAAGAAAATGACAAATGCTAGAGAGGATATGGGCAAATTGGAACACTAATGCATTGCTGGTGGAGTTGTGAATTTATCCAACCATTCTGGAGAGCAATCTGGAATTATGCCCAAAGGGCTATAAATAATTTCATACCCTTTGACCCAGCAATACCACTTCTAGGGTTAAATCCCAAAGAGATCATAGAAGAGGGAGGAAGACCCATATGTACCAAAATATTTATAGCAGCTCTTTTTGTAGTTGCAAAGAATTGGAAATTAAAGGGGTGCCCATCAATTGGGGAATGGCTAAACAAGTTGTGGTATATGAATGTAATGAAATATTATTGTGCTACAAGAAATGAAGAGGAGACGGATTCCATATTTACCTGGAGAGGCTTATACAAACTGATGCTGAGCGAGAAGAATAGAATCAGGAGAAATTTGTATACAATCACAGACACAACATATATGTTATGACCAACTAGGAAAGACTGGATTCTTTTCAGCAATGCAGCGATATAAGTCAATCCCAAAAGACTCATGAAGGAGAGAAATGAGACATCCAGAGATATAACTAGAAAGAACTGAGCTTGAATCCTGATGGAAGCAAACTAATTGATCTTTTTCTTTTCATTGTTTGGTTTTATTTCTTCTTTACCATTTTTCATCCCACCTAGTACAATACGCCTTTGTAATTGGACTAATGTTTAATATGAATGTATTTGCAGATCCTATACTGGATTATATGCTGTCATGGGGGGTGGGAGAAGGGAGGTAAAGGAAATTTGAAAATCAAGGAACTATGGAATTGAATCTTGTTAACTAAAACTAAACTAATAAATTAGTAAAAAAAACAAACAAACAAACAAACTGGTAGCAAAGGAGGTACCCACCTATTGTTGGCAACTGTCAGTACAGTGGATAGAACAATGGGACTAGGGTTAGGAAAACGAGTTCAAATCCAACCTATGACACTTAGTATCTTTGTAATCCTTGGCAACTCACTTATCCTCTGCTTCAGTTCCTCAACTAAAATTGGAGATCATAATAGCATCTCCCTCATAGGATTGTTGTGAAGATCAAGTGAGATATATGTAAAAACTCTTATAACAGTGCATGGCAGATAGTAAGCACTCTATAAACACTTACCTCTCCCTATTGATGAATTACAAAAAAATTATGGGATATAAATGGAATGGAATATTATTGTGCCATAAGCTTTAATGAAATGGGGAATTTTAGAGGAAAGTGGGAATTCTCTATGAACTGATGCAGAATGAAGTGAATATAACCAGGAAAACAATTTATACAAAGGCAAAAGGGTATAAATAAAATAAATTTGAATGGCTTTAGAACTATGATCAGTGCAGTGATTAATCATTATTTCAGGGGATTGAAGGTGAAGATTGCTGTGCCCCTTGTCAGAAAGATTATGGATTGTAAAATTAAGATTGAGACATCATTTGAAAATGGCTAATTTGGGAATTTGTTTTCCTTGACACACACACTCTCTCTCTCTCTGTATGTTTGCATATGTACACATATCTCTCTATATATCTATATCTATATATATACACACACATATGTACACACATATATACCTATACACATGTATACATATATACATAATTTTAAATTGTCTTATTTTTCCCACATACTAGTATTTTACTTTTTCCAATTACATGTAAAGATAGTTTTCAACATTCACAATTATAATATTTTGAGTTCCAATTTTTTTTCCTTTCTTCCCCTCCCCATCCCCCTCTCCAAGAGAGCAAACAATCTGATATAAGCTATACATGTATAGTCATATTAAACATATTTCCACATTAGTCATGTTGTAAAAGAAGAATAAGACAAAAGAGGACAACCACAAGGAAGAAAAAACAAACAAACAAAAAAGAAATAAAATAGAATACTTTGATCTGCATTCAGAATATATTCCTTTCTCTGGATGTGGATAGGATTTTCCACTATGAATCTTTTTAAATTGTCTTAGATAATTATATTGCTCAGAAAGAACATCCTACTGTGTTCCTGTTACTATGTACAGTGTTCTCCTGGTTCTGCTCACTTCATTCAGCACCAGTTGATGTAAGTCTTTCCAGGTTTCTCTGAAATTCACTGGCTCGTCATTTCTTATAGAACAATAGTATTCCATTACATTCATATACCACAGCTTGTACAACCATTCCCCAACTGATGGGCATCCCCTCAATTTCCAATTCTCATCCACCACAAAAAGAGCTGCTATAAATGTGTTTGTACATATGAGTCTGTATAATCTTTTTAATCATTCACTTGGAGGGAGTACGAGGAGGAGAAAACAGTTGTTAAAATAAAAAGGAAGAACAAAATGTTTAGAATTCTCAGTACTTACATACTGAAATGGCTCTCTGATTTCATTGATTTTGTAGTTTTTGCCAAGGATATAAATTGTAATCCGTCCATTGATTCTGATATTTTATGATTCTTGCCCATGTTTTCCCAAAAGTTTGGCAGGGAGTATCTAGCCAATGTGTTGAAAGCATTTCTCAAGTTCCCTGAATAATATGAATGTAAAAAGAAAGTGCTATGAGTTTCTACCTGCCATCTCTCACCCTCACCATATGACTACCCTAAGTTTTATTTCTAACATTCACCTAGCCAATGACATTCTTTTCTCCTCTTCTTTGAAATACTTCATTGTTCCATTCTATCCTATTCTCTCTCTTATACTCATTTTTAATTCTTCAGAGACCAGAGTATGTCACAGTTGCGCAGTGATAGAATAGCACCAGTGGAATTTTTATATTAAAAATAGTTCTTTTTTCCATGGGAAATTTAGGGCTCATTATCATGGAAGCACTCTAGCTCACTATCTCCTGGAGTTCAACTCTGGGTTCAATTTATTTTTCACCTGTATTCTCTTTCTAATCCCAATGAACATACTGATGGTTGAGCTCTATGGATTTTCCATCAAAATTCAAGTCTTTTTTTTTTTTTTTTTTCAAAATTCAAGTCTTAATCTGGGCAATAAACATTCATCATCTACTTGGTCTTTCATTTGTGGATAATCAGGTTTTCAAAGTCTTCTGAGTGTTACAAATATTTTCTAGGAGGCTTTGAAAGGATACAGAGCTTATTGAAACTATCACAATGTGTTCCCCAAAACAGGAGTGTTTGGAGGACTTCACCAACTACAGTGAGGTGTGCTTTGTACTGAATTTCCTCTACTACAATGGCAAACACCTTTGCTGAATGTGCACCCTGCTATTTTACACCATGACTATTGCATATTTTCAGAGAGCTGTTAAATAGAGTTTATTTATGTTGTTACATTGAATTATTTTGACTTATACATGGAAGATATTTTGTTTAAAAAGAGTTTACAAGCCTGTGTTTTGCTTTGCCAAGTTATTGTTTCCCCACAATAAACAAAGAGGTATCATTAGATCTTATTATTATCTATATCTTTCAGTTAATTATGAAATGGTACAGTTTCATTCCATTGTTTAATATTGCTTCCAAAATACTGTATGTTCTCTGCTAATACATTCACTTTTTTGGGGGGGGGAGGGAGTGTTTAATCCATGTAGACATAATTCATGAAAATTTTATATAGGTCAGAAAGAAGACATATCCATCACAATTGTTTGTTTTTTTCTGTCATTTTTTAAACTTTTTGCATTTCTTTTGGCTTTTTCTTTCTCCTATCACCCCACCCTAAGTCTTTGGTATTCTCTATTTTTTCAGATACTGCACCTATCAATTCCTCTCTTCCCTCATAATTATGTTTCCTAAGGCAGCTAGGTAGAATAGTGGATAGAGTGTTGGTCCCAGAGTCAGGGAGACCTGAGTTCAAATCCTAAGTTAGACACTTCTTATAGGAGTCTTGCTAGACAAGTCACTTATACTCCCTCTTCATTAATTACCTCAGCTACAAAATGGAGATGATATGATCTCCTACCTCACAAGGTTGTTGTGAAGATATAAGATAATATTTGTAAAGTACTCACCACAGTGCCTGGCACATAGGTAATGCTAAAAAATATATGTGTGCCATTCCCTTTCATCTTCTTCCATCATAAATCTTCTCTCTATATATTTGGTCCAATTTTATTATCTGCCCTACCTTTGCTGTACTTAGTGATATATCTATCTGTCCTACAAGCACATTCAAGACTATTATGCTCTTATGAAAGTTTGATTCTATTGTCCTTGGTGGTAGAAATAATTTGTTAGTGTAAACTATAAAGAATCCCCTGCACCTTTGAAAATTCTACTTGTTTTCTACTTTCCATTTTCAGGCTTAAATATCTTTGGGGTGATTTTGATTACTTGGTTCTCCTACAAAGTTTTGTTTAAACATTTTATTCTCCACTGTCTCTCTGCCTTAAGAGACAATTTACTTCATAATTGTTCTTTAGCCTTCTCACAATTTCACAAACAAGTAAATGAACAAGAGAAATTTTATTGACACTAATTAAAATAACTATTGAGAAATTTCATCATTGTAAATTTTTTGTCACAAGAAGAGCAAAGAGCTGAGAAAGGACCTCACTCAGCAAATATTTGACTCTTTCCACAGAGAGAGAGAGAGAGTGGGTTGTCAAAGACAACAGTGGTTTAGAATATAACCTTTTTTATAAAGATCTAGAACAGAGGTACGAAAGATTAGGCCCATGTGGCCCACAATACTCATGATTGTGGCCTGAACTAGATTAAAGTTTGATTGGGAAATCTTTAACAAAGTAAATTAAAATACAATAAGCATAGAAAATACATTTTAAAACTAAGTCAATATGTGACCCACAGGTAGCCTTAAGTATGGATTAATGGCACCCATTTCTTTTTGGGTTTGACATCACTGTTCTAGAATATCAAGGGAAAAAACAAGAAATAGCATGAATCAAGATGTTGTAGCATTACTAGATGTAAAACTATATTCTAAATCAGTATTAAAATAACTTGGTACTACTTTTAATAAAATAAAAATTATAACAAAGTAGATCATTTGAAGAACCCAGAGAAGCAAGAAAGAAAAGTGATCAATAATATTGGTGCAGTGTTTAATAAACCCAAGCACATATTGGAAAGGTATTTTTTTATAAAAAAACTTATGATAGCTGGAAAGCACTTTGGCATAAAGTAGGTTTAAAGCAACTTCTTATACCACATACCATGATAACTTGAAAATGTATTTGTGAAGTGAATCTGAAATGTCACACAATAAACAGATTGGAAGAGGTTGAGATAAGGTTCATTTATCAAATATGGCTAGGGGAAAATGTTTAAATAAATAGTATATAGAGGAGAATGTAAAAATAAACAATATTGACTTGTAGATGAAAACACATTTTTGCAAGAATAAAATGCATGAAAATTAAAAGATAAATTACAGTGTAAAATATTTGCATAAAATCTAAGAAAATTTTATCTACAGTATTCCCTTGATCTACCTGCTTAGCCACCTTGTCAAAAAAGAAAATGAATTCTGTCTGGCATGATGAAGCAATGTCAGTTTTTCAGGATCACTACTATACCCTATTTTAAATGTTGATTAACCAACTCTTTAATAATACATTGTCAAATTTGCCCAATAATTTTGGTCCAGTTTATTGGCCTATAATTTGCAGGCAACATTTCCTTACTTAAAAAAAATTGTTATGACATTTGTCTTTCTCAAAAGCTGCAGTACGTCTCTTGTTCTCTTTCAAAGAACAAGACAGGTGGTTTAGCCACCCCATTTAACTGGTGTTTTTAATACTCATGAATGCCAGTCCTGTTCTTTTCTTCCCTTGTCAGACTATTTCTGGAAGTTTACATTGTTTTGGGTGTCATAGTTTAAAAAGGAATTTCATAAGCTGAAGAGTATTCTGAGATTAATGCTAGAGGAGTTGGTTAATGCAGTTGGTAGAGTGCTGGGTCTACAGTTAGTTTCCCCAGTTGCAAAATGGGGGCATTTAAGTATCTGGACATCTTCGGGTAGGGTGTCTCTAATGAAAATAGGACAACTAAAAATTCTTGACTTGCCTTGTTGAATAAAAGGTGGAGGATAATGATCGCTAGTGTCCGTATAGTTCCTATTATGCACCAGCCACTGCACTTACATCTTTACAGATATTACCGAATCCCACAATGACCTTGAGAAATAGGTACCATTATTACCTCTATTTTACAGTTGAAGAAACTGAGACAAACAGAAGATACATTATTTGCTCAAAATCACACACTTAATGAGAATCTGAGGTCAGATTTGACCTCATCTTCATGACTGCAGGTCTATCCACTGAACCACCAAGTGCCCAACTGAAACTAAGATCACCAATCTGTTCCAACTTCTGACATAATATAAAAAGAACTGCTCATCAAAAAGTGACTATTGGATGTTAAACTTTTATATAGTTATTTCTAAGGCCTCAGAGAGAAGAAAAATGCAATTTCAATTCTGTGTCCTGAAAAAGAAAGCCATAATAGTTAGGAAACATAAAACTAGATTGTGAAGAACAGGAATGATTAATTGGTCCTCTGGAATCATGGATGGTCTTTTCAACGATCATAGTTCTTATAGATTTCAAAGCTTTTTTATACTGTTGTTATTGCACAAGTTGTTTTCTTGCTTTTGCTCCTTTCATCCTTTACCAGATTTTAAAAGCCTTTTGAATTGTTCATCTTATAATATAACTTTCTATTCTGCTACTTCTTTCTTCAATTTGCATCAGTTCACACAAATCTTTCCATGGCTTTTAAAAAAGTCCATTTTCTCATTTCTAATATCATCATAGTACTCTATCACATTCATATATACCATAAGTTATTTAACTATTTTAAGGTCTCAGGTCAGTGGGGTGGTGCAGTACATAGAGTATTGTGCCTGGGGGTTAAGAAAATGAGTTAAAATTTGGTCCCAAATACTTACTAGCTTTATGATCCTGTGCAAGTCATTTAACCCTGTTTGCCTCAGTTTCCTCCTCTACAAAATGAGCTTCTGATGGAAAAGACAAATCACTCCAGTATCTTTTCCAAGAAAACCCCATATGGGGTCACAAAAAGAAGGACAAGAATGAAATAACTGAAAAAAAATCAAGACCCAACTATGTGCAAGGTTTTGGACTGGATACTGAGGATACTAAGACAAAAGAAGCAGTTGCTGCCCTTAAGTAAATTATATTCTATGATTTTTCTTTTCTTTTTTTTCTAAATGTTTTATTAACTTTTGGTTTACACCATTAATTTCTGTCATATTTTGAGTTACAATTTTTCCCCATTTTCCCTCTACCCACCACCCCAGAATAGCAGTCCCACAGGATATCCCCTCATCCAATCTGTTCTCTTCCATCTTTTCTCCCATACCCCCTTCAACTTTTCCAGTAGGTCAAGGTGAATCCCCATGCCCCAATGGCTGCACATCTTATCTCCAAATTATACTTAAAATAGTATTAATAATAGTATTTATATATTTTTTAAAGCATTTGATTTTAAAACTTTGAATTCCAGATTCATTTCAATCCTCCCTTATCACCCACCCTTACTGGGAAGATGAACAATTTAGTATATGTTGTACATGTGTAGCTATGCAAAACATTACCATAGTAGATATATTGTAAAAGACTGACTATATTTCCCTCACTCCTATCCCACCTCCCACCTGGTCCACTCCCCACTTTGATCCTGTCCCTTTTCAAAACGGGGTGCTTCCAACTTCCCTCCCCCAAAGCCTGCCTTCCCTTCCATTATCTCCCTCCCATCCCTCTCCCCCAACTCTCCCACAGAGTGAGATATCCCATTTAGTATGTATGTCATTCTCTCCCTGAGCCAAATTCAATGAGAATAAGGTTTTGCCTTTTTGCCTTCTTGTTCTTCCCCTCCCCTGCAACCACTTTCCCTTGACTCTTCTACATGAGATAGTTTACCCCATTCTGTCTCTCCTCATCTCCTCTTGTTATGTTCCTCTCTGATCTCTCAATTTCACCCTTTAAGTATTATCCCTTCCCATTAAATTCGACCTGTGCCCTCTATCTATGTATACCTGTAAACATATATACATACATTTCCATATGCATTCATATGCCCATATACCTTTCTTCAGCTATTTTCATACTGAGAAAACTTTCTTCAGTTACAATTGTTGTTTTTCCATGTAGGAATGTAAATAGTTCAACTTTGATAAGTTCCTTTTGATTTCTTTTCCCTGTTTACTCTCTCAAGCATCTCTTCCTTCTTGGGTCTGAATGTCAAATTTTTTATTCAATTCTGTTTTTTTCCTCAAGAATGCTTGAAAGTCCTCTATTCCACTGAATGACCATATTTTCCCCTGAAACATGATACTCAATTTTGCTGGGTAGGTGATTCTTGGTTTTAATCCCAGCTCCTTTGCCCTCCAGAATATCATATTCCACACCTTTCAATCCCTCGGTATAGAAGCTGCCAGATCCTGAGGTATCCTGATTGTGTGTCAACAATATTGAAATTGTTTCTTCCTGGCTGCTTGTAATATTCTCTCCTTGATCTGGGAATTGTGGAACCTGGCTACAATATTCCTAGGAGTTTTCTTTTTGGGATCTTTTTCAGGAGGTGATCTGTGGATTCTTTCAACCTCTATTTTCTAAAAACATCAGGGCTATTTTCCTTGAGAATTTCTTGAAGGATGATTTCTAGATTCTTTCTGGTTCTAAAACATCAGGGAAATTTTCCTTGAGAATTTCTTGAAGGATGATTTCTAGATTCTTTCTTTGATCGTGGTTTTCAGGTAGTCCAATAATTTTTAAATTATCTCCCCTGGATCTATTTTCCTGGTGGCTCCTCAGCAGCTTCTCACCCCCAGGGGAAGAAGCTGATGCTCTTCCAACCAGTCCCAAATTCCATAGGGCAGTGACCTCTCACTTTGTCCTATGCATCTATGTGTTGATAATTCTGGAAATGCCACAGCTGCTGGTGTTCTGGGGTCCCTCCAGCTGGCTGCTGGTCAGGCTGCCCTGGGGATAAAACCTCTGACTCATGTGGTCCTGGGCTGGGCTCTCAGAGCACTGCTCTGGCTGCTCCCTGCCAGGCTGCCAGGCTGTCCTCAGCAGGAGGTTAGCTTCTCTGTGTCAATGAAGGGTAATGTTCTCATGTTCTGGATCTACAGAGTTCATTCAGAGTCCTCCTTTTACATAATTTTGAAGTGGTATGTGTAGGAGCTCTGTGGAAGTGTTGGAGCTCTGTGGAAGTGCTGTTTCCACTCTGCCATCTTTACTCTGCCCCTATGATTTTTCATATTAATTTAGTTTTAAATGAGTTCCATCCTTTGGAAAAGCATCAGACCAGATGAACTCTGAAGTCCCTTCCTATTCTATAAAAAATGATAAAAATAAACATGAATAAATAGGGACTAAGTTTTTTGTTTAGGAAGATATATATGTGTATTTGCATATTACATATATAATATGCATGTATATGTGAATATACATATGTCCACATAACATATACAGGCATAAACATATATGTATACATACATGGAGATGTATCTGGAATATACATCTATATAGGTGTACTTGTACATGTGTGTATGTATGTATATATATAGATAGATAGATAGATAGATAGATAGATTTTACAATATATATATATATATTACTTATGAGGAATAAATTGAGAATAATCTTGAAGCATTGGGGATAACTTTTTGAGGTCACTACAAACCCTATCATTTTTCCTGTTCTCAATTTTTGAGGCTCTCTTTTTTGTCCCCTGAGGAGTTCAAAGCTTATCACATGTTCCGATTTATTCTGACCATCTGCCTAGGAGGTAGGTGGTGCTACATTGTCTGGATTTTTAAGTCATTTTTACAGCTAGGATATCAAAGGCCAAATTTGTTAACTGCCTTGCCCGGAGTCACACAGTTATTCGCCAACACAGCCAAGAATGGAACACAGTGTCCTATGTTGCTGAGTCCAGATTAACTCTCATTAGAGCAAGCCGTCTGTTGGGTATGGCTTACAGCTGAGAAAGTTATCTTAGTTTAATTTTGGAATCTGGACATTACTTTATTAAGTAGAATTCTTCATCCTCTTAATTGTGTGTGTATGTGTGTGTGTGTGAAGATATATTCTATTGCTAGAGCGTTAAATTTGATTTTGCTCTAGGGATTTTTTAATTACTCAGTCAAAAATCTTATGACATTGATTCTGTATCTTACTTATGAATGTTAAAATTTATTAGGATCAGTTGAGAAATTTAGGTTATGGATCAAATTCAAAAAACTTCTTCATTTACCTGTTAGAAACTTGAACCATATTCAACAAATCCTGAAAAATATCCTTGAATCCATTCTTTAACATTTGGAAAATATATTCACCTTAAAAAGTAAATCTGTATTTTTCTTCTTCTTATGCTGTTAATGATTAATAACTAAGAACTGAATTTTAAAATCAATATTTCTGACTGCTGACAAATTATGAAATGTAATAGAGTGTTAATTAATTTAAACAAATTCTGTGATTAATTTTAGTTGCAACTTATAAGAGGGAAAAATGTACATGGGTTATTAGTGGGTTTCACTTTTGAATATTCCTCTATGTCTGCATGTAGCTTCCCTAAATAATACCTAATATAGGCAGCTTACAAAATGTGCCTATTTGTACTAATGATTGCTGACTTATTACAACTTTCCTTTAATTTTGGAGAAAGCAGCCTCTGGATTTGTATTTAACATTACCCTTCATTGGGTGTTCTTTTTGTAAGGAGTCAGAAGAGAAAGAACCATAAATTAGTCTCAGTAACTGCAGGCAAGATAATGATTTACTGCTTGTTCAAAGAAAGAATGGGCCACCCAATGCATAAATCGATTCCGGTCATTTATCTAATGGTAGAATCCTCAATGACCATTGGAGAGGGAACCTGGGACTTTTTACATTATATCAACCTGATGGCATTGGAAATTAAAGAAGGAAAGAAATAGATAGAGTGTTTTATTTTCAATCGCCTCCTGTAATGCTTATGACAAATGCACAAAACGCTGACAAATGACTTGCTATTAAATGGAATTAGACAAAAACTTATGGTTACCGTTCTTAGAGTATATCTGTTCCTGACTATGTTGCTGAGGCATAAAGCATTCAAGGTTCCATCTCCAAAGTTCAAAGTTATATTCTATTATAATTCACCATCTTAATTCTCATCTTTCACATAAAATGTAAACTTATTTTATATGTCTGTACTAAAAATCTTCAAAATGGACCTTGTTATTTTTCCCCAGAACCCTTTTCCATTTTTTCTTTTGAGGGCACTACCATCCTTCCAAATATGTAACAACTCAAGGTCACAGTGATTCTCAACTCTTCTAGCTCCCTCCTGTTTCTTATCGAAATGTTTAGCAAATTTGCTTGACTCTACCTCCATGACTTCTCTCTTGTTCATCCTATTTCTCCTCACATCTTGAATACCATAATTTAGTCCCTCAGTTCTTGCTTGTACTAAATCAATAATCTCCTCAGTGTTTCCATTTTCTCCTCTCTCCAATTCAACCTTCACACAGCTATGTTATGAATGATCATATGAATATTCAAATGAATGAATATTCCAAAAACATAGGTCTGACCACAATAGTCCCTCACTCAAGAGGTTTCAAGGGCTTTCTATTGTCTCTAGAACAAAATACAAACACCTCTGTCTGACATTTAAAACCCTTCATAATCTGTGTCCAACTATCTCTCTTTCCAGAAAGATTTCACATTACTCCCCTTTTTACACTCTACATTCCAGCCTAATTGGCCTACATGGTGATTCAGGCTATCCCTCATATCTTCCTGCACACAACTGATTCTTAGTATACCTAGCTCCCTTTATGGTTACTATACAAGGTTTTCCTTTATCATGCAGGTTATTTGTACAGTGTCCTTTATACCAAGCCACTTAACCTTTCTTTTGTATTTAATTGTCTACCTACTGATTACCCCTTTCCAATTTCCTCAGTATAATGTAGACTCTGTGAAGGCAGACATTATTTTTTGTGCTTGTAATCCTAGCACCTACTATAAAGCAGGGGTCATTGTAGGAATTTAATAAATCTTTATTCAATGGATTGGCTCAAGAATGACCAAGAACTGGCTTAAATAAAAATTTAGTGAACTCAAGGTGAATGTTGGTCACAGATGTCTAGTAATGTTAAAAGTTATATTGAGTTGGAGATGAATAAAATTATTTTACTATATAGACTTTAAGAGTCACTAGTGGCTATTGCAGAAAAAGAGTATATTCAATTTTATGAAAAAAATATATTCTTTTCCTGTATGTCTTTAAAAGTTTCCAGTGGCTGAATGAACACATCCAGCTTAAAGGTTTTGTTCTGACCTGCATTAATCTATATTAAACAGCCTGCTAATATAATCTAGAATATTTTTGGCCATACATTGGTACTTGTATTTATTGTTTCCTTTAATAGAATGTGCTGTCCTTATGGACAGAGGCTGTTCCAGTTTTGTCTTTGTATTCCCAGCATCTGGAATGGTCCTCTCACATAAAAGGTATTTAATCCATAATGTATAATTGACAGACTCCATTGATGTGGATGCTCCCTTTTATGACGCATATTTTAACCCAGCCATACCTATCCATACTGGGATTTTCATCCATATTCAATGTCCTTCCATACATTTTTCACAGGGGATCAGCCTGACGTAATGGGGCATTAAGTCGACAGTGCTTTGAAAAACTCACTTTCTAGCCATAGGCTGCATATCAAGGGATGTATAGAATGTCCACCATTTATCCTTCACCCTTGTTACTGTCCTGTGGCCATCTTGTTTCTTCTTGTGGTCATACATTTCTTTGATGACATCATTTGTACTATTTTTCCTCTACATCTTTTCATTTCCAATGTGTTGCAGACTGTTCAAGGCATGATTTTATAAGAGGAGAAGGGGAGGAAGACAAATGAAATCTACAATAGAAAGACCCCAAAGGATGGGAGTGAATAAGATATGAAACCTTTGTGCCAATTTTGGGAATTTGGAAACTATAAAATGCTGCTCTTGACGGCCCTTATCTATATATCTGTTAGGTCACAAGAATAGATGGAGAATACTATATAGTTTAAGGTAGAGAAAAAATGTTTATCACCACAAAAGCAAAAGCAAGGGAACTTTGTGGGGGGGGGGCATTGAATAGAACAGGCAGTGCTAAATGAGGCAAACTAAGTGCTCCTGGGAGAGGCGCAGAGATCTAAATATCGCCTGCTGTTTGCTGTGCCGACATTGGAATTTTCAACGGTACAGGGTATATTACCCCCCACTCATGTAGGAGACTGAGCCAGAAGTATCAAAATGGGAGAAGATTGCCCATGAGTCTACTGTGTGGATTTGAATATCTCTGAATAGGAAAGTAAGGAAGCTGTATTTGAAATCCTGCATTTAATTGAGAACTGCCCTTTGGCCCCAATTTAGAGATAAACTGGAGCTGCTCAGGAAAAAGCAACAAAATGGATCAAAGAACTAGGAAGATTAGTATGGAAAGGAAGATTGAAAAAATATATATAATATATATGTATGTAATATATGTATGTATGTCTATATGCACATATATAGAGAAGGAATTTTATACATATATTTCTTTAGGGAAACCAATTTACAGAGAGAGAGAGAGAGAGAGAGAGAGAGAGAGAGAGAGAGAGAGAGAGAGAGAGAGAGAGGTTAAAGAATTAGATTCATGCTATGGTTACTGTTTTTAGAGAATTTCATCTCTTGCCTAAATTGCTATTGCATAATGTATAACGAAAGGGGAGAGAAGTCCGTATTGTAAAATAAGAAAGAAGAGGAGGTTATTTATTTCTAGTGTTATATTTAGCAGCCACATGGAATGTGCATGTCTTTTAAAAATGATTTACAACTACTGTATTAATTATTCTCTTAAAATCCCTGAGAGTCCCGGAATTGTTGGTTGAAATGAAGAGAAGGGAAATCTAAGGCACTTCCTGACAAAGAAAAATATTGGGTTACAAGAATAGTCTTGCAGGAAAAGTGAGTGATAGCAGCTTAATCACCAGGGACATACAAAAGTCAACAGCACTAAAATATTAGAAGGTTTATTTTAGGAAGCAATTTCCCCCCACTTGGGCATGTGTCTATATGGACGAGATGACTTATTTAATCTTTCTTCTTTTCCAATGTCCGTTTCCATGTCTCAATTTAAGTATGGAAAACAACATCCTTAACTATAGATTAAATTATTGATTTGGGGTGGTTTGCATCTCCGCTATAGGTCCTACATAAAGGAAACAATAGAGACATTTTTACACTCTTCTCAAGATAACTTTTCACCTGTGCAAAAATTTGTCATTTACCTTATATTCACAGTCCCTTAAAATTGCAAAATGGCTTAATAGTAACCTATGACAAAACATAGAAAACTTTTTGGGGGGTAGAAAACACAGTTTCTTTTTGTGACTGGCCAAAAATAAGAAAGTTTTCAAATGCTTATTGAGTTCATTAAATCAATTACATTTCTAATTCTGGAAAGACATGACTGGCTTGGTCATGGTTAGTGTTAGTGATTTCCTACAGTGCTGTGTTTATGATAGTAGCACATGGCTCAGCATGGAGTTACATTTGCCTACAGGCAGTTGTAACTTAAATGTTTTCTTTTTGACATTTGTGGAGGAAGATAATGTATTTAGATTTCTCTGACCAATCTCTCTGTCCCCCCATTTCCCCTCTCTCTGTCTCCCTGTGCCTCTGTCTCTGTTTCTCTTTGTGTTTGTCGTTCTCTGTCTCTGTGTCTGTCTCTCTGCCCCCAACTTTCTGTTTCTGTGTTTTTCTCTCTGTCTCTCTTTCTACCTTCCTTGCTCCCTCCTTCTCTGTGGTATAGAAATGTTAATGACTATTCTTTTTTTAAATTTTTTTTGTGCTTTGTTTTTTTTTAAACAAATGCTTTATTAACTTCTGTTTTACATCATTCATTTCCGCCAGATTTTGAGTTACAATCATTTTCCTCCCATTATTCCCCTACCCATCCTCCCAAAATAGCAGTCCCACAAGATATCGCTTCCTCCAATCTGCTCTCTCCCATACCTTCTCCCATACCCCCTTCGACTTTTCCATTAGAGGAAGGTGAATCTTTGTGTCCCAATGCCTGCACATCTTATCTCCCAATTACAAGCAAAAGAGTATTAATAATAGTATTTATATATATTTGAAACATTTAATGTTAAGACCTCGAATTTCAGATCCATTTCCTTCCTCCCTTGTCACCCATTCCCTCTTGGGAGATAAGTAATTCAGTACATGTTGTACATGTCTGGCTATGCAAAACATTATCATAGTAGATATATTGTACAAGGCTGCTTATAATTCCCTCCCACTCATCCCACCCCCCACCTGGTCCATTCCCTACATGATCCTGTCCCTCTTCTATAGTGGGTACTTCCAACCTCCCCTCCCCCAAGGATGCCCTCCCATCCATCATCCCTCCTCTCATCCCCCTTCCCCCTATCCTGCTGCAGGTTGAGATATCCCATTTAGTATGTATGTCATTTTCTCCCTGAACCAAATTCAATGTGAATGTGGTTTTGCCTTTTTAGCCTTCCTTATTCTCCCCCTCCTTTGCAACCACTTCCCCTTGCTTCTTCTACATGGGATAGTTTACCCTACCCTGTCTCTCCCCATCTCCTCTTGCCACTTTCCTCTCTCACCTCATAATTTCATCCCTTGAGTATTCTCCCTTCCCAACAAATTCAACCTATGCCCTCTATCCATATATAACTGTAACCATATACACACACATTCACATATGTATTCATATGACCACACACCCTTCTTCCATTATTTTCATAGTGAGAAAGATATCATCAGTCACCGTTATTGCTTTTCCATATAGGAATGTAAATAGTTCAACTTTGATAAGTTCCTTTTGATTTCTTTTCCCTGATTACCTTCTCAGGCATCTCTTCCTTCTTGTGTCTGGATGTCAAATTTTCTATTCAATTCTGGTTTTTTCCTCAAGAATGCTTGAAAGTCCTCTATTCCACTGAATGACCATATTTTCCCCTGAAACAAAATACTCAGTTTTGCTGGGTAGGTGACCCTTGGGTTCATTCCCAGTTCTTTTGCCCTCTGGAATATCATATTCCATGCCCTTCGATCCCTCAGTGTAGAAGCTGCCAGGTCCTGGGCTATTCTGATTGTATTTCCACAATATTGAAATCGTTTCTTCCTGGCTGCTTGGAGTATTTTCTCCTTGGTCTGGGGATTCTGGAACCTGGCTATAATATTCCTGGGTGTTTTCTTTTTGGGATCTTTTTCAGGAGGTGATCGGTGGATTCTTTCAACCTCTATTTTGCCCTCTGGATCTAAAACATCAGGGCAGTTTTCCTTGAGAATTTCTTGAAGGGTGATTTCTAGGTTCTTTCCTTGATCATGGCTTTCAGGTAGTCCAATAATTTTTAAATTGTCTCTCCTGGATCTATTTTCCAGGTCAGTGGTTTTTCCCATGAGATATTTCACATTGCCTTCTAATCTTTCATTTGTTTGGATCTGCTTAACATCATCTTGATTTCTCATAAAGTCATTAGCTTCCATTTGCTCCAGTCTAACTCTGAAGGAATGAATCTCCTCAGTGAACTTTTGAGATTCTTTTTCCATCTGGCAAATTCGACTTTTTAAGGCATTCTTCTCCTCATTGCCCTTTTGGGCCTCCTTTGCCATTTGAGTTAGTCTATTTTTTAAGGTGTTGTTTTCCTCAGTCAGGCTGTTGACCCTCATTTCATACTTTTCCTGCATCCTTCTCATTTCTCTTTCCAATTTTTCCTCCACTTCTCTTATTTGATTTTTAAAGTCCTTCTTAAGGTCCTCTATGGCCTGCAACCCGCTCATGTTTTCCCCTGGGGCTTTTGGAGCAGGACTTCTGACCTCACAGTCCTTTTCCCGCTCTATGCCCCCAAAATAGGAGTCTAGGGTTGCATTTTTCTGTTTCCTTTGCCTTGGCATGTTGCCACTTAATTGCTTGACTTTTGGACTTGTTGCCACACTATGGCTTTAAGGCCAGCTAGAGGAATTTTCGTCCCGAACGTGTGGGGGGCAACTTCCGTTTCTGGCAATCTGTAAACCCACCCACAACTTCCACCCTAGATCACAATCCAGATCCAGGGAGGTTAAAGCAAGAGCGATTACCCCCCAAGACTGATCGCTGGATCTCCCTACAAATTTGCAGGCCGGGAGCTGGAGCTGCCTCTGTAAACTACAAAATGGAGTTTGTCCTCAGTGGCTTCTAGCCCCCATGGGAGGGAGCCGATGCAATCCCTAAATACAGGTCCCAAAGTCCATAGGACACTAACTTCTTACTTTGTCTAGGCAAGTCTATATTGATAATTCTGGAGTCGACACAGCTGCTAGTTTTCTGGGGTTCCTCCAGTTCCTGTTGGCCCTGCCGCCCTGGGGCTAAAACCTCGCCTCATGTGGACCTGGGCTCAGCTCGGCTTTCTGCGCTCGGCGCTCTGTGCGCTGCCAGGTCCCAGACCTCTGTGCTGGTCCTTCCTTCAGGGCTGCTGGGCTGTCCTCAGCGGGAGGTTAGCTTCTCTGTGTCGTTCTGTGGGTGCTGGGGCTCCAGAAGTTGTTCAGAGTCCCCTTTTACATAGTTTGGGGGGAATCTGGGGGCAGAGTGGCTTGGATGAGCTGTTTCTACTCTGCCATCTTGGCTCCTCCCCCTCCAAGAAATTCTTAAGGAAAACTGCCCTGATGTTTTAGAACCAGAGGGCAAAATAGAGGTTGAAAGAATCCACCAATCACCTCTTGAAAGAGATCCTGAAAAGAAAACTCCTAGGAATATTGTAACTAGGTCCCAGAATTCCTAGATCAAGGAGAGAATATTACAAGCAGCCAGGAAGAAACAATTTCAATACTGTTGACACACAATCAGGATACCTCAGGATCTGGCACCTTCTACACTGAGGGATTGAAAGGCATGGAATATGATATTCTGGAGGGCAAGGGATCTGGGATTAAAACCAAGAATTACCTTCCCAGCAAAACTGAGTATTATGTTTCAGGGGAAAATATGGTCATTCAGTCAAATAGAGGACTTTCAAGTATTCTTGATGCAAAAACCAGAATTGAATAGAAAATTTGACATTTAGATACAAGAGGCAAGAGAAATATGAGAAGGTAAACTGGTAAAAGAAATCATAAGGAACTCATCAAAGTTGAACTATTGATGAAACTTTTCTCAGTATGAAAATAGTAGAAGGGAATAGAAATATATATTGGAGAATATATGGGCATATGAATACATATGTGAATGTGTTTATATATGTTCACAGGTATACATAGATAGAGGACACAGTACCAATTTAACAGGAAGGGATGATATTTAAAATGTGAGATTAAGAGGTGAGAGAGGAATATAATGAAAGGAGATGGGGAGAGACAGAATGGGGTAAATTATCTCATATAGAAGAGGCAAGGGAAAATGGTTACAATGGAGGGGAAGAACAGGAAGGCATAAGGGAATGAGTCAACTTTATTCTCATTGAATTTGGCTCAGGGAGTGAATGACATACACACTATATAGGGTATTTCACCCCATAGGAGAATAGGGGGGAAGGGGATGAGAGGGGGTATGATGAAAGAGAGAACAGGCTGGAGGGGAGGGAAGTTGGAGGCACCCATTTGTACAAAGGGACAGGACCAGGGGCAGCCAGAGTAGAGTGTCAGTCCTGGAGTCAGAAGGACCTGAGTTCGGATGTGGTGTCAGACATGTAACATGCACACACAAATAAAAACCTAGCCATGTGACCTTGGGAAAGTTACTTAATCCCAATTGCCCTCTAAAAAGCAAAAAAAAAAGGGTCAGGAACAAAGTAGAGAATAGAACAAGTGGGAGGTGGGATAGGAGGGAGGGAAATATAATCAGTCTTCTACAATATATCTACTATGGTAATGTTTTGCATTAGCTACATATATACAACCTATATTGAATTGCTTATCTTCCCAGTAAGGGTGGATGACAAGGGAGGAAGGGTATGAATCTGGAATTCAAAGTTTTAAAACCAAATGTTTAAAAAAAATTATATTCATGTATATATATGTTAATACTATTTTACATGTAATTGGGAAATAAGATATATAGGCACTGGGGCATAGAGATCCACCATGCCCTACTGGGAAAGTCAAAGGGAGTATGGGGGAAGACATGGAAGAGAGCAGATTGGAGAAGGGATATTCTGTGGGACTGCTATTTTGGGGAGGTCGGTGGGGGAAAAACGTGGAGAAAATTTGTAACTCAAAATCTGGCGGAAATGAATGATGTAAACCAGAAGTTAATAAAGCATTTGAAAAAAAAAAATAGTCATATTCACTGAATGGGCATTGCCTCACTCCAAGTGAGAACATGAAAAGACCTTAGCTTAAAAAGGCCAAGGTCTCCCAGTGCATCCAGGGCCATCCCCATTACTCCTGATCAATATCTGACCATTTGACTCAGATAGTTCTGGAGGAGAAAGTAAGGCTGTGGACTTTGCACAGCCCTCCCTCACTCAAATAAAATTCAATTGCAAATCATGTCATTATGTCCCTGATGTCATGGTCCTCTTGGAGAACAAAAGACAAATCACAACCACTACCAGAAGGCAAACAGAGGTTAAGTGACTTGTCCAGGTTCACACAGCCAGTTCACACATCCATAGCTAACACCTAAGGCTAGATTTGATCTCAGGTCTTCCTGACTCCAGGCCCAGTATTCTATGCACTGAGTCATCTAGCTGCATATATACATATGCGTGTGGATGTGTAGTACATGTTTATATACATATACACATATAGATATATAGATATGTGTATGTGTGTATATACATATATATATGTATGTATATCTTGATTCTCACAACTACCTATGAAGTTGGTGCTATTGTTATCCCCACTTTACAGATAACAAAACTGAGATACAGAAGAGTTAAGGGACTAGCCCAATGTTACACAGCCAGTACATGTCTAAGTCTAGTACTCTCTCTATTACACTCCCTAACTGTGTGTCCTGCTCACTTATGGATTATACTTTTATCCCTGCCTTCACAGTGATTTTGATCTGGCTATATCCTTTTCCTTCTCAAGTACCACTAGATATCTTAAGCGAAGCCACAAACTTTGACTAATGAGTTAAAATATTCCGCTAATAAAGGTCTATGGCTTTGTTTCAATAGCAAATCAAATTTTTCTGCAGTTTCCCTTAAGCCCCAGAAAAAAACTAATATTATCCCACCTCAACTGCCACCAGCCCAAATGCACTCTTGCCCCTTGAAAAGACTGACACTGTTTGTCTAATAGGATCATTGATCATTAAGACAGGAATTTCCTTGACAGACCAAGTAAAAAGAATTGAACTGTCCTTAGCCCTAGCTCTCCCTTTTGACAGTCTATACTGTACATGGGGAAAAGAAGGAGGGTGTCAATTCAGAAACTGTTCGCTCTTTCTTTATTCAGTTGCCTTCAGTTTGATGGTGTCAGCACCTTGATCTGGCCTTCTCAGAGCACAGGAAGCAGTCAGGAGGGCAATCTTATTACATCGGTGTCTGAAACAAACCTGCCTCTAGGTTGATATTTAATATGCAAGTCCAAGGCCAGAAAGTGAGGTGCGGTTTATCTTTGTGGAAGGAAATTCACCAAATGAACTTGAGCATTGTGGCATTATAAATGCTGCTCTTAAAATTTTATGGGAGACATTTGGTGGCTTCAGATGTCAATTTGTACTTGTACTATTCACTACCAAATTGGATAAAACCAAATCAATTCTGTGGGTTGTTTAATTGGCAGAGTTGGACCTTTGAAAGATAAGAAGAAAACTTTAAAACAGATACTGCCATATATTTACAGGTTATGGATTTTTGAAAGATCATGGATTGTAAATATTTTAATAGTGAGGAAAATATAACTCCCATGAATAATTCAGTGATGAGAGATGAAGAATTCCGAACTGGCTTATTTAACATACCTACTTCAATCCTTTGAGGGATCTGTAATGTCTTTGGTGTGGGCATCCCCTTCACCGGTACAGAGCGCAACTCATTTGAACCTCCCCATGTGGCATGATTCTTATTTATGTCCCACCATAATTTCTTTAAAAAGGAGCTATCCAATGTACAAAAGGCCTTCCTATGTGTCTTTCAACGTCCTGTCGGTTCCTTTTACAATTCAATGGCTACCTATCATTGCTAAATATGACTATTTTTTATTTGAATTTGACAAATAAGCATTCAGCAGATTGACATCACACTCTATATCCATTAAGGTGACTAAAGCCATTGAGGAGTTCATTAGTCTCCCTGTACTGAACTTGTGGAAGAGGGCAATTGAGCTATTAGGCTAATTCCAGTAACTAACTGTATTTTAGTCTCATGTTCATCCATTCAGTTTGGCTTTTCTGCTTAAGTTTCCAGTTATCAGAAATTAGCTTCATTTGACTCCTGCTGTCCCTTCCCTGTGACAGGACCATTCCTGCTTTTCATGACACAAATTCTCTCTGACACCTTTGCCTATGTGTCCATGTTTTTACCCAAGACAATCCTTAATGCAGAGATGACCAAGTTGCCCAGAAAGAAGGTTTAGAGGTTTCAATCATTTGCTACCTACTTCTTGTCTCCTGATAGATCTACAGACCCTTTGAGAACTTAAGAAAATTGGAGGCATCATGACACTCTGGGAAAAGTTTTGGCATACAAGGACCTGAGATGGAAACCTAGTCCTGCCACTCTGTAACTGTGGCCAAGTCACTAAACCTCTCTGGGTCTCAGTTGCCTCATCTGTCAAATGAGGAGATTGGACAACACGGTGTCTTCTAGTTCTAAATCTATGATACTATGCTATGATCCTATGATGCCAATATTCAGGGCCTTACTGAAATATTTCTGCTTTTTGTTGTTTGTTCTGTCGTTTTCAGTCTTGTCTGAGTTCATGACCCCATTTAGGTTTTTCTTGGCAAAGATACGGGGGTGGTTTGCCATTTCCTTTTCCAATTCATTTTATATATGAAGAAACTGAGGCCAACAACATTAAGTGACTTGCCCAGGGTTACACAGTTTATCTCAGTTTCCTCATCTGTAAAAGGAATTAGAGAAAAAAAATGAGAAATCACTCTAGTATCTCTGCCAAGAAAACCACAAATATGGTCACAAAGACTCGGACACAACTGAAAATGACTGAACAACAAAAGCAGAGACCTTTCAGTAAGTCTTTGAATATTGGCATAGCAGAGTATCATAGGTTCAGGACTGGAAGAGACAATATTTTCCAATCCCAATCCCCTCATTTGACAAGTGGGGTTGCCTCTATACCTGTCTCAGACAAACCACTAGCCATATCACCCTGGGCAAGTCACTTTCATCTCTATCCAGATCCATTCATTTGTTTCCTCATACACAAAATGAGGGGTTGGCCTTGATAGCTTTGAATATCCTTTCCAACTCTAAATCTATAATCTAAGTGCTACAAAATAAAATTCAAGTTCCAAAACTAAAATTCCCTTTAATAAATCATCAAATTGCTAATGTTTTGGGCTTGAGAGCCAATTTGCAATTGTCCACAAGGATCTTTTTATCCCTTCACTTAATTGTTAACTCACAGAATGATAACCACAATAAAATTACATTTTTTAAATGCTTACTCTGTGCCAGGCACTTGGCTAAGCACCGGGTAGACAAAGAAACAACAACAACAACAACAACAACAACAACAACAACAACAAACAACATTAATTCACATGAATTTGGAATATCACTTCCAGGTCTACACAACTCTTCCTAGGTTAGCTCCCCTTAAAATGCTACCTCTGTCTTTGCCTTATAGCTAAGAAACAACCTGAGATTTATCAGTAACAGCAATTTGACAGTGCTAGAAATACCCCATGGAACTGACCACTGGATTCACACTATCTTTCTGGTGCACCTAAGTGTATGGAAGGAGCAGCTGAAAAAATAATAACTTTGGACTTGTACCTTTTCATCCCAGTGATGGATCTCTCTCTCTCTCTCTCTCTCTCTCTCTCTCTCTCTCTCTCTCTCTCTCTCTCTCTCTGTCTCCCTCTCTGTCTGTCTCTCTCTCTCTGTCTCTCTCTGTCTCTCTGTCTCTCTCTCTCTGTCTCTCTCTGTCTTTCTCTCTCTGTCTCTCTGTCTCTCTCTCTGTCTTTCTCTCTCTGTCTCTCTGTCTCTCTCTCTCTGTCTCTCTCTCTCTGTCTCTCTCTCTCTCTCCCTCTCCCTTTCCCTTTCCCTCTCCTTCTCCCTCTTGAAGAAATAAACAATAAACCAAAGGAATGATGAAGAAATCAATTGTAAAGGATTACATGGTATATATCCAAGGCAACTCATTTTCCTAGACTGGTGAAATTTTCTCAGGATAAAACTCTGCCTACAATTTCTTAGACCTTGCAAATAGTCTTGTACAATAGGAAGGTCAATGTAAGAATAGAATATACATTTTACCTAGTAATTTTGTAGACTCACTCTGGACATGTGACACTGGGTTAACATTTACTATTGTATAAAATTGCACTTCTTTAAAAAGACCGTAGAGATTCTAACTGGCATTCTCCTTTCATCGCTATCCCTATATTTTAGATTAGTTTAGCTTTTTCTTAATGTAGAACAACGGAAATAACTGATTTTTTACCTTTTGTCTTTCCTTCACACATGTTTCCCTCTTCAACTTATATGTGCCTGTTTCCCCGCCTGAATACTGTCCTCCAAGCTCAGCTGATGTCAGAGTCATTTAGAATCATGCCGGGGAGATGAACAGGAGGAGCAGATGAAAGGGTGGGGCCTGGGATTCACAAAGTTCTGACATGCCCGGTGTAATAGGAAACAGCTGTCTGGTTCAAGTAGCAATAACTCCACCCCTCCAACAGTTACCCCAAATAAGCAGAGAGGGGACAAATTCCCTGACTTCTGGCCTCATCCAGGTAGTCTTTAAATGCGTTAAGAAGGGGAGAAGAGATGGTCTCATTGCTTTCACCCCCATCCCCATCACCACCACTAAATGAGCTTTAGACACCTTGAGAGCAGAACTTCTGGCTGTATCCTTGGCAACTCTCCTAGTGCCTGGAATACAGTAGATGCTTAATAAATACTTGCTGAATGATATTGCATTTAAAAACTGAACCCATAGAGGCACATTTCTTTGCTCCTCAGAGGGTGACTGTTTGCTCATTAAATTCCTACCCAACAATCACTGGAGGGTTCTCCTGCCCTGGTCATTGTGAATTCATGACAGTCCAAATTATATATGTGTGTGTATTATCTAGATGTTCACACATATACACATGTAAAACATGCATATGCAGATATGCACTTGTTATATTTACTATAGATATAGTATTGTATTTATCTGAAGATCTAGGCTCAAGCCCTGCCTCTTCTGGTACATGGGTTTTTTGTTTTTTTTTTTGGTCAATTTGGTCATGTAACAATGTTTCAGTGTCCTAAGTGATTTCTCTATCCCCGTCTCTCTGTCTCTTGTCTCCCTCTCTCCACTCCCCTTCCTTTCTCTTCTCTCTTTTTCTTTCTTCTCTATTTCTCTCTCTCATCTCTCTTCTCTATTTCTCTCTCTCTCTAGTATCTGTCCATTTATTGTTCTATCATTTGTCTGTCTACTATCTATTTTTCTCTCTCTTTATCAGTCTGTCGACCTCTCTATATCTATCTATCTATCCATCCATCCATCTATCTATCTATTTATCCATCCATCTATCATTTTTTTCAAATTGAATTGCAATTGCCTATCTCTGTGGAAGAATTTCACTCAGATATCTATACACAGTTAAAATCATAGATCTATTTGTATGATGAAAGTGGGCCTTAGGAAGTTTAATGATTTGCTTAGGGGTCATCCTGTAAGTAAGCATTTCTGGTGAGAGTCCAAGTACAGTATTTGATTCATCAGTTCAAGTTGCCTTTAATCCTAGAGATGGATACTGGACCAATGATTTCATTGATATAGGGGGAACTCTCTATCCATGCAGCATGTAACCTTTTCTGAAACTTAGAGACTTAGTTAGTTGTCTAGAGTCTTGAGAGGTTAAGTAATTTACCCAGATTAGTCAGAAAGTATTCAAGTCAGGATTTGAACCCAGGCCTTCCTGGCTTAAAGACCAGTTCTCTCTTGACTCTGCCAGCTTTCTGTCTTCTACATATGCTGCCTCTAACAGACTGTGAAGGTTTTAACACCCTTTACATGTACTATATACTGTAGTGCAGCTTTAAACCGAGACATTTGACTCCTAATCCAGCATTCTTTCCACCCCACCTTGACTTTCACTGGGAATCACAGTGATTTATATATTCCTGCTCTATTAAGTTCAAGTTTTATAATTCAGTTATCATGAAAAATGAATTGAGACAATGGAGTTGTCATATCTTACTATGTTCGACTCAAAGATCCAGTGAATGCTTAATAATGTTTACCTACCTGACAGGTGAAAAGCTGGGGATTGACTTGCTACCTTGTAACAGCTGCTGAGATCTAATACTTTCGTAATGGCTTCAAAAGAACTGGAGCAAAGAGGAATGTTTTCGTGCCTTTGTACTTCACGGATGCGGATCCTTTGGAAGAACAGGTTTCATTGGCCCGTGTTTAGAAATTCCTTCAGAAATGTGCTTAACGAGGTTAAAACAATTCTGAGGAACTGCTGATTAAAATTGTTGTTATGAAATCATTGAGCATTAGGGATAAAAAAGGATCTTTCAAGATAAATTAGTCTAATCTTCCCATTTAACCTACAAGAAAACTGAGACCCACAAAAACTAAATGACTTGCCAAACATTTCAGAGATAGGAAATGTCTGAGATTGACCTATGGGTCATACATCCTAATAGATCATTGCCCCTTCCACTAGATAACCAATATCTTCTCCCATGCCACTCTTCTGCTCTTAATTTGTATTATAAGGTCCAGGTTTAAAAAATAAACCTTTGAGATCTGCCATAACACCTTACGTTACTATAAGTTCAAAGATATCTTACTTGAACAACTTGGTAGAGTGCAAAGACTCCAGCATTTAGGATCATAGAGACTGACTTTATGTTTATTTTGTCCAGTGACATCAATTAATAATACTGCTATTAAATTTATGAGTCTTTGTTTTATCCACATGACTGTAACAGTTCAGCATGTCCTTCTAATCAATAAATACAAGCAGATCTCTAATTTCTTCAGGATCAAATACAAAATAGTGTAGTTTCCAAAGCCCTTCAAAATGTGGCCCCATTTTCTTAAACCCTACTCCACTGTACATACTCCATGATCCAATAACATTTTACTCCTTACTGTTCTGTGAATATAACAATTCACCTTCTGGCTCTTAAGTATTTCAATGGTAGTCTCTCATACCTAGAACACTCTCCCTCTCATCTATGCTTGCTAGATCCCACAGCTTCTTTGAACTCTTATTCCATCTTCTGGTATAAGTCTTTCCCAGCCTTCCTTAATCTGAACATTGTCAATCTGTGATGACTCCCAGTTTATTCTGTCTATATCTGGTTTACATATTGCCTCCTGATTAGACTGGGCTCCTTTATACAGAGATCATTTTTGTTGTTGCTTGTTTTTTAGCTTTATTTGTATTACAAATGCTTAGTACAATGCCTGGCATATAGTAAGTAATTAATAAGTGCTAGTTGACTGACTGCCTGATTGTTAGAGAGGTGGTATTCCAGTACAATTGATTGGTTGAACTCTCCAGGACTGTTTTAAGGTCTGTCTTTATAGTATAATGATTTCTCTTCTGCTATTCCATGAACGGTAATGAGCTTCTTTGTACAATTCTAAACACCAGGTTATGTCTAACTAGGTATTCAGAAAGTACTAAATGTTTTGTAGCCTACAGTGATATATTGCACACTCTCTACTATTTCCTTTCATAATTTGCACTGCTTACTAAGTCTGGTCTTCTTAAGGATAACAAATTTAAAGTTTGTGGTGAAGTGACTTGGCCCTGAATCTCCATTAATAAAGTCCTCCATTTACATAAACCCATTTATATGATTCAACCATTTTAACCCTGTGAACTTTGAAAGCTAGAAGTGTCTGCCTAATCACTAATACTTTCCTTTACCTTAACTCATATTTATTTCTGTCGTACTTGAGAACACACTTTTTATAGTAGAAAAAGGGAATTCAGTGTCCTTATATTCTCCACAAAATATAAGCTTAGGGATCTGACAATATCAATTTGGAATGTGTAATCTTCAGATAAGACTTAAATTGAAGGTCACCTTTTCTGGAGTCCATCTTTTCCACAAATAGAGCAAATTAAAATAAATAAATTTTAGGAATTAAATCCACAGATATTCAAATCAATAGGCACTTGTTAAGAATATAGGACAAGCACTGTGTTAAAGTTTGGGGATACTAAGAAAGATAAAAAATAAGTCTCTGCACTCAAGGATCTCATATTTCAATGTGGGGGACAACATGCAAGCAACTATGTCCACACAAGCTACTCTTGATTAAATAGGAGGTGATCTCAAAAGGAAGATACTACCAGTGGAAGCATGGAAGGGGTCACTTAGAATGGTTTATTATAGAAAATTCAGTTTCACGTGAGACTTGAAGACAATCAGGGAAGTCATGACATGGAGATGAGAAGGGAGAACATTCCAGCCACAGGGCAAACCAGTGCAAAGCTTCAGAGTCAGGAGATTAAAAGTCAATACCAAGGAACAGTCAGAAGAAGAATATAACTGGATGACAGACTACAATGAAGGAAGGTCAAGTATAATAAGATGAGTGGAAAGGTAGGAAAGTGTCAGATTGTGAAGGGGTTTAAAGATCAAACAAAGGATTTTATAATGCCTTCTGGAGACAATGGAGAGTCACTGGAGTTTATTGAGTGGGGCTATGTGTTCAGATCTGTGCTTTACGAAAATCACTTTGGTCACTGAATGGAGGGTGGTGTGGGCTGGGGAGAGACTTGAGTCATGGGTATCAACCAGAAAACTCTTGAAATAGTCTAAGAAGGAGATGATGAAAGCTTGTACCATGGTGATTACTGTATCAGTGGGAAGGGGATATATTCGAGATATGTTGCTGCTGTGAAAGAAACACTAAGAAAATAGTAATTATTTTCAATAACTCTAGAAGTCTCTCTGTCTCTTTGTCTGTCTCTGTCTCTGTGTCTCTGTGTCTCTGTGTCTCTCTGTGTCTCTCTGTCTCTCTGTGTCTCTCTGTGTCTGTCTTTCTGTCTCTCTGTCTGTCTGTCTCTGTCTCTCTGTCTCTCTGTCTCTCTGTCTCTCTCTCTCTCTCTCTCTCTCTCTCTCACACACACACACACACACACACATACACACACACACACACAGAAAGAGAGAGATGTGTGTTTGTATTACATTTTCTAATGACAACCTGAATATTTTTGCTTTTGGAACCACTGATTGACCTAACATAATAGGATCTGTTAAAGGAACAAAAGATGCTGATCTTGAAGAAGAGAAGATTGAGAGGTGATAGCTTAGCTATTTTTAATTATTTAAGGGTTGTCATGTGGTAGAAAGATTAGACTTATCCTGAATGGCTCTGGAACTCGGAATAAAGACAGATGTGAGAAGATGGTAGATTTCTGCTTGATATAAAGAAAAAGGTTCCTAATAATGAGAATGACCCTTTGGGGAGAAGCTGTTTCTCGTCCTTGGAAGTCTTCAAGGCAAGGCTAGATAGCCACTTGAGTGTTTTATAGAGGGCATTCTTGTTCAAGCACAGCAGCATCAGCTGGTGTCTGAGATCCTGTCAACTTTTGAGTCTGGGTGTTTCTGTGATACCTCCTCATTCTAGATAGATTGTCAGGATGAATCAATCACTCATAGGGTTATAATGCACTGGATTCCTATATTTTACTATATATGCCCTTTGCTTCTTTTCTGAAGAATTGTTTTATTGCTATTTTTAACTATGGTATGTCTATTGACTCTATGCCTTAGTACTTTGTGTCATGAGTTGCCATGGTAAAAAAAAAAATATCCATTTCCCTGGTAGTCAGATAATGAGCTTCTTATGGTTGAGTTAGGGTGGCCTCTGGGAAATAGATGCCACCGTGAGGTCCAAATGTCAAGGTTTCACAGTCTGCACAAAGCTTCATCAATTCCTGATCATGCTTGTGTTTCAATAAAGTAGTCATTCAGAACCCAGGGTCATCTGTTTACCATGACAAAGCAGACTAGCAGTATGGCTTCAGTGCATGGTGGAATGAATTAGAATTAAACAAACAAACAAACAAACCAAAAAACATTTCATTTACTTTCTCTATCTCAATTGCTCTTCAGACTCTGCCTCCTCTTTGCCAACCACCTTTCCATCCTGAAGCTCTACTCTCCTGATTGGTGACTCCATCACTGGGACCACTATTTCAGGCAGAGATTCAGGTTTAAAATAAACTATGACTTTATCTCTTAAACCTTGAGATACATTTCATACTTCTCTTCATCTTTGCCTCTTACTCTGAGTTTTCCAGTTGTCCTTCATGTGTTATCTTCCCCTATTAGAATGTAAGTCACTGAGGGTCAGGATCTGTCTTATTTGCTTGTATTTGTATTCCAGCCCTCTGCACAGTGTCTGGAACCTAGTAAATGCCCTATTTCTCTGCCTCTGTCTCTGTGCCTCTGTCTCTGTCTCTCTCTCTGTCTCTTTCTCTGCCTCTGTCTCTCTGTCTTTGTCTCTCTCAATCTCTCTCTCTCTCTGTCTCTCTCTCCCCTATCTATTATGACTAGTTTACTAATACATCAAAGAGTTTTAATATGACTGCTGTATATTAATTAAAATAAAACCCAGGAAGTTTTTAAACATTGATATTCATTCAGATTAAATTCAATGATAATCCTTCTAGAAAAGGTACAAGTCAGAGATACCTGTGTTAGAAATTTTATATCTACCTTCTTTTTCTTTTAAGGACAACAATAATAACATATACACATATAGACACTCATATAGATATGTATGTATAAACATGTATGTATAATATATATGCATATATCAGTGTATAATTTATAAATTGAATTGCACATATTCTTTCATTTGAACCTCTGATTAATTCTGTGACTTGCAGACTACAGATGTTTTTATTTCAATTTTATACACGTTTAATTGACTTGTCCAAGGTCACATAGTCAATAATGTCTGAAGCAGGATGGGAACTCAAGTCTCATTTGTTTCAAGATGAAACATGCATGTGATGTGAAGATTACTTTAATAGATCAGACTTTAATGCTTATAAGTATGTGGATCCTAATCATTTTTATGCAAGTGACAGCCTTTTTCAGAATAACTTTCTGCACCTGTAAAATGAGGGGACAGGTTGGTGAGATAAAATAATCTATTCAGTCCCTTCCATCTTCAACAATCTATGACTATATTCTTCTATAAGCAATTAAAATATTTTATATGTAAATTTTGCTTTTAGAAGAATCACAAAATATTTAAATTCAACATGCATTAGGTTTTCAATAATAAACTTAAGATTTCAGAAAATAGAAAAAAATGGCATTTGAAATAAAGGAAATTCACATCCAACCTTTTTCATTAAATGCATTTTCAGAAAGATCATCTATCACAATTATGCATTTAAAATCTTGTTCACAGGTCTGGTTGGGGAACCTTGCTCTTTACTTCAGATAAACTTAACCTTATTTTAAATCTGAATTCTAAAACCCATTTATCCAATTTGAAATTCCTTAAGTAAAGGTTACTTTAAGAAAAGCATAAAGTTGCTCATAAGTCATGACATATTCTCAAAAGTTTTTCAAACTCACATAAATTAATCAATCAATAAGCAGTTCAGCACTTACTCTATGCCAGGTACTGGGCAAAGAAAAAGGGGGAAAAATCTATTTCTCCAGGATCTTATATTCTATTTAGTGAGAATTATTTCCATTGGCAAACCAAATTTACCAGAAGACAGATAGATGGCTTTGGCTTCTAGGACTAACAAATATAAATTATGATTATGTTCTTAATTTTAGTAATAACTAATATAATAAAATATAATTAGTGCACTAGCCTTGTGTATTTCACTTTAGATTGGTCCACAGATAACAGTTTCCTGCTCCCTTCTATGAAAACATGTATAATGTATTTTTTATTTAAGATTTTTAAAGATACACATAAAAGTCTTTTGAGAAAAAGCACACATTTTAATGCTTGAGGTACCTATAATTTCATAGGTATGCAGATACTCCTGAAATTAATGAAAAGTGAGAGACCTCTATCATTACCAGATTTAATGCTATTCAACAAGTGTGTATGAGAAACCACTAAGTGGCAGTTGAGAGGAAACATGGAGTAGTGAATTTAGCCCTTTAGAGTTAGAAAGTCCTGGGTTCAAGTCTTCCTTCTGACATATACTCAAATACATGAGCTTGGTCTGGCCATTTCATAGTGTCCCCAGTAAACTCTAAGAATGTATATTGAAGAATAATTCTGGTTCATATTAGTAGAGCAAATTTCTTATTGAGAAACCTTAACACCAATGAAATTAAATGTCTATTTAAAAGGAAAAAGCATCTTCCACTATACAAGGGAACTGGAGATATAAAGGCAAAAATGGAATCGCACCTGCCATTAAGGATCTCATATTCTACTTGGTAGAAACAAACTGTATACAAATGACACACTGTATACACGATCCATATAAAGTAAAATAATGTAATTCTGGGGAGGGAAATGAGGAGTACTGACAACTGAAAAAAGGAAAGATCGGATGGTATTCAAGATGTGCTGTGTGACTGAAGAAATTATCATGTTATGGCAAACATTTTCCTAACTAAGGTTGGTCCTTGGTCAACAGTCAAGATCTCATCAACACACCGATAGTTCTGTCATAGTAAACAACACTGAATGTGGAGTGGAAGATCTTGTTCAGATCTTACTTGAGGTACTTTATTTCTGCCTGTGTGACCCTGGACAAATTACTTAACATGGAGTCAGGTGGTGAAGAGGATTGAGCAGTAGGCCAGGACTCAGGAAGATGAGTTTGAATCCAGACTCAAATAATTTCTAGCCAGACCATCAGCAAATCACTTAACCATGGTCTGCCTCATTTTCTTTCTTTCTTTTAAAATATTTTCACGTTCTTCTTTTTGAATTTTGAGCCCCAAATTCTCTTTCTCCTCCCTGCTCCATCCATTGAGTAGGGAAGGAATATTATCAAATATTCATGTGAAATCCTGAAAAATATACATTTTATCTTGGCTGTATCAAAAAAAAGTGAAAAATTACATTTCAACTTGCATTCAGAGTTCATCAGTTCTCTCTCTACAGATAGATAGCATTTTCATTATGAGTTCTTCAGAATTGTTTTGGACAATTGTACTGATCAGAGAAATTAATCTTTTATGGTTGATCATCGTTGCAATATTTCTGTTAGTGTATACAATGATCTCCCAGTCCTTCTCACTTCATTTTACATTAGTTCATATAGGTCTTCACATTTTTCCCCCTGAAACAAGCCCCCCAATTTCTTTTTTTATTAAACAAATGCTTTATTAACTTCTGTTTTACATCATTCATTTCCGCCAGATTTTGAGTTACAATCATTTCCCCCGTTATTCCCCTACCCAACCTCCCAGAATAGCAGTCCCACAAGATATCGCTTCCTCCAATCTGCTCTCTCCCATACCTTCTCCCATACCCCCTTCAACTTTTCCATTAGAGGAAGGTGAATCTTTGTGTCCCAATGCCTGCACATCTTATCTCCCAATTATAAGCAAAAGAGTATTAATAATAGTATTTACATATATTTGAAACATTTAATGTTGAGACCTTGAATTTCAGATCCATTTCCTTCCTCCCTTGTCACCCATTCCCTCTGGGGAGATAAGTAATTCAGTACATGTTGTACATGTCTAGCTATGCAAAACATTATCATAGTAGATATATTGTACAAGGCTGCTTACAATTCCCTCCCACTCATCCCACCCCCCATCTGGTCCATTCCCCACATGATCCTGTCCCTTTTCTATAGTGGGTACTTCCAACCTCCCCTCCCCCCAAGGATGCCCTCCCATCCATCTTCCCTTCTCTCATCCCCCTTCCCCCTATTCTGCTGCAGGTTGAGATATCCCATTTAGTATGTATGTCATTCTCTCCCTGAACCAAATTCAATGAGAATGTGGATTTGCCTTTTTGCCTTCCTATTCTTCCCCCCCTTACAACCACTTCCCCTTGCTTCTTCTACATAAGATAGTTTACCCTACCCTGTCTCTCCCCATCTCCTCTTGCCACTTTCCCTCTCACCTCATAATTCATCCCTTCATTATTCTCCCTTCCCAACAAATTCAACCTATGCCCTCTATCCATATATAACTGTAACCATATACAAACCCATTCACATATGTACTCATATGACCACACACCCTTCTTCCATTATTTTCATAGTGAGAAAGATATCATCATTCACAGTTATTGCTTTTCCATATAGGAATGTAAATAGTTCAACTTTGATAAGTTCCTTTTGATTTCTTTTCCCTGATTACCTTCTCAGGCATCTCTTCCTTCTTGTGTCTGGATGCCAAATTTTCTATTCAATTCTGGTTTTTTCCTCAAGAATGCTTGAAAGTTCTCTATTCCACTGAATGACCATATTTTCCCCTGAAACAAAATACTCAGTTTTGCTGGGTAGGTGACCCTTGGGTTCATTCCCAGTTCTTTTGCCCTCTGGAATATCATATTCCATGCCCTTCGATCCCTCAGTGTAGAAGCTGCCAGGTCCTGGGCTATTCTGATTGTGTTTCCACAATATTGAAATTGTTTCTTCCTGGCTGCTTGTAGTATTTTCTCCTTGATCTGGGGATTCTGGAACCTGGCTATAATATTCCTGGGAGTTTTCTTTTTGGGATCTTTTTCAGGAGGTGATCTGTGGATTCTTTCAACCTCTATTTTGCCCTCTGGATTTCTTGAAGGGTGATTTCTAGGTTTTTTCTTTGATCGTGGCTTTCAGGTAGTCCAACAATTTTTAAATTGTCTCTCCTGAATCTATTTTACAGGTCAGTGGTTTTTCCCATGAGATATTTCACATTGCCTTCTAATCTTTCGTTTGTTTGGATCTGCTTAACAGCATCTTGATTTCTCATAAAGTCATTAGCTTCCATTTGCTCCAGTCTAACTCTGAAGGAATGAATCTCCTCAGTGAACTTTTGAGATTCTTTTCCCATCTGGCAAATTCGACATTTTAAGGCATTCTTCTCCTCATTGCCCTTTTGGGCCTCCTTTGCCATTTGAGTTAGTCTATTTTTTAAGGTGTTGTTTTCCTCAGTAAGGCTGTTGACCCTCATTTCATACTTTTCCTGCATCCCTCATTTCTCTTTCCAATTTTTCCTCCACTTCTCTTATTTGATTTTTAAAGTCCTTCTTAAGGTCCTCTATGGCCTGCAACCCACTCATGTTTTCCCCTGGGGCTTTTGGAGCAGGACTTCTGACCTCACAGTCCTTTTCCCGCTCTATGCCCCCAAAATAGGAGTCTAGGGTTGCATTTTTCTGTTTCCTTTGCCTTGGCATGTTGCCACTTAATTACTTGACTTTTGGGCTTGTTGCCACACTATGGCTTTAAGGCCAGATAGAGGAATTTTCGTCCCAAACATGTGGGGGGCAACTTCCATTTCTGGCAAGCTGTAAACCCACCCACAACTTCCACCCTAGATCACAATCCAGATCCAGGGAAGTTAAAGCAAAAGCTATTACCCCAGACTGATCGCTGGATCTCCCTATGGTTCTGCAGGCCAGGAGCTGGAAATGTGTCTGAAAACTACAAAATGGTGTGTCTCCTCAGTGGCTTCTAGCCCCCAGGGGAGGAAGCTGACACATTCCCCAAATACAGGTCCCAAAGTCCATAGGACACTAACCTCTTACTTTGTCCTAGGCATGTCTATGTTGATAATTCTGGAGTTGCCACAGCTCCTGGTGTTCTGGGGTTCCTCCAGCCGGCTGTTGGCCCTGCCGCCCTGGGGCTAAAGCCTTGGCTCACGGGTACCTCAGCTCCGGCTCGACTCGGCTTCCCGCGCTGTGCGTGCTGCGCGCTGCGAGCTGCCAGGTCCCAGACTGCTGCGCTGGTCCTTCCTGCAGGGCTGCTGGGCTGTCCTCAGAGGGAGGTTAGCTTCTCTGTGTCGTTCTGTGGGTGCTGGGGTTCCAGAAGTTGTTCAGAGTCCCCTTTTACATAGTTTGGGGGGAATCTGGGGGCAGAGTGGCTTGGATGAGCTGTTTCTACTCTGCCATCTTGGCTCCGCCCCCCCCAATTTCTTATAACAAAAGTATTCTATCACAATTTTATGTTATATATTGTTCAACCATTTCCCAATTGATGAGTGCTTCCTCCATCTCCATTTCTTAGCCACTATAGAAAGAGCTGCTAGAAATATTTTTATACATATAGATCATTTTTCCTTTTTCTCTTATCTCTTTGAGCTATATCCCTAGTATTACTGCTCGATCAAAGGGTATGTACATCTGTATCCCAAAGAAATTTTAAAAAAAGTAAAAGGACCCATTTGTATGAACAATATTTATAACAACTTTTTGTGCTGGCAAAAAATTGGAAATTGAGGGGATGCCGATCAATTGGAGAAAGGCTGAACAAATTGTGGTATATGAATATGAGAATACTATTGTGCTATAAGAAATGATGAGCTGGAAGATTTCAGAAAAACCTTGAAAGATTTATATGAACTGATGCTGAGTTAAGTGAGCAGAACAGGAAGAACATTGTACATAGTAACAGCAAAATTGTGATGATCAACTCTGACAGATTTGGCCCTTCTCAGCAATACAAAGATCTAAGACAATTCCAAAAGACTAATGATGGAGAATACTATCCACATTAAGAGAAAGAACTATGTAGTCCTCATAAAGATTGAAGCATACTATTTTCATCTTTTATTTTTTCTTTCTCTTGGCTTTTGTTTTTGTTCTGATTCTTCTTTCACAACATAACCAATGTGGAATTATGTTTAATAGGATTGTACATGTATAACCTATATCATATTGTTTACCATCTTGGGGGGAAGAGGAAGGAAGGAGAAAAAGTTTGGAACTCACAATCTTATAAAATGAATATTGAAGACTTTCTTTATATGTAATTGGAAAAATACTATTAAAAAAGGATATGGGGGTGGCTAGGTGGCACAGTGAATAGAGCACTGGCCCTGGAGTCAGGAGGACCTGAGTTCAAAGGAGGCCTCAGACACTTAACACTTAATAGCCCTGTCACCTTGGGCAAATTACTTAACCCCAATTGCCCTGTCTTCCCCCTCTCCAAAAAGCAAAAAAAAAAAAAAAGGAAAAAGAGGTATGCACATTTTTATACCCTTTTGAGCAGAGTTCCAAATTATTCTCCAGAATGGTGGAACTGATTTACAAATCTACTAAAACCCTACTAAAACTTCATTAGTGTCTCTATTTTACCTTGTCTCCTTCAACATTTGTCATTTCTAATATGTGTGAGGTGATTTCTGAGATGTTTTAATTTTCATTTCTCTAATGAATACTGATTTATAGCATTTATTCATATGACCATAGATAACTCTGATTTCTTCCTCTGAAAACTGCTTGTCTATATCCTTTGACCATTTATCCACTGGGCAATGGTTCTCTTTTTTTTAAAATAAATTTAACTCAGTTACCTATATATCTGATAGATGAAGTTTTTATGAGAGAAAACTCAATTTTTTATATTACTTTATTGTCTACAGTATGTTTTAGCAAAATAAAATTTTCCTATTACTTTTAATTATGTCTGTTTTTTGCTTTTGCTTTATTTGATGTGATTGCTCCCCCTATCTTTTTTTTTGCTTCAATGGAAGAATAAAAGATTCTGTTCCAGTCCCTTATTTTAACTCTCTGCATGTGTCTTTCTGTTTCAAATGTGTCTCTTTAAACAATATATTGTTGTATTGTTTCTAAACTATTCTATCTGGTTCCATTTTATGAATGAGCTAATCTCAGTCACACTGATAATAATGATTACTGTGTATTTCTCTCTAACTCATTTTCTTCTGTTTATTTTTTTCTCTCTTTATTTTGTCCCTTATTTGTCTGCTTCTAACCATTGTCTCTCTTAATCTGCTCTTTCTTTTGCCCCCCTCCAACCCCTACCTTTCTCTAATCCCTCTCCCTTATGGAATATTATTTCTCTGTTAGGTAAGATAGATTCTAAACCCAACTTGTGTGTGTGTGTGTGTGTGTGTGTGTGTGTGTGTGTGTGTGCATATTATTCCCTCTTTGAAACAATTCTGATGATAGGGAGGTTCAATAATTTCCCACCCTCCCCCTCTTTCCCTACTAGTATAAAAGTTCTTTCTTATATTCTTTTTGTGAAAAAGTTTCCATTCTACCTTTCCCTTCCCCCCCCTCTGCAGGTGCATCCCTCTTTCTCATTCCATTATTTTTAGATAATCCCAATATAATCGGCTCACATTCATGCCGTATCTGTGTGTAGACTCCTTCTAACTGCTCTAATGCTCTTAGGAGTTATGCATATCAGCTTCCCATATAAAAATGTAAACAGTTAAACTTTATTGAGTCTCTTATGTTTTCTGTTTACTTTTCTGTGCTTCTCTTGAGTCTTGTGTTTGAGTTTCAAATTTCTATTCAGCTCTGGTCTTCTCATGAGGAATGCTTGGAAATACTCTATTTCATTATATATCCATTTCCCCCAGAAGGATTTTATTCAATTTTTCTGGGTAGGTTATTCTTGGTTGTGATTCTAGGTCCCTTTCCTACCAGAATATCCTATTGCAAGCCCTTTTGCTCCTTTAATGTGGAAGCTGCTAAATCTTATGTATGTTTTGACTGTGACTCTTTAATATGTGAATGGTTTCCATCTGGCTGATTTTAATATTTTCTCCTTGACCCATTTTCATTTTGGGACCTCTTTCAGATGGTAATCAACAGATTATTTTAATTTCACTTTTACCCTCAGATATAAGATGTTAGGACAGATTTCCTTGATAATTTTTGAAATATGATCTATGTTCTTTATTTTATTCATGGCTTTCAGGTAGTAGAACAGTTTCTAAACTACCATTTTTATCTATTTTCTAGGTGGGTTTTTTTTCCTGAAGTCATATTTCACATTTTCTTCCATTTTTCCATTCCTTTGACTTTATATTATTATTTCTTGATGTCTCATGGAGTCATTAACTTCTACTTGTTCAATTCTATTTTTAAGTAATTGTTTTCTTCAGTTAGATATTTTATTTGTTTTTCCATTTGGACAATTCAAAAAATTTAAGGAGTTCTTTACAGTAAATTTTTGTACCTCTTTTACCAAGTTGGTAATTCTCTTTTCATAATTTTCATGCGTCACTCTCACTCCTTTTCCCATTTTTATGTCTACTACTCAGATATCTTTCTTTAACCCTCCCTGGAGTTGATTTTGTGCTTGTGTCCAATTAGCTTTCTTTTTCTTTGTGGCTTTGTTTGTAACTATTTTCACATTGTTGTTTTCTTCTGAGTTTTTGTCTTTGATTTTTCTCCTACCACAGTAACTTTTCATGGTCAGATACTATTTTTATTGCTTGCTGCTTTTCTAGCCTGTTTCTTGACTTTGAACTTTAACCTAAAGTTTGATTCTGCTCACCTGGGGATGGAAAAATGCTGCACTTAGCTTCAAGCTTTTCTTATACTACTGTTTTCAGAATTAGTTCTGAGAGTCTACACGATTTTGTTGCTGCCAAGGTGGTATGATGCAGGGAGAGGTGTTATCACTTCTTTCTTGGTCTATGCTCTGGTCTTTTCTCAGGGAAGACCCCTGTTCTTCTGCAGCTACAAGCACTAATGCTCCTCTCTGCCTTGGAAATGGGACCAGAGCCCCTGCTCCCTTGTGATTGACTGCAAGTCCTCCTCTCCATCCTGGAACTGCAACCCAGAGCTATGCATAGGGCATACAGTTGCCAATTAGTGCCAGCTGCACCCAGCAAAGGGTTCCTGTAATCTCTTTCTAAACAGTTGTCTGATCTCCTTATTATCTCTGGGCTGAGGGCTCCATGAGCTTCTTCTTCTGCTGCTGCCACTGTTGGAGAAACCTCGAAGGCCTGCTGCTCATAACCCACTGTCACAAATTTCCCTTGCTGACCTCCTGAATTGTGTTAGGTTGGGAAAATGTCTCATGACAACTTTTTGTTTGCTCTGGTTTGAGTCATTATTTTAAAGATGTTTGGAGGAAATTGTTGGGATAGTTCAGCTGGGTTGTTGCTCCAGTTCCATCCTATTGGCCCCTTACTCATTTTCCTCAACTGTAAAATGGGGATAATAATAACATGTACCTTCCAAGGTTGTTGGGAGAATAAAATGAGGACATATTTGTAGTATTCTTAGCAAAGTGTTTGTAGCATAGAAGAAGCTTTATGATGTTTGTAAATAATCTTTATTTCCTTCCTTCTAGATTATTTAACTTCTCTTTTTCCTAATTTCCCCAAATGCAAAATGAGAGGATTAGATTTGATGGATTCTAATGTTCCTTCAAGCTTTATTTCTATGACCCCATGATCTCAATGGATTAAATAAGCAAAATATGTTACAGTTTAACATATTCCCATAGGTCTCATGAAATCACATTTGACAATCTACTACCTCCATGAAGGGAAAATCATATTATACAGGTTCCCCCCCCCCTTCCTCCTCCCTTCCTCTTCCCCCCTCTGCCCCCTCTCTCCCCTCCTCTCCCTTACTTTCCCCTCTTCTTTCCTCCTCTCCTCTTCTCTTTTCTCCAACTCCTCCCTTCCTCCTCCCCTCCCCTCCCCTCCTCTCCTCTCCTCTCCTCTCTCTCCTCTCCTTTTTTTCTTCAACTCCTCTCCCCTCTCTCCCCCCCTCTCCCCTCCTTTCCCCTCTTCTCTCCTCCTGTCCTCTTCTCTTTTCTCCAACTCCTCTCTTCCTCCTCCCCCTCCCCTCCCCTCTCCTCTCCTTCCCTTCCCTCTTCTCCTCTCCTCCTCTCTTCCTCTCCTCTTCTCTTTTCTCCCCTCTCCTCTCCTTTCCCCTGCCCTTCTCTCTCTTTCAAATGGACTCCACTGGGAGGAGTATCTAATGCACTAGAACAGATTGAATTCAAAATACTTTAGCACATCTAATCTCATTCCACTCCATGGTAACTCTTTTTTTTTTCTAAATTGCCAGTTTTGATATAAAGGAATTAGTGAAATAACTGCCCTATGTACTAATCATATATTTTATTGATTAATTGTGGAGACCTCTTGTTTCCATCAACACAATTCTGGCATTCAATTATTTAACTATTTACTTATTAAATCATCTTTTGAGGCACTTGCTTTATTGAATATATTGTTTGGCTAATTTTAGAAGGTCTTTTGACACTAAACTGATTGTCTTAGGATGATATTGGTAGGAATACTTCATATACCTTAGAGC
The DNA here is from genome assembly GCA_011680675.1 of Gymnobelideus leadbeateri. Classification (NCBI taxonomy): domain Eukaryota; kingdom Metazoa; phylum Chordata; class Mammalia; order Diprotodontia; family Petauridae; genus Gymnobelideus; species Gymnobelideus leadbeateri. The sequence goes on from WOXC01008461.1 coordinate 152,666, forward strand.
AGAGGTGACAAATACATGACCTGGAACACTCTGTAGGGTAGCCCAAACCAGATTAAAATGTAATTGAGAAATATTTAAAAAAATAAATAAAACACAATAAAACATACCTAACATTACATTTTAAAGTTGTCAATATGTAGCTCATAAGGTTCCTTATGTGTGGTTTCATGGCCCCAGGTTTTACTTGAATTGAACACCAATTCCTCAGGGGACTGACAGTTCCACTTTGATTTTCCCTAAAAAGCTAAGTTCACCTTAAATTATGTATAAAGGAATAAATTTCTAAACACTAAGAAACTTTTAATTGTCTACATTTAAAATTTTGTTGTAAGAGAGGCAATCTGGTGTGTTTGAAAGAACATTAAAATTTGAGACAGAATCATGAATTTGAAAAGAGAGATTATATCATTTTTGGCCTTTATTTCCCTAGCACAGTGTTTAGCACACAACAGGTGCTCCATATATGCTTAATTATTGATACAATGATACAAATAGAACAAAGACCCCATACTGAACCCCATGTGATTATAATGCCAAGCTTTGCACACCTTAAAAAATGAGATAATGTACCTCTCTCCCTCCTTTGTAGAGATGGATGATTATGAGTGTGAAATAATTTCATGTGTTGTCAGACTAGATTGATGGGATGGTTAGTTTTTCTAAGCTGAATTTTTTTTGCTTTTCTTATTTATGTGTTACAAGTCATGCCTCCCTGAGAATGGAATTAGAAACATTATTTGGAGGGGGGCACGTATTTGAAAATGAAAGAGATGTAAAAAAGTTATTTGTATTTTTAAAAATTGGAGTTTAAGTGCCCATTCTTACATGAGACCTTTGCTGTCACCTGTGTTGTTAGTAGACCCCTGGAATCTGTGTACCTGCTATCTCTGTCCCCATAGAACATAAACTCCATGGGAGCAGGGACTATTAAATTGTTCTCTTTGCATCCCTTGTACCTAGTACAGTGATTGCAAGAAAAGAAGTGCTTAATATAATTGTTAGATTAAATTGAATGGAAATTCAAATAAGATAAACTTTTAGCTTTGTTATTTTTTATTTATTTTTAGTTTGAACTCATGTGTCTTGGATCAAGATGTGTGCTTCAGAAACAATTTTCAAAAATTCAGTATCACATCATTTTTCTTTTTTTTCTTTTTTTTTCTTTTTTTTAAAGCAATTGGGGTTAAGTAACTTGCTCAAGGTTACACGGCTAGTCATTATTTATGCGTGGGTGCTCATTTTCTGAGGCCGGATCTGATCTCGGGTCATCCCAACTCTGAGGCCGGCACTCTTACTCACTGCTCCACCTAGTCACCCCTTTAGGGCAATTGGGGTTAAGTAACTTGCCCAAGGTCACACGGCTAGGTTTTTGTTTGTATGGATTAAGTGTCGGAGGCCGGCTCCGAACTCAGGTCCTTCTGATTCCAGGGCCGGCGCTCTATTCACTGTGCCACCTAGCCGCCCGATCATTTTTCACATATTAATTGGTTTTGTGGGAAATTTCATGTCTTTATCTTATTTGTTCTTTTGAAAAAAATAACTTTTTGTTATAACAGATGGCTTTTGGGGGCAGGAAAGGAGGGAGAATGCAGGAGAAAATCTTGGGATGCAAAACCAAAGAGATCAATAAAATTGTATTTTTAAGTTCATTTCAATTTTGCATATATTGAAAGAACTCAGACTTCAACAGAACCCCTTAGCATTCCCTGTACTTGCACAAAGGGCTTGTCTTGACATAAAATAATAATTGAGGGTATAATTGATAAGTACACTTATTGAAGGTACCCAAGCATTTCATAGTCTCTCTGATTCTGAAGAAACATGATATGTATCATAGATCATAACTGTTCAACATGGTAAGTTCACATTTTATAATCCAATTAGTATTAAATATCAGTAGTAGCAAAAAATGTTTCTGGGTGGATTGTGAACCCAATTCTTTCCCATTTCTCTGAATATAGTTTAAGGTACATTGAATTCAATGTAAAGAATGTATATCAATAAATAACAGGTCCTGAATAAAGAATTATAATTATGAGAGTAAACTTCTTATTCACTCTTCAGAAGTGTAGTTTCCATGTCATTACAGATTGAAATGGTCACTGTAGGAGAATGGAGAATATTCTCCCATAGCATGACATTTATAAACAAAATTTTATAATTCACTCCTAATGTCTAATTATTGACTACTCAGATATTTGACTTTGGACAGATTTCTTGTCCTCTTTGGGCCTCAGTTTATTTATCTGGTGAAAAGTAGGATAAGATATAGAGAAGCATGAAAAGACTTACATCAACTGATGCACAATAAAATAAGCAGAGGCAGGAAGACAATATACACAATGAGCACAATGTAAATGAAAAGAGCAAACACAAAAGGGTCCAAAATAAAAGTTGTGAAGTTATTGAGCATGGGACTGACCCCAAAGAAGAACTATGAGAAGACACCTTATCCTGCTCTTTTGCAGAGATGGAGGGAGTTGGTAACAGGTGGGGAATTTTGAATATAATATCAGTTTTTTTATATTGGTTGGTTTTGTGGAAAATTTCATCCTTCATCCTATCATCAGTTTTTTTATATTGGTTGGTTTTGTGGAAAATTTCATCCTTCATCCTATCTCTTCTTTTGAAAACAACAACAACAACAACAACAACTGTGTTATAATAGATGACTCTTTGGGGGCCTCAATGGGGAGAAATGCAGGGGGAAATCTAGGGATGTAAAAATAAAAGAAAGCAATCAAATTGTATCTTTAAGTTCATTTGATACCAATAGAAAAAATATAATTTGGAATCAAAATTGGTGTTTTTGTTGCAAATCATTTTAGTTAATCAATATGTTTCCAGCAAAAAAACCCAAAAAACAAAAAAAAAAACAGTCTTTTTCTCATATAGTCATAAATATTGTGCTGAGAGGGATTATTTAGGCTAATTCTTCTTTGTACACTGAAGTTGAATCACTTGCTCCTTCTTAAGAATTGGACACTTTAAGTTGTAGTGTTGGTAGGGCTCGATTTGGAGTCAGAGAACAGGATATCGAGTCCCTGCTCTGCCTTGCACAGTGTGACCTTGGGTAAATCACTTAAAATCCATGACTTGGATTTTTTATCACTAAAATGATGATGTTGGACTAAATGTTCCCTAAGATTCCCTCCTCGTTCTAGTTCTAAGACTCTATGACCTCAATTTAAATCTTATTTGTTGCTGAGTCTATGTGTGATCTTGGTCAGTTCATTCAACTCTCTGGGCCTCAGTTTTCTCAAAATGATGGTGTCAGACTAGATGACCTCTTAAGGCCTCTTCCAGCTCTAATTCCACAGTTCTGTGATCCCATCACCAGTTGGGTACCAAGGGACCAGAAAGGAAGATGATCACATTCCAACTCCCAGAACTGCTCCCCAGCTCTGATGGGGAATCTCTTGCTTTGATTCTCTCCCAGCATATAAGCTGAGGTGTTTGAATTGCCAGCAGATAAAAGGAGACTGCCAAGGTCATAAGCCCATTCTGTGAGGCTGAAGCAGAGATTGGCTGCTGAGCTATTACAGTGACCCAGAAATTACATGCATTCATTTCTTTCTTTTTTAGATAAAAGCACTCATGTTATAGCTGTTCCCTGGCTCTTTTACAAGAGAGGAAAAAAATCTTTTCTAGTGGACTCTTCTTTTTCTATGTGCCCTCTTTGTAATCTGTCTTGATTCTCTGCCAATACCATACTTTTTATACTTTGTCTTTTAATCACCTAAGAAAAGAAATTTGACTTGGTACCCGTCCCTCTGGATCACACACTACTCCTCCTTCATCTGGGGCTCCTGGGAAGAGGAGGAGGAGCTGGCAGTCCTTTTCCTTATGTTGGCTTCTGCCCCATCAATAGAACTGCCTTCACTCCCAACTCCCTTTTTATGCTGTGTTATCATCCCAGAATCTGATTTTTTTCAACAGGATTTACTGGTGAAGGCAAAATATATATATATATATATATATATATATGTTGCTGTGTGTTTCTGTAATAAACACAGATAGGATTGTATGTGTATATCAATATAATTATGTATATATGGCTATAGAGATCCATGTTTGTATGCATTATGTCTGTGCACATTTATGCATATGCATATATACACATGCATATACATATGTATACAGAGAAAGAAAAATTGCAAAAGAGAAAAGATAGCATATGTGTATAATCTTGTATAAATAGCTAAATATGTATAATAGCTAAAATATATACATTATGTAAAGATAGCTTTTCTTTAGGAGCATCTCATTAAATTATACGAAGATAAGTTAAATATAAAGTGTCTCTATAGAGCAGTTAGTATGTAAAAGACAAGTAGAATTTGATGACAAAATTTTGGAGATTTGGAAGGGATAGAAATTGTGAGATACAATACTCTTCAATTATATAGTTTCCTATTTTAAAGCCTTTCATATAGACATGAGACCTGATGTGAAGTTAAATACACAAGACCAGAAAAAAAGACACACAACAATTTTAAAAAGTACGAGGAAAAAAAGAGAAAAACCAGGAAGAACCTGGATGCATTGAGAAATACTAATGATTTGTCTTGGCCTCCAAAATAAGGGATAAGAATATATTGCCTTCTTTCTTTGCCAATTTGGATGATAGCGGTTGTGGAACACTACCTATAATAGACTTCGCTGATAGGTTGTTAAGTATTGAACTTATTTTTAATCTATTAAAAAAATTCTTTATTATCAAAGTAACTATTTGGAAAGTAGAGAGTGAATGATCTATTTGACCATAAAGGTGTTATAAATATCAATAAATGTGTTTATTATTTAATCTTTATACTTTAATCTTTCATATGGTAGATTTATAACTCCAGTAATCTATGTAGCTGGTCATCACAGAATATAAATATGACAAGTTCTCTCTTGGAATGGACAGATATCTGATCTAGAATCTGGCCCACCTTATTTCCAAAGGATACAATAATTTCCCACCTTTACAGAGAATGAGGAGAGCTTTATTAACATGGCCAGCAGCTTAAGTAAAAGAGACTTTCTTATCTCCGATGTGTAAAGGTGATTTTACACAGCCCTCCCTCACTTAAATCTAATTCATTTGCATGTCATGGCTTTACTTCCATAATGTCATGGTCCTCTTTGAGAATGAAGGACAAACAACAACAATCCCCAATATGGTAATCAACTAGACTTACATCAGTCTACCACACCTCAATTATCTGTAATCTAGGGGTACAATGAGGGTTCAGAATAAGAATCACATACCCTGATCACTTACAAGGAAAGTGTAAACATTTAATCTCTCCAGCTTGACTCTCTTCCACTAAATTCTGGTTATAAAAATGACAATCACAAATACCTTAGCAAAACTTTATCAATATAAGCAGAAAATCAGGAATCAGAGAAGCTTTATGGGTTAAAGGTAAGTGAAAGAATACACAATAATAAATAACTCTTTGCAGTTCAGCTAAGAAAAGAATAATCTTTATGGGAATGGGAGGATCAAGTTCTAAGGTTGGCAGGTGTTAGAAGTTCAATGTTATGTTGAGGGTCTGGTTCCCAAAATAATTACAACTCTACCATGTTATTCAAAAGTTTATGTTTACTTCTCTGGACTTCTTTCCATCTCTGTTTTCAAGGCATTCCTTCTCCACACATGCAGGTAAGCAGCATCAGTAAGAAGCATCATTATCTCAGAAGACTTTCAGCCAATCAGATGTCATGTGCCTTCTGTGTGAAATCACTCTAGGTATGAGCAGCAATGGTATCATACTCTGCTTAGGTACAATTGAACTTATTAAGTCATGAGGAAAGCCATTTTCTATACATCAAGCTGTCAAAAAACTTAGAAAAAGCTTAAACCCATTCCAATGGACCATTCACTAGTTCATATTCTCTTTGACTTTTGGCAGATTATGTGCTTGTTTCTCTCTTGGACAGATGGTTTATGGTAGTGCTCTCCAACTATAGTTTCTTTAATATACACACATATTATAAATATTATATATATATATATATACATATATTAACCCCTGCTCCACAATGGATTATATTTAAAACAAGGAAGCCTAAAATCCTTAGGTCCCTTAAAGATAATTTTTCACATTTCTTTCATGGTGCCATGAGATTATTTGTGGGTTTTACAAGGAAATTAAGGAAAATGTTAAGTATGAAAAACCCACTGATTTATCAAACAACAACAACAACAACCAGTAGAACAATCACTGGATTTGGAATCAGAAAAACCTGATTTCAAATTCTAGTTCTCCCATTTACCTGTGTGACCTCAGACAAGTCACATGACATTTGGGCCTCAGTTTCCTCATCTATTAAATGAGCTAGTAACAGGGTAGCCTCTAAAATCCCTTCTGATTCTAGTTCTATAATCCTCTGAGGCCATAATCCCCTTATCTACAAAAGCAGGGGATTGGAGTTGATGTTCTCTCAGGTTTCTTTCAGCTCCGAAGCTGTGATCCCATGATCTGCCCTGCTTCTTACATTGGCTGTCTTAATCTTTGACAACATTAACTAATCATGTTTCTCTAGTGAGACCTCATTCCTGGAGATTAAAGTGATGGTACTGACTGGCACTTACTCTAAGGTATAATTTTCTATCATTAAATATAAAAATGTTTATATTCATTGTCTTTCTGTGGCCAAATAATATATCACCATTGGCCAGTTTAGTGGGGATGGGATTTTATATATCTTAGTTGAAATTGAAGTCATAGAGTGATAGCTCTAGCCAGAGTTTATATTTCATTGCCATAGCCTTAACAAATAGTGTCTCTCTATGCCATAGTTCTCCCTAAAACAAAGGACTATTTTTATAAGAAGCATCATAGCATACTGAACAGGAAGAGCTCAAAGTAAGGAAGATATAGGTTCAAGGCTTGCTACCCACACATACTGATTTGTCACCCTCAGCAAAATCACCTATTCTCAGTGCCCTAGGCAAACCTCTAAGACTATATATCTATATGATTTTCTATGATTTCAAAAGAATTTTCTAATGATGCCATACAGCGGAAACTCACAGTTTCTGAGGAATTCGATTTGAGCATCACAAAAAAGGAAATGGAGGTCTCATGCCAGACACAATCTATTCAAAGTGAGAATTTGCTCAAGAAAAGCAGAATAAAGTATGTCCTCAGAAAGATGTTAACACCTGAGGTGGGGGAGAATATTGTCCAGTTACTTAATGAGAGGGATGGAAAAATCAAAGAACAGGCCATGTTTTTGCTTGGTACCTATGAGATCATTAAAGATATGGCAGCAATACCCCAGTAGAGAATTTTGAGAGTCCACAAATAACATTCACAAAATAATGGACAGTCAAGGAGAAGTTTAGATCTGTTGGAGAGAGTATCCACATCAATGAGATCACAGATCCATCAAAGATCTCCAAGCTATATTAGTTTTATCTTGCCCTTGAACCCTGGCTATAGAATTTATCCTTAGTGTACGACTTAAGTCCCTCTTCTGGGAGACTGGTTAGATGCACTGATATAGATTCTTTCTTCCCCTTTTGTCTTCCAGAAATGTGAAGCTTTTGTACTAATATTTGAGCATTCACCATGTATTAGGTATAGGACAGAGACCACTTAACCTTACCTAGTGAGAATTGCAAGGTCAATAAAATTAGACGTTGAAGTAAAATTGTATGTATTCATAACGTTCTAACACACACAGGTCAAAGCATTACTCATGTAGAATAACAAGAGCTCATTCATAGTTGTTTGACATTTTCCAAGTTTAAAAAGTCCCTTAAATGATCTTAATCATCAACTTAAGGAATCATCAATAAATATAAATATTTCAAAATAGAAAAAAGCAAAATGAGGTGACATATAGAAGTAAGAATTTCTGTTATTTGCATTATTTATTTAATATATTTAAGATTAACAAAGTAGTGACAAAATTGTCATTTGTTATTTTTGCTTTCTCCTCTATTTAAAAATGTTTTATTCATGCTCTTTTCCTTTCTTCCCTCCTTCCACCTTCCTTTCTTCCTTTCTTCATTCCCTTCCTTTCTTCTTCTTTCTTTCTCTATCCCTTGTGCTACCTAGCTACCTCAAATATACAAAGGCAAGCTTGTTTCTGGCCTCCACACTTTTCAAAGGACTTAGATAAGCTTGACAACATCCCAACAAAGACAATAAACACTGGTGAAGGGCCTTAAGTCAATTCCATATGAAGCTTGTCTAAAGGAACTGGAGAAATGCATCCTGGAAAAGGGGGAGACTTATGAGGACAATAATAACCATGTTCATGTACTTGAAAAGTTGTCACGTGAAAGGATTAGACTTTTTCTATTTGGCCTCAGAAGGCAGAACTAGCAAAAGTGGGCTTTGGCTTCTTCTTCTTTAAACTAAATATTATGACCCAGATGACCTGTAAGGCACCTTCCAGTCCTGAACTATGAATGTAAGATTATCAAGCAAATAAGCAAGGATATTAAAAACCATTTAGTACTAGCCAGGTTGGATACTAGGCCCTTGGAAATAAAAAACAAAAACAAAAAACAAAAAAAAAACTTATGTTTTAAGAGCTCTTGTTGAAATTTATACAGTAACAACTCTGAAAAAAATCAACTTTGGATGACTTCAGAACTCTGTTTAACACCCTTATCACCAATGATTACAGAAGACCACTGAGGATGTAGTTTTCCCCCGAATCCTAACAAAGAGGTGGTTAGACTCAAGGTACAGAACGAGCCCTACATTTTTGGCTCCAGTGAGGGAATAAATGTGTTTTGCTTGCCTAGGCATAATTGAGGGAGGTAGACGGCATGGTGGATAGGATTATAGATCTGGATTTGGAAAGACCTGAGTTCAAATCCAGCCTCAGTCATTTACTAGTTGTGTGGCCTTGGGAAAATCATTTAACCTCTGTCCCTTATCTGTAAAATGTTGATAGGGATATCCCCTGCCTCCCAGGGTTGTAGTGATGATAAAATATTAAAATATTATTATCATTTGTTATGATAATTTTTGTTTTCTTTTTTCTCTAAGTTATTTTGGGGAGGGTGGTTGGATCATGAAAAAAGGAGATAAAATGAATACTTGTTAAATAATAAAATAATAGCAATTTTTAAGTGCTCTCATTCAAGGTGATGACATACATCACTTTTCTGCTATGCTTACAAGCCAGAGAAAATTTCTGAGCCATAAACCTTGAGCTTCCTGTCATTTAAGGGTATTCCAACCATAGGCTGACTTAAAGCTGGCTCAATGGTGGTGGCTCTGGTTTGGTTGAAAGCCTATTCGGAGACGGGAGATTATCTGGATTGTCCCTCAGATTTAAAACAACCCTTGGCATGGCCTCTGTGTCTCCACTGGACCTCCAGGAATCTACTGGCAAACATTTCACATTCTGGTCCCTAGCTCTGGTGTATCACAGCTATTAATAATGCCCTTGCCTCTCAGTGCGACAGGATGTGCTACTCTTGGGCCCCTCACCTTTGAAGTGAAATGAAATCCTCTGGCTTTCATTTGCCTAATGAAAACCTCAGTCCAAAAGCTGTCTCATTCCGGAACCCATATGGAGCCTGGTAATCTAGTGTTGGCGTGAGCAGCCATATGCCGGCCCTGTATTTAGTTGTTTAAATTTGAATCATGTGCTCACTTTTGGAATGGGAAGCAGGCCCTCCACCTAGAGGATATCCTTCTCCCTCTTCCCCTCAAGGTTACATGGTATCCAATGTATCCATCCAGCATAATATTATGTGTGGATTGGGGCCAGTTTATTGTCGTGAGTCCAAAATCACAAAACATTTATATTGAGGAGGTGCTAAAAAGAAAGCATCTACTTCTCTTTTGGGGTCCCTCACAGATATATTCAGAAAGAAGCTGGAAAGAATGATGTATTTGGAGTTCTTAGATCTGTTTTCAAATTATAGTTTGGTCACCTACTACTTCTGTGATAGTATATTGGTAGTCACTTTCCAATTCTAGACCTCAGTTCTCTCATCTGTGAAATGACAGTATTGGACTAGATAGCCCCTAAGATCTCTCCCATGTCTAAATCTTTAAGATTTGCAAAGAACTCTACATATGTTATTTCATTCGGGCCTCACAACAGCACTGATGTGGTGGAAGCTATTATCATTGCCATCTTGCAGGTGAGGAAACTGAGGGTGACACTGTTAGCTAGTATCTGAAGCCAGATTAGAATGCATCTTCCTGACACCAGATTCAATGAGCTATGCATTATTCCCCCTAACTGGATAGGTTTTGGAGTCCCCTTCTAGCTTTAGCTAATTCTGGGATCTTTGGATCAACCAGGGGTATATTGACTGAGTCCAAGGCTTGTTTCTGTGGAAATCATGAGTAATTCTGCCTTAACTGTAAGGAATAAAAAATCTTAGGCAAAGCCTAGAGAGTTGCTGAAGCAGAGTGGGCCCTGGAACAGATGTTCTGTGTAGGAGCCTCTGACCTTCTCTCCCTCTTCTAAACATACAATAGGGAGTGGTAGCTGTCAGGGTCAGGAAAGGAGGTGGTTCTCAGATGCCAGTGTAAAGCAATCATCTTCAAGTGGATGGTGTGTGCACAGGGATATGGTGTTAGTTACAGCCAAATCAGGAGACTGAGAATGGAAGTCAAGCAAAGTTAAAAACAAAATCAGTGCAAGAGGAAGGATCACGGAGGAAGCAAAGATGAAAGTGAGAGAAAACATCTGTGAGTACTGCAAAGGCTGATGGGGAGGGAGGGAGAGAAGAAGAATAGTGATCTCTGGTGCACATGGAGTATTTTCTAAGTTTTCTTCTTCTACCACCACCCCTATATTCCCCTGCTGAATGAATGCTCACAAAACCATGACCGCCATTATTGTGAATTTGGTTTGCTACATATCTCTGTGTTCTGACTTGAGTTAACAAAAGTAAGGATGGGTCTATAGAAGGCAAAAAGGCAGTGACTGAAAGTTACAGTCTGGGTGAGAGCTTTATTGATAGTTCAGTTTGGTTCTGGGCTGTTCTCATAAGAGTTTAAAGAGAGAAGGTGGTCAAGGTGATAGAGATGGTTTACTTGCTTAGCATAAGCTGCCTTTTCTGTCTTTGGACAACACAGTGGATAGAATGCTGGGCCTGAAGTCAGGAAGATCTGAGTTCAGCCTCAGATGCTTGTTAGTTGTGTGACCCTGAGTAAGTCATTTAACCTCTATTTTCCTCAGTTTCCTCCACAGTAAAATGGGAATAATAATACCACCTACCTCCCAAGATTGTTGAGAGGATAAAATGAGGTAATACTTATAAAGAGAAGCACAGTACCTGGTAAATAGTAACCACTTAAAAAGAGGAAGGAAATAGACATTTATTATTAATCTTTTCCTACTTGCTGCTTCTCTAGCACATCCCATGGCTCCAGATGAATCTTTTCATGCTCTCCCAGCACTGACCCCTATGACATTCTGATTGGCTCCCAATAACAGTGAGTGGGAGTTAAAAAGAAGTAAATTTAGGTTCAATTTCAGGAAGGGAAAATGTCCAAATTTTAAGTGCTTTGGATCAGTAGAACCAGACGCCTTAGGAAGTAGTTACACCCCATCTCACTGGAGATATTTCAACATAGGTAAGGTGACCATTTGTTAGGTTAGTGGGAATCCTGTTTGAGTTATGGATTGGACTAGATACCCAATGAGATCCCTTCAAACTCTAAAATTCAATGAATATTCAAAGGGTAATTTCCTGTATACCAAAGAAATTAATCTTATTGTCTTCCAGAAAAGAAATTATATCATAGTTACATAACTTAAACAGATTAATATTGTTCAATTTATTGTCAGAAAATTTTTGAGATATGTTGAAATAACTTATTACTTTTTCCAGCCTTCCAATGAGAAACTCCCAAAGTGAATCACTCACTCCACTAATGCAGATTGGCAATTGTTTGGATGATGGTGGTGTTGGTGGTGGTGGTTGGTGGTGATGGCTTTCCCAAGCTAAATAACTTGCCTGTGCTCTTACAGTTACTATGTCAGAGGCAACACTTAAATAGCTATCTCCTTGACTCATTCGACTATCCATGCTACTTCTCAATTAAGGTAAACCCTTTTCACATATTATGAGTCCGCCTAATTTCCATTTGGTCTGCAAAATTGGCAAAATCCAAATTCAGCAATATTTAGCATCATTTCTTATGACTTCAAAACTCCATGTCCAAGTTTGCTCCTGCCCTCCTATCATTGTGCTGCCAGAGATCCTGACTGTTTGCCTCAGATACTGCTAAAGCTATTCTAATCATACTAGGCTGCAGGGCTTCACTTAGAAACAACTTGGGTACTGATATGAGAATGACTATGCATCATCACACCCAAAGAGGTCTTTAAGAACCATGACTAACTTGCTCATTAAACACTTGAATTTGTAGCATTTTAAACCAGTCCAAGTCCCAGGTGAAGTACACTGAATACTAAACAGAACAGGCAAAGAAGCCAAGTTCATCTACCTCAGTTCTGAATGAAAGCCAGGGTCAATGTGTGCAGAGTAAAGAGCTTCGACTGTTTACAGAGAGCAGACCATGTTTCTATCCTGGCAAAGCCGAGTGAAACACTGCTGAATATGATTCCTTTGAAAATGGTTTTAGCTTTAAGAGGCCACATAAACCTCAAGTCACCTTTTCTTTGGCAACCATGGAATGGTGGGAGGCTTATGGGAAATGTGACTGCCCCAATGAAGAAAAACTTTGTGCCAAGGTTCAAAGCTGAGAAATGGGGCTGAAAATGATCCACTCTCATCCAGCCTTTATTGATTCTACCCAACTTACCATCATCTGTCAATTTTAAGGTGAAAGGATATGATTCCCAGAAAACTTTGCAATTTTCTAAGGGCATTTATATGCATTTTTCATTTGATACTAACAATAATTCTGTGAGGTAAGGTGGGAAAAGGTTACCTTTGAGGTAACTTACGAGGCCCAGAGGTATGTGATTTACCTAAGATCACATATGTAGCAAGTGACACAATTGAGACCAGAACCTAGATGTCCTGATTAATCACCCCATGTTGTCAGGTTTACTCCTAATCAGCTACTCTGTGTGTATGTCTTGTTTGTACAGTCATTTACATATTTCCCTCCATCAGAATATAATTTCCTTGAAATCACATCCTGTTTTTGTTCTGACCAGAAAAACAGTAACAGCAACAAAAAAACCTAAAACCCTAGCACTTAGCCCATAGCACACTTTAATTGATTTAATGTTTAATTAAAATTAATTTTAAATCTAATTAAATTTAATGTTTAATTAGTTAATGCAACTTTGATTGATTGATTGATCAATTAATTTATGATATCACACCCAAGTATGGAGAAAAAGTGTGAGGTGACAGTGTCAGCCTTTTTTTTCCTGAACTCAGGATACACTCACACACACACACACACACACACACACACACACACACACACACGAAAATAACTGTGTCTTGCCATATTTGGGGATGCTCTAGAAATTCCCCATGACTATCAGTGAACCTTCAACATTCACAATAGTTCTGACATTTATATAATGCTTTAAAATTTGCAAAGTTTTTTTTCCCATGCATTATAGCATTTGATAGTTTTAACAACTTTGTGGGTTAAAGGTTACTGTTATCCTCCCTTTACAGATGAAAAAAACTAAAGCACAGAGATGTTGAGGCTTGGTCAAGAGGACACAGCTAGTAAATGTCTGGGACAAGATTCACACAAAGTCTTTGTGATACTGAGTCAGGTCCGGCATTCTTTCCACTGACTACACTGTAGCATGTACCATCTGGTATTTTCAGCTGCATTAAATCCTGATGTGATTATTGTACAGACCCAACAATTAGCACTTTATTATAGACTGTCTTGTCTAATTTCTTCCAGTGAGCCCCAATGACTATTGTCTCCTCCCTCTCCTCAGTCTTCAATTTCTTTAATATCCACTCACTACTCAGCTTTAGCAAATCTTTGCAATTTAGCAATCCACATATCTCCCCTCCCCTGCGTGGGTCCTACTCCATTTATACTACTGAAACTGATACCTAGAAAGACACTATGGACCTCATTATTGAAACCCATTACATTTGGTGAATACTCTTTGTCCTCATCGTTTGCAGTAGTTGATACTATGGGTCCTTCCTCTTGATTTCAAACCCTTTCCTTCTTGGCTTTCAAGACAATGGACTCTCCTTAATGTCCTTCTTCCTCTTTGGACAGTCCTTCTCTATCTCCTTTCTTTCAAGTCATTTCAGTCAAACAAGTATTTATGAAATATCTACAATGTACACTTTGGATAATATCCTGTGCTTATGTCTCTTCTTGGTATGCACGTGCCTTTGGCCTCTCAAAGGTTATGTTAGTGAAATATATACAGATCCTGTCTACTAAGCTAAACAATCTCTGGGCTCAGACCCAGTGATGAACTGTTAGGGATCAGCCTATCTAAGTTTGGAGGACATTGACTATGGGGAGTGATATTTTTTTCCAACAAAAGTAGATCTAGAAGCCAGTCCAAAACATGAAGGAACAATTCATCTGCATGAATGATGAGGGGTGGGGCAGAGGTAAATGCTTGTGGACTAACTGATTGGCCAAGACAATCATAGATCCTTGAAATATTATGTTATGGGTACAAGGTTTTAGTAGTTCTTTGGAATTAAGAAATGACACTGGCAGTGTGTAGCTCTGGATTTGAAGGTGGATATTGTTCAAACACCAACTCTGATACTGACTAGTTCTTTAACTTTGGAAATATTTTTCTCTGGTCCTCTGGGCTCTACACTTACCTATCTAGATGTAAAAAGAATTTCACAGAAAAAAAATTTCTTTTTTTTAATTGATTCATTTATTTACTTTTAGTTTACAACATTCAGTTTCACAGTCCCTTGAGTTTCAAATTTTCTCCCCTTCCTTCTCGTCTCCCCCCCATCATGGTGGCATATAGGATCTACAAATATATTCACTAAATATTATTCAGGTTGTAAAGAAGGATTATAACTGAGGGAGTGATCAGTGGGAAAGAGGAAACAAAACAAAAAAAGGAAACCCATTTATTCATTCTCTATTTTATCTACACTACTTTGCACCATGCTGAGGCAGGCCTTCATTCTCTCTACATTGTTGGCTGTAATGATTACTTTCTCCTCATTAGCACCAGATTCCCCCCAAATTGAGCTTAAGTAGGGGATGGATGGCGCAGGAACTTTTATTTCTGTGATTGATGAGTTGATATTAGTAGAAACTACCACATAAATAGAAAACAGTGTGAAAGAAGATGCTGCCAATAACCTTGTTAATGAGGTGACTATGATTGGAGAAAAAATAAACACCTGAAATGTTCATGATTTGACTTGAAAGGCCAATAACTACAGCCCCCAAGAATGACACAAATATCCACTGGCCCGAAAGAGCTAGTCTTCTCCCAGTTACCTCAGTAATAATCCAAGAAGGTTCTGAGCTTCAGAATAAACTCACTTCATTAAGACTGCACAAACTAGTGAAGATTCTTGGGGAAATGTGGCTCTCCAATTGGATGCTATTTCACAATTTAGGACTTAGAGGATTTAGGATGATAGGGTTAAAACTGTGATAACATCCAACCTTTTCATGTTACAGATGAGAAATTAAGGTTAGTGACAATTGATGGACAGATTAAAAAATAAACCATTTAACTTGGTAGGTGGAGGGGCTTTGACTTTATGGAGGGTCTTTTTTTAAATAATAAAAAAAAACTACTGTACTCATTTCAAACTGTCTAATTACTAGAGACTATGTGCCAGTCTCAGACTCATTCTATCTCTTTCTCCCTGTCTCATGAACTCCTGCCTCATGGCTATGGAATTGTTCCTTTGCCTCACATTTCAATTTTCCACCATGCTCTCTTAAAACAAACCTTACAAAGTCAAAACCCTGTGGTTGCCAAGATCAAGGCCAACCATTTCAACTAGGAAGCTCAGCTATCATTTCTCTTGCTTTAGGCACATTTCCTCTTGTTGCTTATGATTAATGTGCAATTCCAAGTGTGATATCAATAACAATAACTACTACATTACCCCCTCTGCTTCTCTCCTCCAAAGGGATTTCCTGCTTTGCAGAGGTGGAAGCATATGGGTGTGAATGTCAGATTTTATAAAAGTGTTGTTTAGTTCTGCTAAACTGTCCCCTACCCTCTTTTTTATTTCTATTATGAGGAATGGCTCACTGGGAGTGGGAACAGGAAAGGATGTATTGGAAAATATAAAGATATCACTAGAAATACATTGTTAAAATTTGCTACATGATACGCTCCTTGAGGACAGGAGTAGCATCTTATTTCATAGGATCGCAGATGTTTTCTACACGCCACACACATGGACAATTCTCCCAGAAACCAAACTTCATTGTCACTGAAACTACAGAAACTATATCAAAAGTCTTTTGTGAAAAATAGTTGTGAATTAATCACAGCAAGTCCATATTTTTATGACAAAACAGTTCTTCAAATTCTCTACCAAGGAAGAGATATAACCAGGATTTTGATTCTGGCAGAGTCATCTGGGTGGGTGGATGGAGCAGGAAAGTATGGCCTAGTATGAAACTTACTTAACATGTGATCAGAGCCTGGGGAAGAAATGGAATCTATAGTAGCTTTCTATCTTAACCAATCATTTTTCCTACTAAAAGTTAAGTTCAGGTATCTTTTTTCTTTTTCTTCTTGTCATTTTAAGTGCTATCACTGACCCTGAAATTTTGGTGATGTGGGACAAAATTCTAGTCACCTAAACTGACTTATAACTACATAATGAAATAAAAAGGACTTTTTGAATTACATGTAGACTATGCATTAGTTTGCTAAACAACTTCATTTTAAAATATGCACAGCATTTCAATGTTCTTTGCTCTATGTTTGAAAGCTTTAATCCTACTAATAGGTGAACTACTACTACTACCACTACTAACACTACCACTATTCCTACTATTACTACTACTCCTACTCCTACTCCTACTCCTCCTACTACTACTATTACCACCACTACCATCACCACCACCACTACTCCTACTCCTCCTACTACTACTATTACCACCACTACCACCACCACCACCACTACTACTGCTGCTGTTGCTGCTGCCACTCCCATTATTCCTACCATTGCTCCTGTTACTACTAGACCTGCTGTAGCTTCTACTGCACCTTCTACACTCAATAGTAATTATAACTAATGTGCATATAGTGCTTTAAGATTTGACTTTTGTCTTGCCGCTGGACTTTGATAACTCTGGGAGAGAGTGAAGCTGATGACTTTGTGCAACCCTGCATCACTTAAGTCCAATTCACCCATGAGCAAAGACATCACTCCATCACGGTCCTTTCTAAAAATGAAGAACAAACAAACAGCATGGCTTTCAAAGTACTTCACATATTTGCTCCTCATTTGATCCTCCCAACAACACTGTGAAGTAGGTGCTATTATTATTATTATTTCAATTTTACATATGAGGAAATTGAGGCAGACAGAGGTTAAGTGACTTGCCCAAGGTCACAAAGTTAGAAAGTATCTGAGGTATGATTTGACTTCATCTCCTTCTGACTCCAAGTCCAGAACTCTACCCATTACACCAACATCAAGCAGTTTAAGCCAGACCAAACCAAACTGGAAAAGCCCTGTCAGTAGTAGCTTTCAGAAATGTGATGGAGACAGAAACAGAAATAGAATTGTTAGATTTTTAACCCTCAGTCAACCAGTCAGCATTAATTAAGGATTGATTGCTATGTGCTCACTCTTATAGTAAGTGCCAGGGATCCAAAGAAAGGCAAAAACACACTCCTTGCTCTTGAGTTCATGTTTCATTGGGGGAGACAGTATGGAAATGACTAGGTATAGATAAGAGGTCTATAGAGTAGATAGGAGGTGAAGTCAGAGGGGAAAGCACTATAAATAGAGAACATCTATCAGACCCTGGGGACCCTTCATCCTAGAAAATCCCTCCACCATGCCAGTATCCTTCTTTGATTGGTGAGTTCCTTCTCCTTCCATTTTGCAGAAGGGCCCTGGCTGGCCAAACTTCATTCTCTCCTGACTGTGCTTCTGACTTTCTGGACTTCAACATCACTGCTCAGTTGCAGCTACATCTTGGAACTTCACTCAACTCCTGGGGCCCCCTTGCCTGGAATACTCATCTACCCTTTTGGTCCTGTCTTACTGGAACCCCCCTCTGCCCTGTTGATTCCTTTCACTGCTGGTGGGTTCCTCCCATTTACTCGATTTTGGGGAGAGGCCCAGTCCAGAAATTTTCATTTCTCCCCCAGCTGTGTTTCTGACTTTCTGAATTTCAACACCAGAGTATTACCCAAACAGGGCAGAAGATGAGAGTCCCACCCCTTCTCAGGTTTCTTTTATGTATTATCTTCCTCCATTAAAGTCAGTCTCTTTGAGGACAAGAACTACCTTTACTTTTACTTATATTTATATCTATAGTACTTAGAGTAGTGCTGGTTCATACCTAAAGCCTTAATGAATCCTTCTTGCCTTATCCATGGGGAAGAACCAGGAAGACTTCCTGAAGAAGGTGGGATTTGTGCCAACCTTTGAAGGAAGCTTGGGGAAATAAGAGGTTTGGAGATAGACAGTCATGTTAGAGGAACATCAAGGAGGCTAGAGTGGCTGGGTTGCAGAATATATAGCAACAAGTCAAGTCTAAGAAGACTGGAAAGGGAGAAAGATATCAGCCAGTTTACAGAGTATTCAAATATCTAACAAGGGACTTTTTTTACTCTGGAGGTAATAGGGAGTCATTAGAGTTTACTCCAGCAGGGCTGGAGGGTTGGAATGAGATGTGTGCAACATGGTCAGAATTGCATGTAGGAGAATGACTTTGGCTTCTAAGGGGAAGATGGATTGGAGTAGGGAGAGATTTGGGATGAGTAGCCAGATTAGAAGATTATCACAACAGGAATGGTGGGGGGAGTCTCTACTGGGGTAGAGGCCCCATGAGTACAGAGAAAATGTTGTAAAGACCTCAATGGAAACATTTGGCAGCATATTGGATTGTGGGATGAATGAATGTGGGAAGTCGAACATGAGACCAAAACTGCAAGCTTGAGGGTTTATGAACCTTGGGGAGGGAGGAAGATCTTGACAATAACAGGGAAGTTGGGAAGAAATTTGAAGAAAATATAAGTCAGTTTTGGGCATGGTGAGTTTGAGATATTTATGAACATCCAATTTGAAGTGTCCAATAGACAATTGGTGATGTGTGACTGCTGCTCAAGAGAAACTGGGGTAAAAGAGAAACAGGCTGGCATATATTTTATATTATTCTTAATAATAGCCATCCCTCTTGAACCAAATCTATCCCTCATTCAGTCATGAAGCATGGAGTTAGCATTCTCTCCACCAATGAGGACAGTCATTTTACTCCTGTGACTCTGGGGTTCCTCCTCCATAAAATAGGGAAGCTAACATCTATTGTAAACTGCATTTCTAGCCAAGCTTGGGGTGTTTTCTGTGTTACTTGTGCATGGTCATGTAGCTAGCAAGTGTCACAGGCAGGATTCGAATCCACACTCTCTGACTTCAGGTTTTATATTAAATCTACTATGCCACAATTTCTAATCTAGAGGATCTTTGGCATCATGTTTTGTTTTGACTTATCAATTTATAGTCATGTAAGAAATGTTTGAGGTGGTAATTTTCAATGAGATTACATTGGGTTTAGGACACTACACTTAGAGTTAAGAAGACTTGCTTTTTGGGGGTGGCTAGGTGGCACAGTGAATAGAGCACTGGCCCTGGAGTCAGGAGGATATGAGTTCAAAGGACGCTTCAGGCACTTAACACAAAGCTAGCTGTGTGACCTTAGGCAAGTCTCTTAACCTTCCTTACCCCTCCAAAAAGCAAAACAAAATAAGACTTGCCTTTGAATCTGTCTTTGGACACATTAAATTATGACCCTGGAAATTGCTTAGCATCTTATAATCTCACTTTCCTCTTCTTAAAATGGGAAAACTAATAGTCACTCCTACACTGCATAGTTGTTGTGAGAATCAAGTAAGACAGCATAGTGCCTCACACAGTGAAATGTCCATGGTGGTTATTTCAATTGCATCTGACTCTTTATGTCCCCCTTTGGGGTTTTCTAAGCAAAGACACTGAAGTGGTTTATTATTTCCTTCTCTAGTTCATTTCACAGATGAGGAAACTGTGACAAGCAAGGATAAGATAGTTGCCTAGGGTCACACAGTTATTAAGTGTCTGAGGCTAGATTTGAACTCAAGTCTTGACTTCAGGCCCAGAGCCCTATCTACTGTGCCACATAGCTGCCTCAACATCCAGGGTCAGCACTCAATGAATCTTTCCTGCTAGATTGAGCAGCCAGTTTCTACATTTGATCTTTGGTTGTGGTACAAAAGTCATTTATGTAGGTCCTTTGTGGTCAATAAACACATCTGCACATTGACAACCTTAAAAGGGACATATTGGCACTCTACTCTCTGCCTGCTTTTTGGCAGGGTGACCAATGGAGGACGTATTAGAAAATTGGAGCTGTAGCAGAGACAAAGTACACAAAACTTGACCGAGATAATACATACCATGGCAGCAACAATGTGATGTGATAATAGACAATGGAGTGAAGAAAAGCTGCAATGATTGATCATAGTTCAGGAGAACCGATGATCCAATATACTTCCCTCTTCTTGATGGAAAGATGGGGGGGGGGGTCCTATGGGAATAGAATGGTGAAAGATACTTTGTCCATTGGTTTTGTTCAACTTTTTCCAACATTATTTTTCTGTTATGATGGAAGGTTCAATGAGGATACTGTTTAAATGGTGAGAATATAAAAATGTGGAAAGCAAAAGGCATAGAGGAAATTTCCTTCCTTCCTCCTTCCCTCCCTCCCTTTCTTCCTCCCTCCCTTCCTTCCTTCCTTCCTTCCTTCCTTCCTTCCTTCCTTCCTTCCTTCCTTCCTTCCTTCCTTCCCTCCTTCCCCTTTCTCTCTTTTTCTATACCTCCCTTCCTTTCTTCCTCCAAAAAAGAAGTTTCAGAAACAAAGACCAGAAAATCTTTGCAAGAGGATGCAGGAGCACATGTAGCACTCCATACAATCCTTGTAGTCACTGCTGGAGATTTCAAATCTGCCATTTCCTCTTGTCTGTATAGACATGCTGAAAGACTCTTCAGAAACCCTGTCAACAACTCACTCAGAAATTCCTGGATTATTTTAAAAATAAAACATATGAACCAAGATATGGAGAGAGAGAGGGAGAGAGAGAGAGAGAGAGAGAGAGAGAGAGAGAGAGAGAGAGAGAGAGAGAGAGAGAGAGAGCATGCCCAGGGATCCTTAAAAGGAGACCTGCTGAGTTCTTGGTTTTGTTGTTCTTGTTCAGTCATGTCTGATTCTTTGTGATCCCATTCAGGGCTTTTCTTGGCAGAGATGTTGGAGTGATTTGTCATTTCCTTCACTCCAACTCATTTTTGCAGATGGGTTACTGAGACAAGCAGGGTTAAGTGGCTTGCCCAGGGTCACACAGCTAGTAAGTGTTCAATTTGAGCTTATGAAGATGAAGCTTCTTGATTGCAAGTCCAATGCTCTACCTATACCATCTGCTGCCTACTTATGGTGGAGATTAAGTATACTCTGTCTTTTTGTTTTTAAACAAAACAGATTTTCTCTGTCTCTGGTCTCAGCCTCTGTCTCTCCTGAGTCTGCGTCTCTATCTCTCTGTCTTTTCTATAAGCTTATCTCGCAGTTCCTGTCTCTATCAGTCTCTGTATCTGTCTGTGTGCTTCACTTTCTTTTTCCTCCTCTCCTTATATTTGCCTCTGTCTCTGTGTTTCTGTCTCTCTGTCTCTCTGTGTGTGTCTGTCTTTCTATTTTAGTCTCTGTCTCTCTGTTATTTTCAGTGAAACAGCTAAGGCAAAGAGTGCATTTTATCCCTGAAGGATATTACTGTAGGAGACCCTATAAAAGTTAAATTTATTTAATACTTGCAGCAAGTCGACGCTTTTATGATTAATATGGCACTATTGACCACAGCCTTTTTATATACCATTTCTAGGCTGTGCTTGAAGATCTCTATAAATCATGTAATTTCCATGAGTTTGGGGCCCTGCCTCAGGAAGTTTGATCCAGTTATTGAACCACACACAGAAAACTTGCTGTAAATGTTTGACTTTTATTTATTATTTTCCCTTCCCCCATAATAAAACATAAAAACAAATGATGAGATAAGCTTTGAGGAATAATAGTAAAAACTGAGTAAATTCTCACCATTCCACGTAAGGTAGATGAATAGTTGCAATGTCTCATACTAGCTAAACTTTTTTCACTATGAAATATATGGTCAGTTCTTGATTATGCATAGAAGAATCATGTCTGTTGCTATTTATCTTGCTTCCTAGTTGGGTGCCACTTTTGGTAATGCTTAATTAACTGCTTTGTTGACACCTCTGTCGATTGTACCTGTTTCTCCTGATTTCTTGCTTGGTTTATCAAGCCTGTTCCATAAGCCTGATAATTCATATGCTCACAATGAAGAACTGATTCTCCTTCATTCTCTTTGACAAAGACACCTTAAGAAACAGTGAGGGAGGAGGAAACGTTCCTACTCCTATGATCTCTTTCTCTCTCTCTTTCTCTCTCTCTCCCTCTCTCTGTATTTATGTATATATATATATATGTATGTATACATATATAGTCTAATGTGAAGTTATGTATTTATTTATCTATTATAGATTATATATAATATTATTATATTTATTTATATATAGAGAGAGATGAATAAATATAAAATTCTTGTATATGTGTGTATAGACAAAAATACACACATAGATATGTATATTGATTGGAGTTTCATTATTTACCCTTATTGATCAAAAATACAGTCTATTTTTTTTTTGCTTTTTGGAGGGCAATTGGAGTTAAGTAAGTTGGCAAGGTCACACGGCTAGATTTTTGTTTGTGTGCGTTAAGTGTCTGAGGCCGGATTCAAACTCAGGTCCTTCTTACTCCAGAGCCAGCGCTCTACTCACTGTGCCACCTAGCTACCTGAAAAATACAGTCTATTGAAGATAATTGCAATTATTTTATAAATTTTCTTTGCCAATATGTAAAGTCTCATAATTGGAGTAATAAGTTCAATTATCTACTATATAGATGATTCTAAGTTCTAGATATCCAGGTCTAATTTATTTCTTGAACTCTTGTCCCACATCATTAATTGCCTATCAAACATCTTGAATGAACTTCCCATAAGTATCTCATGCTCACCATATCCAAAGGAGAATTCATTTTCTTGCCCAATATTATTCATTATAGAATAATGTAAAGAATATTCAATAATTCAAATGAATGGAATTTATTCTCTTGCTTCTAAATTTCCTTATTAGAATGGAGCTCGCCATTATTTCATCCTTCCAGGAATACAGTTTTGCAACTTTGACTTGTTCCTAGACTCCTCACTCTCATTTACCCCACATATATGATAAGTGACTGAATGTTTTTGTTTCATTCTCAATATCTTGTGGTCTCCTCTCTCCACCCACAGCTATTACCCTAATTGAGACCTGTATCAACTCTCACATGGTGTATTGAAATAACCTTCTAATTTGGGTACCTACCTCAAGTCTCCCCCACTTTACTTCATTCTACATATAATTACCAAATTACTTCTGGGTCTCAGCAAGTTGGACATTAGCAAGATTCAACTCCAAGAAATCTTCATAAAGCAAATATCTGACTGTTACCCTGCCTACTCAATAAGCTCTAGTTTCTCCTTATTACCTCTTGGGACAACTCTAAATTCCTCTAGTTGGCTTTTAAGCTTTTCAGTACTTGTGCCTTTCTAGGTTTTAACCTTCTTATATAAACATTCCCTTCATCCATTATGTGTTGTAGTCATCTACTCGGGTTTCCTCATACATTGCCCTCCATCTCAAGTCTCTTAGCTACCATTTTCTCATAGGCTATCTTGTGGGCTGCAATGCTCACACTTCTCAATTCCAAAGTGTAGGCTTCCTTCAAGACCCAGTTTATATCCCATCTTCTACAGGAAGCCTGTTTCTTGCCCTTCTGTTTTACTGATCTAATTATCTTTTTAAAACCAGTGTCTAGCAAAATCTATGAATACTGCTTTATAAAATAATTTCACGAATAGGCTTGCATGAAATAAAGAAGAATGGAATGAGAAGAACCACGTGAATATTGTATACCATAACAGCAATGTTGTTTTTAAGTAAAACTTAGAGTGAATAAGTCATTTTGACTATGATAAATACCCAAATTAAGGAAGGAAGGAAATAAAAAAGGAAGGAAGGAAGGTGCTATTTGCATTCAGAGAAATAACTAATAAATAGAAGTATGTATAGAATCATTTTACTTATATTTATAGATTTATGTCTAATGGTAGCCATCTCTAGGGTAGAGGGTGAAGGAAGGAAAGAAAAAAAGGAAAACAAACAAATTTACATGATAACTTTATTATACATTTAAAAGGAATAGCAAGTTGTACATAATATATTTGCAGTTTTATGTGTAAATATATTTTTAAAAATTACATGGTTATGGAAATTATTGTTTTACTCCACAAATTTAAAATAAAATAAAATAACTTCAAATTTGACAATTCTCTATCCTCTCTAGTTGTACTTTTTCCTTATTATTTTCGTTGAGAGGTCATATATTCCAAAGATTTTGTTATTTTGTATAGATATAAAAATTAACTCAGTAACCTGTTTGTTATATACTAAATCTGTGAGGGACTATCATCATATTTGTATATTGTATCTCTAATAATTTTCTTTATTTATGTATGGACCTTTATCTATTCATGTAAATCTTTTATAAGCTAGCCCCTAAAATACGCTATGAATTTTGTAGTTATTTTGAAAGGAGTTCCTCTTGTTAACATTTTGTCCTAGTTTTTCTTATTACTATATAGATTTTCTGACGATTTCCATGGATTAGTTCTGCATTCTACTACCTATCCCTACCCACTGTGGCACATAAGTTAACTGGCATAAAGTAAAATAATAAAGTTTATTGACATACAATAAAACATGCAGCCTTTTAGCTATTTACAAACAATTTGTAATACCTCCTCCTTTTGCTGTTATAACTTATTTTGCATGACTTGGCATTGAATTCACAAAGTTTTGACATCGATTCTTTGATTCTTCATCATGAAAATACAGATCATATTGCTATGAAGCATATGCTTGATGAATGGTCCATTTTCCTCCAAGTATAACTTTTACATCATATCATTTGCTTTTTATATTATTTATATTTTATTTAGCTTTAATAACAAAATAATGAGATAGATTTCCAAGGGGATTGAAGGCTTGCTTATCACTATATTTAGGATAAACTTCTCAAACTTTCATTCTCCATAGCATGGATTCAGGTCATATTGTAGTATTTTATTTCCATTTAGAAATTTTTGTGATTCCAGAGCAATTGTGCTTCTCACATTGCCTTACATTCTTTCATTTGTTTGGATCTGTTTAACAGCATCTTGATTTCTCATAAAGTCACTAGCTTCCATTTGCTCCAGTCTAACTCTGAAGGAATGAATCTCCTCAGTGAGCTTTTGAGATTCTTTTTCCATCTAGCAAATTTGGCTTTTTAAGGCATTCTTCACCTCATTGCCTTTCTGAGCCTCTTTTGCCATTTGAGTTAGTCTATTTTTTAAGGTGTTATTTTCCTCAGTCAGGCTGTTGACTGTCATTTCATACTTTTCTTGCATCTTTTCCATTTCTCTTCCCAAATTTTCCCCCACTTCTCTTATCTGTTTCTTAAAGTCCTCTATGGCCTGTAGCCAGCTTTTATTTTCATTTGGGGCTTTTGGTGCAGGAGTTCTGACCTCACAGTCCTCCTCCATGCTTTGATCCTCTTTGTCCCTAAAATAGGAGTCCAATGTTGAATTTTTCTGTTTATTTTGTTTCTTTTGCTTAGGCATGTTGCCACTTAATTACTTGATTTTGGTGCTTGTTGCCACAGTAGGACTCTGCCACCAGACAGGAGAGCTTCCATCCCGAACGTCAGGGTCTTCACAACTTCTGCAGGTTGGGTGGCCTCTGTGTAAAGCCTCCACCCACTTTGGCAAATTGGATACTCACCCCAAACCTCCCCCTCAGATCACAATCCAGATCCAGGTAGTTTAAAGCAAGAGCGATTAACCCCCAGACTGATTGCTGGATCTCCCTACAGTTCGCAGAGCAGGAGCTAGAACCACCAGTGACGCTGCAAAATGGCTTCTGTGCCACATTTCTTCAGCAGCTTTTCACCACCAGGGGAGGAAGCCGACGCTTTCCCCAAATACTGGTCCCAAAGTCCATAGGGCACTAACCTCTCATTTTGTCCTAGGCATATCTGTGCTGATAATTCTGGAATCACCATGGCTGCTGGTATTCTGGAGTCCCTCCAGCCAGCTGCTGGCCCGGCCGCCCTGGGGCTAAAACAGTGGCTCATGAGGTCCTGGGCTTGGCTCCCATAGTGCTGCGCTGTCAGTTCCCAGCACACTGTGCTGACCACTTTCAGAACACTGCACTCACCACTCCCTGAAGGGCTGCTGGGTTCTCCTCAGCGGGAGGTTAGCTTCTCTATATAGTTCTGTGGGTGCTGGGGCTCCAGAAGTTGTTCAGAGTCCCCTTTTACATTGTTTGGAAGTTGTGTGTCACAATTGTGCTTCTCAGTATAATAAATTGTCAGAGTTTATCATTCCATTAAAACTTCTAGACCTAATGAAGTAAAAATTCCCAAAATAATATGTTAGAAAGAATGTTTTTAGCCTTATAATGATACCTATTTTTAACAACTCACCTAGACTTCTTCAGGTCATGGTTTTGGTATTGCTCTGAATGAAAACACGAATTT
The DNA here is from genome assembly GCA_011680675.1 of Gymnobelideus leadbeateri. Taxonomy (NCBI): domain Eukaryota; kingdom Metazoa; phylum Chordata; class Mammalia; order Diprotodontia; family Petauridae; genus Gymnobelideus; species Gymnobelideus leadbeateri. Next base: position 179,473 of record WOXC01008461.1, read on the forward strand.
CATCAGTAAGAAGTTCCTTTTTCCATTCTTTAGTAGTCCAGTCTTTGTATTGTTTTGACCACAGCAAGTATATTGTTTTTAACTGGTGTTACCATTCTTGAAAATTCAGGAAGCCTCTGAGATACTGCAAAGTAATCAATAACAACCCCCTTTAGCTGCCATCTGTCTCTGTCTCTCATTTTTTGTTGCTTATAAGAGAATTAATTAGGCTGTTTGAAGCAGTAATTTGTCAACACTTAATACTAAATTTTCAAAAACATTTTTCTTTGTGTTTTGTAATTGCTCTTGTTTTATTGTGGGTATGAATGATCATTGAAATGCTTGACTTCCTCATACCATTAGCCAATGAAATATCTCCAACAGTTACTGAAATGTACTCTTTAAGAACTACAAATGTTTTTTTTTTTTTTTTCAGGGGAAAGGCATGGCAGTTGGGGTTAAGTGACTTGCCCAAAGTCACAGGGCTAGTAAGTGTTAAGTGTCTGAAGCCATATTTGGACTCAGGTCCTCCTGACTCCAGAGATGGTGCTCTATTCACTGTGCCACCTAGTCGCCCCAGAACTACAACTTTTTTAAATATATTTTTGGAGGGCAATTGGGGTTAAGTAACTTGCCCAAGGTCACACGGCTAGGTTTTTGTTTGTGTGGATTAAGTGTCTGAAGCCGGATCCGAACTTAGGTCCCTCTGACTCCAGGGCTGGCACTCTACTCACTATGCCACCTAGCTGCCCCTAGGGGAGAACTACAACTTTTAAATGTTTCCTTGAAGTAACTTTGCTTCTCAGAAACCATGGAATTAAAAACACGACAGACAGGAACATCGTGTTTCCAATCATTCAACTGGCAAATAACTTACAAAGAGGTAATCAAAGTTATTTGGATTCAGATGGTTAAAGTTGGACATTCTGAGTCTAAGCTCAAAATCAATAGAACACACACACACACACACACACACACAGAGGACTATTGCTGTGAGGAAATTAAACCAATAGCTTATGAATGCTCAGTATCCTTATTTTTTTTGTTTTTCATCTTTTTTTTTTTGAGGGAAAGGGCAAGGTCACATGGCTAGTAAGTGTTAAGTGTCTGAGGTCAGATTTGAATTCAAGTCCTCCTGACTCCAGGGCCAGTGCTCTATTAACTGCAGCACCTAGCTGCTCTTCAGTATCCTTATCTTAACTCCACTTTTACGAACAAGTCTAGTCCCTAGATCTGACTGACTGAATCTTCACCTCAGGTTTCCAGGAGAGTGGGAGGGTTTGGAAGTGATTCTTTAAGACCATTGGCTCAAGTCCCTACAAGTGGTCTTCCAATCAGATTTTCATTTGACAATCAACTATCATTAAATAACTTTTAGAGAAAGGTTATTTCTTTGGGTAGTAGAAGAATAACAATATAAAACGTTTACTCTCCCCAACAAATCTTGGACACATTCTCCCACTAGTATCTACAGAGTTCAGGGAAAAGGAAGCTTCAAGTTACAGATGGGAAAAGGTGGAAACTGTAACTCGAATGCTGGAAGTCCTTTTTCTCCCTAATTTGCAGGGAACTCAAGGATTTCCCTCTAGCCCCTTCGCTGGCCTCCTTGTAGATTTGTTAAGTCCAGTCTGTCCTTGGCTCCCAATGTTAAACAAACTGTATTGTCAGCTCAGCAGAATGGTATACTGTAATCAAAGTGATAAGGAACAGTAAATCTGCGGAGAGATCCTTCAATCAGTTTTGTAATTGCCATGTCTTATAATGCCATATCATCTGCCAATACAAGTAACTTTATCTCCTTATTGCTGATGTTTATACATTTAATTGTGTTCTGGTCTTATTACCATAGCTACCATTTCTAGAAGTGTGTCAAATAATAGTGGGGTGAGGACGAATCCTTGGTTGGCTTGTGCTGGGAGCAATTCTTCTGTTTTTTTTTTTCCATCACAAACAATGATAGCTTTTGGTTTTAAGTGTATGCTATCGAGCATGCTGAAGAAGGATCCTTGAGTATCTATTACTTTTTTAATAGATTCTTCCTTTTATAGAGGAAAATTCCAGGCCTGGACTGGTTGATTGCCTTGTCCAATGTAACACAAGTAGTCAGTTGCAGAGCTGAGTAGTTGAGCTAGTCTTTCTAAATGTAGCATTCTCTCCACTACATTTTAAAGAAACTCCCACTATGAAATTATTTCTCTAACTAGATTGAACATTTATCAAATGTCTTCTATGGGCAAAGTACCACATTGGGTACTGGGGCACAAAGACAGATATGATGTGGACACTGCTCTTAGGAAATTCACAGTCCAATGGGAGGGAGACCTATACATAATACTGTAATACAAAGGTGATTGGGATCAGTGCAAAGGAGAGTTCAGGCAAAGTTTCTATGAAGATCTGAAGAGAACTTGAACGTTTTCACTTGAGGGAATCAGGGAAGAATGTTGCTAAGATGGATGCTCTAAGTAGGATGGCTGTGGAGTAGAACATGAAGTACTACTGGACCTCATCCCACAAGGAGGCTGGGGAAGGAATCGGGTTCTTGTATCGAGTGAAATTCTTTTTTTTTTAATTTTAACAAATCCTTTATTAGCTTCTGGTTTACATCATTCATTTCAGCCAGATTTTGAGTTACAATTTTCTCCCATTTTTCCCCTACCCACCACCCCAGAATAGCAGTCCCACAAGATATCCCCTCATCCAATCTGCTCTCTCCCATATCTTCTCCCATATCCCCTTCAACTTTTCCATTAGGGCAAGGAGAATCTCTGTGCCACAATGCCTGAACATCTTATCTCCCAATTACATGCAAAAGAGTATTAATAATAGTATTTTTATAAATATTTGAAACATTTAATTTTAAGACCTCGAATTTAAGATCCATTCCCTTCCTCTCTTGTCACCCACTCCCTCTGGGAAGATAAGCAATTCAGTATGTGTTGTACATGTATAGCTATGCAAAACATTACTATAATAGATATATTGTACAAGACTGCTTATATTTCCCTCCCACCCATCCCACCCCCCACCTGGTGCATTCCCTACTTTGATCCTGTCCCTCTTCGAAATTGGGTATTTCCAACCTCCTCTCCCCTCAGAATGTCCTCCCCTCCATCATCCCCCTTCTCATCCCCCTTCCCCCTACTCTCCTGCAGGGTGAGATACCCCATTTAGTATGTATGTCATTCTCTCCCTGAGCCAAATTCAATGAGAATATGGTTTTGCCTTTTTGCCTTCCTGTTCTTCCCTGCCCCCTGCAACTACTTCCCCTTGCCTCTTCTACATGAGATAGTTTACCCTACCCTGTCTCTCCCCATCTCCTCTTACCACTTTCCTCTCTCACCTCTTAATTTCACCCCTTAAGTATCATCCTTTCCCATCAAATTCAAACTGTGCCCTCTATCCATGTTTACCTGTAAACATATATACACAATTCACATATGTATTCATATGCCCATATACCCTTCTTCAATTATTTTCATAATGAGGAAGGTTTCATCAGTCACAGATATTGTTTTTCCATGTAGGAATGTAAATAGTTCAACTTTGATAAGTTCCTTTTGATTTCTTTTCCCTGATTACCTTCTCAATCATCTCTTACTTCTTGTGTCTGAATGTCAAATTTTCCATTCAACTCTGGTTTTTTCCTCAAGAATGCTTGAAAGTACTCTATTCCACTGAATGACCATATTTTCCCCTGAAACAAGATACTCAGTTTTGCTGGGTAGGTGATTCTTGGTTTTAATGCCAGCTCTTTTGACCTCTGGAATATCATATTCCATGCCCTTCAATCCCTCAGTGTAGAAACTGCCAGGTCCTGTGCTATTCTGATTGTGTTTCCACAATATTGAAATTGTTTCTTCCTGGCTGCTTGTAGTATTTTCTCCTCAATCTGGGAATTCTGGAACCTGGTTATAATATTCCTAGGAGTTTTCTTTTGGGGATCTTTTTTAGGAGGTGATCTGTGGATTCTTTCAACCTCTATTTTGCCCTCTGGTTCTAAAACATCAGGGAAATTTTCCTGGAGAATTTCTTGAAGGATGATTTCTAGGTTCTTTCTTTGATCATGGCTTTCAGGTAGTCCAATAATTTTTAAATTATCTCTCCTGAATCTATTTTCCAAGTCAGGAGCTTTCCCATGAGATATTTCACATTGCCTTTTATTCTTTCATTTGTTTGGATCTGCTTAATAGCATCTTGATTTCTCATAAAGTCACTAGCTTCCATTTGCTCCAGTCTAACTCTGAAGGAATGAATCTCCTCAGTGAGCTTTTGAGATTCTTTTTCCATCTGGCAAATTCAGGTTTTTAAGGCATTCTTCTCCTCATTGCCCTTTTGAGCCTCCTTTGCCATTTGAGTTAGTCTATTTTTAAGGTGTTATTTTCCTCAGTCAGGCTGTTGACTCTCATTTCATACTTTTCCTGCATCCTTCTCATTTCTCTTCCCAATTTTTCCTCCACTCTTCTTATTTGGTTTTTAAAATCCTTCTTAAGGTCCTCTATGGCCTGTAACCCACTCATATTTTCCTTTGGGTCTTTTGGTGCAGGAGTTCTGCCCTCACAGACCTCCTCCTGTTCCATGCTTTGATCCTCTTTGCCCCCAAAATAGGAGTCTAATGTTGAGTTATTCTGTTTATTTTGTTTCCTTTGCCTAGGCATGTTGCCACTTAATTACTTGATTTTTGGACTTGTTGCCACAGTAGGCCTCTGCCACCAGCCAGGGGAGCTTCCTTCCCAAACGTTGGGGTCTTCACAACTTCCGGAGGTATTAGTTGGGTGGCCTCTGTAAAGCCTCCATATCCTCTGGCAAGCTGGATACCTGCCCTAGACCTCCCCCCCCCCACCCCCAGACCACAATCCAGAACCAAGCAGGTTAAAGCAAGAGTGATTAACCCCCAGACTGATTGCTGGATCTCCCTACAGTTCACGGACCAGGAGCTGAAGCTGCCACTGAAGCTGCAAAATGGCTTCTGTTCTGAGGCTCCTCAGCCACTTCTCACCCCCAGGGGAGGAAGCCTATGCATTCCCCAAATACTGGTCCCAAAATCCATAGGGCACTAACCTCTCTCTTTGTCCTAGGCATGTCTGTGTTGATAATTCTGGAATCGCCACAGCTGCTGGTGTTCTGGGGTCCCTCCAGCTGGCTGTTGGTCAGGCCACTCTAGGGCTAAAACTGGGGCTCATGCAGGCCTGGGCTCGGGTCCCAGATCATTGCACTGTGCTGCCCTGACCACTCCCTGTAGGGGAGCTGGGCTGTCCTCAGCGGGAGGTTAGCTTCTCTGAGTCATTCAGTGGGTGCTGGAGCTCCAGAAGTTGTTCAGAGTCCACCTTTTACATTGTTTTGAAGTGGAGTGGGGGGGGAGGAGCACCTTGGAAGTGCCATTTCTACTCTGCCATCTTGGCTCCGCCTTCTCTAGTAAAATTCTTAATATGCAGGCATTGACATAAGTCATGAAACCAGGTCTGGCTGAGAATAAACACAATTCTATGTCCTTTGTTCTATTTATAATATGTTTCTTAGTTTATTTTGGATAACTTGCCTCTTTTTTTCCTTTTATTTATATCCTGTTTAGAATGATGAAAATTCCAGGAGGAAATAATTCTTATTTTATATTCTTATAATTAATTATAGAAAGAGTAACAATCACGAATATTTATATTAACATTCTTTAAAATAGGCAATAATATCTATATATTTCTAGGCATGTGTATTGTATGCACATATATTATGTATTATTAGATTATCATTCTTGCCATAGTTCATTAAAAAACATATATGGAATATTCTGCCAGGTATTGTGGGAGAAACAATAAATACACATACATAAGTATGTGTGTGTATACAATACATATAATATACATATATGTGTGTAATATATACACTATGAATAAGATATATATGCCATACATATATGCACATATATATTTAAATATATATGCATGTGTGTATCTCTATCTATCTTTATGTCTATCTACCTGTATTCCTCTCTTCTTCTTTAAGCTATAGCACAAACATCATCTCCTACATAAAGCCTTCCATAATCTCCTAACTAGTAGGAAATTTTCTTGCTCATCCTTGATTACTTTTTAAAATTTAATTAACATTTGTACATTTTGTATATTATTCACTGTACACTTTTATATGTACATGTCATTTCCTTTGATAAAATGAAAGATCATTGATAATAAGAATTCTTTTTTTTCCTTTCTTTTCTCTCTTGGAAAAAAATCTGTAGCCCAAGAATAAAGCTCTCTACTTGTCAGAGAGTAGTTTTTTAAAAAAAACAACATAATATTATTTTCCCCAATTATATGTAAAAATTATTTTCATATTTTTTAAAATTTGAGTCCCTTCTTCTCCCCCCTTCCTGAGACAGTAATCAATTTGATATAGGTCTTATACATGCAATCATATTACATTTCCATATTAGTCATGTGAAAGAAAACAGATCAAAATAAATAAATAAAGTGAAAGATAGAATGCTTTAATCTGCATTCAGACTTGATCAGCTCTTTTTCTGGAGGTAGACAGCATTTTTCATGATGAGTCCTTTGTTATTGTCTTACATCACTGAATTGCTGAGAATAGCTAAGTAATTCACAATTCTTCATTGTACAATTTTGCTGTAATTGTGTACAATGTTTTAATGGTTCTGTCTACTTCACTTTACATCAGTTTCTATAAGTCCCGAATTTTCTGAAATCATCTTGCTCCTATTTCTTATAGCACAATAGTACTCCAGTATAATGATATACCACAATTTGTTCAGTCATTCCATATTTGGTGGACATCTCAATGTCCAATTCTTTGCCACCAAAAGAAAAAGAGCTTCTATAAATATTTTTGTAGAAATAGTTTCCTTTCCCCTTTTATTTCTTTGGGATACAGATCTAGTAGTGGCATTACTATATTAAAAGCTATGCACAGTTTGACATCCTTTTGGGCATAATTCCAAATTGTTCTCCAGAATGTTTGGATCAGTTTACAACTCCACCAAAAGTGCATCAGTGAATCAATCTTTTCCCACATCCCTTCCAACATTCATCAGTTTTGTTCTTTCTTATATTAGTCAATTTGGTAGATGTAAGGTGATTCCTCAGAGGTTTCTTTTAGTTTATATTTCTCCAATCAATAGTGATTTAAAGTTTTTTTTTTAATATGACTATAGATAGCTTTGATTTCTTCATCTGAAAATTGCCTGTTCATATCATTTGACCCTTTATCAATTGAGAGAACTGACTTATATTCTTATAAATTTGACTCCATTTTGTATTTCTATGAATTCTTTATCACAGACATTTGCTGTAATCATCCCACACCCTCACAGCCATGGGGCCTTACTGCTGGCCTGTCCTGGGACTAGGGGCCTAGCTGCTGACTTGCTTGGATATTGTCTGTGCTGGACTATGCTCCCCTTTTATCTCTTTGAGATGGGCCTTTCCTGTTGACCTTCTAAGTTGTCTTTGACTAGAAAATTGTTTTACCCTGTCCTTGTGTTGGTTCTGTCACTCAAGAATTTATTTTGAAGCATTATTTTATAGTTGTTTGGTGGCAAATTTGGAAGAGTTCGGGTGAGTTTCTTCACTATGTTGCCATCTTGGCCAGCAATCCTCCAGTATTTTCATTTAAAGACAAGAAAAATGCTCAGTTCTTGAAGTCCCTACTTCTTTCTTCCAGTCTATTTTCTCCAAATTATACAATGTGTGCCCTTTAAAAGAACTCTTGGTCATAACTAATGCTCACTTTTTGACCTCGAGCCCTCAGCGCTGGGCATGTCTCCTAAGAAAGTTAAAGACAGAAAAGTCCCTACAAGTGCCATCATGATTTTTTAGTGGAAAAGAACTGAAAATAAAGCAGATATGCATTAATTAGGTAATTGCTATGTAATAATAATAATAGATGTGGGTGTCCTGGTGACAGTGGATACTCTCCTTTCTGCTGGAGAGAGGAAGAACTAAATCTTTGCCAGAACTTTTCTGTTGCCTATCAGGAATTGATTTAGGGTGTAACCTATCATGGGATCAGTTGTCTCAACCATATGCCACCTACAGAGTATGAAAACCAACCTAGCTGAAGTAATACAGCACCCTGAGGGAGAGAGAGGGAATATGAATTTTATAGCACTTACTAAGTGTCAGGGAGGAGAGGGGAGTGGCTTGTGGAGGGAGGGAGAGGAGAGGAGAGGGCAGAAGGACAGGAGAGGAGTGGAAAAGAGCAGAGGGAGGAGGATTTGAATTGGAATGGGGAGGAGAGAAGATAAATTAAGAAAAAGGAAGGGAGAAAATAGGAGGATAGATAGAGACTGAAAAAGAAGATACGGGTACATTAGTGACAATTCTTTTTCTGTGCCTCATTTTTTCTGTTCCTGGGCAGGGAAAGGAAATGACTTCTGCATAGTATGTGCAGTGGTTTCCCTATGAAAATAAGCCCATTAAAATCATCCTTCCTTCTCCCTGCCTAACTTGCCTCCCTTGGTTTGCAGTTGATGAAGTAAAGTGCACTACTTAAGATTCATATTTCCTTTCTAACTATGCCTTGAAGGAGCTGGATTAACTTTCTCAGCTTCTTCCCTAGCAGTAAATTCTAATTGGCTGACAGCTTGCTCAGACAAACATGTAGCCCCTGAGGGCTTTGGTGGTAAAAGAAAGGAAAACATGGGAGTAGACCCACTGTTTTTGCTGAAAGTTCACTTCTCAGCTCTTTCTCTCCACAACTAGGGGTGGGAAAACAGCATCAAGGGGAGAATGGGCATAGGGAATGGTGAGATATGAGAGCCTATCAATTTCAGCAAAGTTCTATTTGAAGCCCAATGTGATGGTGACCTAGTGCAATGAATTATCTTTGTCTGAAATGCCACTTACACACACACACACACACACACACACACACACACCCCATCTCTGCCTATTGAAATACTATCCAGGCCATGTTCAAATTCCACCTATTGCAGTCTTCCCTAATTATTGATCACTGTAAAAGAGAGTGATTGCCCTCCAGTTCACTATTACCTATCAAACATTTATTAAGGGTCTAGCAACTGTTTGTGACATGCTACATCTTGGGTAAACAAACCAAAACAAAATAGTCCTTGAATTTAAGGGGCTTGCATTCTATTGGATGAATACAACAAATAAAGGATAAATATACCCATAATAAATTTAGGTTAGAGAGTACCAGGGCATTAGAAAAAGAAATTGGCACATGAATTAAGACTTGATGCTATATTTCCGAAGCCTATAGCATTTTTGGTGGTTTTGCTATACACAGCCTTAAACTACAGCTATATCTATCATCTATCTATCTACCTATCTAGTTATAGCTGTCTAGCCATCTATCTAGTTATATCTGTCTGTCTATCTAGTTATATCTATCTACCATCTATCTTTATCTTTCTATCTATCAATCTATCTATCTATCTATCTATCTATCTATCTATCTATCTATCTATCTAATCTTCCTTCTAGGATATTAACTCTCTGGATGCAAAGGTTGTAGGCTACATATCCTTGAAGCACTGTGTCACATGTGGATGTACTTTGAACAAATATATATATTTGTTCAAAGAAAAAATATAGAAGAATTTTTATTTTGAAATATCTAGCATATGAAAACCAAAATAAGAATGGTTTTGCCATGTCAATTCTGAGAGGCATGGCTTGATAGGTTTACCAAACTGATATGTCTAGTAAACATGATAGAAAGGCATATTTTATTATTCAACTAGGCATTTGCCAAATGCTGTCATCATATCTTAGCAGATGGGCAAAGCTAAGAGATCAAATCCCCAAAGTCTTTATTAACAGTTTGATGCCATCCTTGAATGTTTGCCTCTACAGACATGCCATGGGATCTTCTACTGGATGCTTATTCATTTTAAGCTTTTCTTGCTCTACTTTTTTTTTTATCAATGACTTGAATGAAGACATAGCTGGCATTCTCAGGAAGTGTGTTGTTGACTTCAATGTATAAGAAAGGAATAGGAGAGGGAGTAGGTAGTTTGAAAAAAAAAACAGAAATAGGATTCACAATTATAGCAATAGGCTGGAACAATGGATACAAACCAAGAGACTGTCAAAGATATAAGTGTAAAACACAATTCAGACTTTTCAAAATCACCTGTACAACTGTAAGAGAGTTGATTTTGTAGGAGTTTATGAGATGACAAAACTGCACTTTTAAAAGGATCATTACAATAATATAATTTGGCCGATTTTTATAATAATACCTTGTACAATGAACAAAGTTACTTTTTAGACTATTTAGATTGCATTGGTGGAGGGATTTTCTACAACTGAGATTACCTACTCAAGTCAAATCATATGTCCTGACCTATCCTGTTCCTCCTCTTCTTTTTCAATAAATAAACAAACAAACAAACAAACAAACAAACAAATAAATAAATAAATCTCCTACAATCCATCAAATACATACAGGAAGTATCTGTATTTTCCTATTTATGAGCCCTGCCCAAGGGAAGTTCAATTTTATCCCCAAGTAGCTAGAAATTCAATTGATGCAGTACAAATTAATGGCCAATACTAGTAATACCACGTTTACGAGATTTGGCTCCCAAAGGGAGGCTATTAGAAATGGCTTTTCAATGATTCCTTCTCTTGGTGTACTTTAACAAACAGTTAGTTAGTTAACAAACAGGAGTTAGGCTCTTATTTTCCTGTAGTGTCAATGTGAAAGATGGGGCAGAGAATTTACTGGGAGCAGAATTTCTCAGGGAATCGTCACATTTATTTCTGATGGAATTGGCTTAATTCCAACGCTAATTGGCATGTAGGAAATGTATTTAAAATGGATGCCATCCTTTAGATACAGCAGCAAAACAGCCCATTTGGGCACATTTCTTGCTGTTTTGTGCCCATAGCCAGATTGAGAAGGCCAAAGTACTCAAGGCAGCTCAGTCCCTCTGAGGGAGGGTTTCCAAGCATCCATTGAAAACTCAGAAAATAGGTTCCTAGGAGACAGCATCAGGGTAAGCCTTGGGAAGTTATTTGATTAGGGTTCCAGCTAACATTTGGCAAAGATTGAATTAATGAGCAGGGGGCATGGGGTGAGGGGTGGGTAGGGTGGTAAATATTCTTCCAGTTATGGAAAATAAAAGTAATAGGGAAAGGGAAGATAATTTCATGGCATGAGATTACAGTCATGGAATCATCCAGATGTTATCTTTCCTAGTTCAGCTTTTAAAACTACAAATACATACTTATACACACAGACACACACACACATATATGTATATATATACATATATACATGCACACACATATATATTGTGGATAATTTGTATTCATAAGCTCAACCAGATATAAGCAAGATGAAATACTTTTTAGAAAACAAATCCTGTGCTTTATTATAAATACATGTTTTTGTGAGAATCTTCTCAATGGCCCAATCTTTATATCACACAGTGACTTGGAATTGAAATATTATCGAAAGAATTTTCATCAAAACTTCCTAAGAGGTGAAAAATCTCATTACCCCCCTAGTTCCCTGTCTTTTCCTGTAAGATTAAAACAAATCAGATATAGTAACAGCCAAAGAGAATAAGGATAATAAAATAAAACAAAATAAATAGCCCATTAGAAATTAATAGCTTAGAAGAGCGGCTAGGTGGCGCAGTGAGTAGAGCACCTGCCCTGGAGTCAGAAGGACCTGAGTTCAGATCCGGCCTCAGACACTTAACACACACAAACAAACAAAAAAACCTAGCCGTGTGACCTCGGGCAAGTTACTTAACCCCAATTGCCCTCCAAAAAGGCAAAAAGAAAAAAAAATGAGATTTTGGGGCATCTAGGTGGCCCAGTGAGTAGAGCGTCGGCCCTGGAGTTAGAAGGACCTGAGTTCAGATCTGGCCTCAGACACTTAACACACACACAAACAACAACAAAAAAAGAAATTAATAGCTTAGAAGACCTGTTTTGGGAAGTTAATCATAGCATTTCAGAAATATAAAAGACATCTTGTTCCCACCTAGTCCTACCCCAAAGTATATCCCTTCAAAAATATCCACAAACTCACCATCAAGTCTTTGTTTAAAGATATCAAATTAATAGGAACCCACTATTTGTTGAGGTGGCCCATTTCACTTCTAGATTTCACTAATCATTAGGAAGTTTCTGTTTTTTGTTTTTTTTTTATGTATCTAGTTTTTTTTTGTTTTTTTTTTTTTCCTGACACCGATCTGCCTTCTTTGTAACTTCAGTCCATTATTCTTGCTTCTCCCTTCTGGGGTTCAATAGAATGGGGTGGTCTTCTGAATACTTAAAGACAGCTATCATATGGTCCCTGAACCTTTTCTTGTCCAGGCTAAACATTCTTTGTCTAATTAATATACAATATAGATTAAAGGTCATTCACCATCCTTCTTGTCATGTTTGACTGTTCCTCATTAATAAATGCCCTTCCTAAGCTGTGGTACCCAATATTAAATTCAATATTATTCTAGATGTGACCAGACCAGGGAATAACATAAAAGGACAATCTTCTAATTATTAGCCTTTGGGACTGCCACATAACACTGCCAATTTATATGGCACTTGTAGCTATTAATCTTATTCCTTGTTCCCTACCTTATCCCAAGAACTTTTAATTTCTGGCAAAATATTTCCTAGCCTAGTCTATTCAATTAGTACTTGTGAAATCAATTCCCTGAACACAAGTGTATGGTTTTTAAAATGTATTCCAGTCCCATGGCATCTGTTTCAATTTAAGTCAATGGTCCAGCCAATTAAGGTCTTTTGGTATCTGGATTGTAACTAATATACTTGTTGTCCAAAGCTAATTCCCAGTTTTGTGTCATTTGACAATTTGATGTGGGTTATGGTAGGCCTTTATCAATACTGCAAAATCATAGAATCACAGAATTGAGTTTTTTGAAGGGATCTCAAAGTTCATCTAATATAACCCATAAAAGAAAGGAATCATCATGCTAACTTAAAGGTGTCATTCCATCTCTGCCTTAAGACCTCCAATGAAAAGAAACCCATCACCTCTAAAGATAGCCATTTCATATTTCAGTCAGTCAACTACCATTTCTTAAGCACTTAATACGTCAGACAGTGCACTAGGTTCTGGAACTTAAAAAGAAAGGCAAATAAATCCTTGTTCTCCAGGAGTTCATAGGCACAAGGGGAAGATAACACCCAAACAATTATTTACAAAGGAGAATTATACATGATAAATTAGGTATAGTCTTAGAAGCAAAACACTAAGATTAAAGTGAATTGACAAGGATGTCTTGAAGAAGGTGGGGCTTTAGCCTATGCTTGAAGGAATCCAGGAAAGCTAGGAGGTGGAGAAGAAGAGGGAATATGAAATGGGAATGAGAAAGGCAGGGGAAATACTTTGAGTTGGAAGATGGAATGTCTTGTTCAAGGAATACTAAGGAAACCAACATTCAGTTGAGTTGTTTTTCAATCATGCCTGACTCTTTGTGACCCCACAAAGAGTCAGACATGTGTGTGGGGAGTGAAGGAGGGTTTCTTGGCAAGGATACTAGAGTGGTTTGCCATTTACTTCTCCAGCTCATTTTACAGATGAGGAAACTGAGACAAGCAGGGTTAATTGACTTGCCCAGGGTCACATAGCTAGAAAATGTCTGAAGTCATATTTGAACTAAGGAAGATGAATCTCCCTAACTCCAGGCCCAACACTCTATCCACTGTGCCACTTTGCTGTCTCAAGTTAGTGTTAATGGATGACAAATATGTGGAGAGCAGTAAGATAAAACACACATTGGAAAGGAAGGAGGCAGACAAGTTATTATAGGCTTTGAAAGCAAGGGTTTTTAAATATTTTATCCTGAAGGTAATAGGAAAGTATTCAATTTTATTGAAGGAGGTTGAAGTGTGAAGGGAGGAGATATGGTTGGAATAGCACTTTAAGAAGATCAATTTGACAGTTGAATGGAGGATAGATTAAAATAGGGAGAGACTTGGGGCAGGGAAACCAACTAGCAGGCTTTTGGAATAGTCCAGGAGCTAGGAGATAAAGGCCTTCACTGGGGTGGTTGTAGCATCGGAGCAGAAAAGGGCAGCATATGCAAAATATATTATGAAGGTAGAAACAATTGCCCATGGCAACTGATTAGATATGGGAGTTGAGAGAGTGAACAGTCAAGGGTAGCACCTAGGTTATGAGCCTGATTAATTGAGAAAATTGTACTTTTGAACAGTAAGAGAAAATTTAGGAAAGAAAGATAATGAGTTCGGTTTTAAATCTGTTAAATTTAAGATATCTATGGGACATCTAGTGTGAGATATCTAATGAGCAGCTTGAAATATGAGACTCGAGTTTAAGAGAGAGGTTAGGGCTGGGCAAGAAGATTCCAGAGTTAAACTCCCAGAAGACTGCCAGTGTTACTTGCATAGAATTGTTCTTTGAAATCACGGGAACTGTTGAGTTCACCAAGTTAAATGAATCAAAAAGAGAAAAAGGGTGCTGAAGTGGTCTTTGGCAGACCCCATAATTAGCAGGTGGGACCTTGATGGAGCCAAGCAAAAGAGACAGAGAAGGATGAGTCAGAAGAGTAAGAGCAAAATCAGGAGAGAACAGTGTCATAGAAACTTGGAGGGAAGAGAGTCTCAGGAAAAAGAAGGTGACTGGCAGTGTCAAAAGCTTCAGAGGGTTCCAAATGGATGAGGATTGAGAAAAGGCATTAGAGTTAGCAATTAGGAGACCATGGGCGACTGTGGAGTGAATGGATTTGGTGGAACAAGGAAATCAGAGACTGCAGAGAATTAAGAAGAAAATAAAAATAAAAGAATTGAAGATGTCTGTTGGAGATGGGTTTCTCAAGGAGAGCAGACATAAAATGAATGCATGCACTGCCCCCAGTGGTCCCCTCTGGAGCCAGAGCTTTATGTATGACCAACAGCGTAGAATTAAGCATAAATCCTTTGGACTTGCCATTACATACCTCCTTCCAGTGAACACTAAACCATTAATGATTACTCTCTGGACCAACTGATTCCACAAGTTTGGATTCTATTATCTACAATTCTTAATCTAGGGTCCATGAACTTACCTTCAAAAATATTTTTAATATAACGTTCTCCTTTTGTAATCCTACATATTTTATGCATTTGAAAAACATTTTTTCTGAGAAGGGGTTCATATGTTTCACTAGAATGCCAAAGGTGCCCATGACGCTAAAGTTAAGAACCTCTGATCTAACTCTACTGTCCTCTAATTAATCTGAAGGGATAAAATGAAACTTAGACAGACACATGTTAACTACTAACCATGATAGGCTAATATAATGATTGAGGAACTCAGAGAGGTAAAAACAGGCCCTCACAGGAACCATCAGATAGTCTTGTGAATAAAGTTTAACAGACAATTCTATGCCAAATCAATTATACTTTTAACGAACTCCTCTGGTCTAGTATTTTTCTTGATATTTCATTACAAGAATTGAAAGACTATTTTGAGATTATCATTGATTTTTGAGTTTCCATAAAGCTCTCTTTTAAACCCAAAGCTACTTTGTTTCTTTATTTTTACCAAAAAGATTGCTCATTCTGATCTGGGGAGATCAACTGAGTAGACCAGCCTCATCCAGAGAATAGCAGCCATGGAAATACAATTTGCACCTGGTGGCAAGAGTTGTGAAAAGTCAATACTTACTAAGAGAGAAGTTTACTCATTCTAGGAATAGCAGCCAGGATCAAGACTCTGTCGTGTTTGCAAAAGAGTGTGTTTCAGGATAATACATAGGTAGTTACCAACTTGAGAAAGTCAGCTGTGATATGGAAAATAATATCCTTTACTCCACCAAATGAATTGTTAACAGAAAAATCAGTACTGCTAAAGGATTGCTAAGAACTAAGGTAGAGGGGAAACATACCTTCAGAAAAGATTGGACATCATTGTCCTTCTAGAATCCTCAGTAATTATAGAAGCCTGAGGACATTTTCAAGACAGGATGCTGGGTTGGGGGGGAAGCCTGAGGATCAGAAGCTGTTCACTTCACTGTGGGAAACTCTGATGGGAAAACTTTAAACTGAACCAAACTTGTTTGTTTTCTCCCAAACCTGGAGAGGAAAGCATTTTGATTGAAGAGTGGAATTATATGTTGCTGTAAACATTATGGTGCTTCCATCTGTAATGTGCATTTCAAGAATCTTGCTGGCTTAGTTTGGGCTTGAGGCTCCACCCGTCTTCCTATAAGCATAGACTTCTCTGCATGTGGGTATGGTCTCTTGACTGGTGTTTTATTTCACCGTAGGATTCAACATTCAACCAGCATTTATGATGTTCATTGTTTGGGTTTTGATGGCTCAGAGTGAGTGTAAATAGTAATTGTTTCTGTTCTGGCTAGAAACTCTGAGGGTCTTCCCTTGCCAGATTGATTCTTTCATGATGGAAAACTAAGCCATCTTTTGCTTCAATTTTGATCTAGTCTTTAATGACTGAATAGAGGTTGCCTCAGATAAACTGAGACCTGAGAAAGATCCTAAATTAAAAAGTTCAAGATCTCCCACTGCATCTGATGGGGCCATTGCCAGTCATCTGGATGTAGGTCTTGGCACTGAATTCTGATGTCTTTGGAGGAGTGAGGCTGATGACTTTGCACAGTTCTGCCTTACTTAACTCCAATTCACTTGCAAGTCAAGACATCTCCCTTCCAATCTCATTGGTCCTCTTCAAGGACAAACAACCATATTTATGACTCTCTTTAGAAGGAAACATGATGTTGTGAAAAGAATCCTATCTCAGATACTTAAAATCATTTGTGACCCTGAGCAAGTCACTTACCTACTTTTGCCTTCAGCTATTTTTTTCATTCCTAGTCATTGGAGGAAAAGCTACATTATATTAAATTATAAATCAGAAGGGCTAGTGTTCATAGAATGAGGAGGGGTTATTAGGCAGATAGTAGGTAAGGTGCAGCAAGTGGAAGCAATAAAATTTTCATTCAAATTGGAATAGCTAGTGAACCCAGGCAAATCACTGTACCTCTATTATTTTCTAAAGACTTAGCTTCCTCATCTGAAAAATGGAGATACTAATAGCACCTACCTCATGGGCTTTTTGTGACGACCAAATGAGATAATCTATGTAAAATCCTTTGTAAGCCTTGAAATGTTATGTTCATCATCATCATTCATTTTTCATCAATTAATTCATAAATAGTATGGTCAAAAGAATTTTACATTTGGAGTTAGAGGAACCAGGCTCAAAGCCTAGTTCTCCTACTAAGTATATGTATCACATACATTTTGCAAGCAATGAAGTGTTATCTTCATCAGCATCATCATCATTCATTGACATTAAGCGAGTCATGTCATCTTCTAGCTTCAGTTTCCTCATTGATGAAATGTTTCAGATTAGAAGGACTCAATTACTCTTCTAGTTCTAAATCTAATATTCATTATAATATATTAGGAACATACTAAGTGTGAGATACTATGACAGATACTGAGGATAAAAAGGAAAATAGATACAATGCCTCTTGCCCTCAAGGTGTTTCCATGTTAATGGAAGAAATTGATATGTACACAAACAAGTAAATATGAAATCTATACGAGGTGATTTTATGGGAAACAGACGTTTAAAAACTGAAGAATCATGATGGTCCTCCTGTTGGAAACTGCACTGGAGTTGATCCTTGAAGAAAGCCTAGGAATCTCAGAAGAGGAGATGATGATGGAGTTTAGGTCTTAAGGACTGGGTGTGGAGAGGAACAGAGGCTAGAGAAAGAATATTATAAACTAGGGACAATGGATAGGACAGTTTGAATGGGACATAGGACGTGATAAGCCTAGAATGGAAGGGTAGAGAACATTTGCAAAGATTTTTAGGTAGCAGATGTGGTAGGTCATAATTTTTCTTAGTGGCGTGAAGGAATCACTGAAAATTCTTGAGTATTCCAATAGGCTCCATGTTTTCAAAAGCTTAAAAAGATAAATAATGGACCATAAGGGTTTCATGCTCTGAATACTCAAATATTGCCTCAATTTCATTAAAGAGGGAGAGTTGAGATTTTTAAATTGAAAAATATATACTCAGCTTGGAGTATATAATTGAAGTATGTAATTTCTGTTTCTAAATGAAAACTCAAGGCACTGAAGATGCATCTCTCAGGTCCTTCAGTAAGAATACACAGACCTGAATCCTTGAGAACCCTTAGAGAGGAATAGACATATTTCACATTCCTCTCAACTAATTGATTGAGGTCAATTTCAGGTCTTTTAAAAAAATTCTTTCTCTAAAATTCCAAGAAAATATAGAAAATGGCAGATTTCATATTCCAGAGTAAAAAAATCCATTAAGATAATTTTCTTTAAAGACTAAGTATAGTCAACCATGCCTGGTGTCACACACCTTTGGTCTCTACCACTGTAAAGGCTGAGGTTGATGGATTGTTTGAACTCAGGATTTCCAAGCTGAAGTAGTCCAGCCAACCAAGTGTCTGGACTAATATTATAAAGCCTCAGAACACAGGACCACCAGGATATCTAGGGGAGAGCAGATGGCCCAGTTTAGAAATGAAAAATCAAGAAAAATGGAAAAATCCTTCCTTTGTAACAGGACCAATGACATTACCATGTGATGATATCTTGACTTGCCTGTGGGATTGAGGAAGAGTTGCTCATATTTGTCAACCTCACTCTCTTTCTGAGTCAATGAAGTCCAGTGGCAGGACAAAAGTTGATATAACTTGCAATAGTCCAGGATACAGAGGATGACCTCTCCATAGTGAGCTCTCCATAGTGCTTTGGTTTCTTTCATGGATATTGGGGGAAAATGTTCTTATCTATCAATTCTGCTATGGAAAATCTTTATATACTTATGGTAGATATCCCCCAACTACCAATAGGTTTCAGGCCTGTAAGTTATTGGCAACCTGGTTTAGCAGTCTACTGAGACAGCAGCTAGGTGGCACAGTAGATAGATTTCAGGAGTTGGTGTCAGGAAGACCTAAATTCAAACATGGTCTCAGACACTTAATAGCTATGTGACCCTGGACAAGTTACTTAACTCTGTTTGCCTCAGTTTCCTCATGTATAGAATGAGCTAGAGAAGGAAGTGATGAACCACTCCAGGATCTTTGCCAAGAAAACCTCAAATGGGGTCACAGAGAGATGGACATGACTAAATCGACTGAACAACTAAGAGAGTTTTATTGATGTGTGGTCACTGAACATGGTACAGCTTCTTTGAACTAGCTACAGGTGAGACTTCTGCAAAGGTAGAGACCGAAAAAATGGGTTAGGAGACCTGAAAGTGATTGGCAAGCCTTCAAACTAGAGGTACTTTCCCGAATACTTCAAACACACACCATGATGATTGGCATTGGGGCCATGTCCATGAATAATTACTGCACCTTCCTCCAGGGCAAGAGAGTGAAATCCAGTGGTGGCTAGGTGGCACAGTGAATAGAGCACTGGCCCTGGAGTCAGGAGGACCTGATTTCAAATCTGGCATCAGACACTTACCATAAAAAAACCCACAACAACTAGCTGTGTGATGGGCAAGTCACTTAACCCCAAGTGCCCTACCTTCCCCCCACCTCCAAAAAGCCTAGATAGATAGATAGACAGACAGACAGACAGACAGACAGACAAAAAAAAAAAAAGACAGATAGATAGATAGATAGATAGATAGATGAACGAATAAATAAATAAATATAATGAGATCCAGTCTCATTGGGATTGGGAGGAAGGGAAGGAAGGAAAGGCAGGGAGGAGGCAAGAAAATCTTTTGATATGAAACCAGATTCATTGAAAAAAAAAAAACAACCACAAATCACACAGAAGTTAAGCTCCTTTGCTTAACTTTGGAGCCAGACACCAGTGAAACAATTAAACAAACAAAATATCTTCCTGACTCCAAGTCCAGCCCCCATCTGCTATGCTATATTGCCTCTTTTGTGTATCTTGTTGGTAACTTTTTAAAGGTATGCCTGAGGCACTGAAATATGAGATGACTTGCCCTTAGGAGAATTACTACTTCCTCAGAAAATACAGCCATGGGGATAATAAATGATATAGAGAAGTTTAGAAGTATAGGAGCAGAGGACAACTTCATTCATTTTTAACAACTCTAATGCTCATTTAAATATTGTTTAAATAAAGCTATGTTATAAAATAAGTTGATAACTTTATAACCCCAAGCTTTGTAAAGCAAATTTTTGTCTGAATTAAAGAACATTCTTGGGGCACATAGCCAGGATATCCTAGAGGTAGGATTTGAACTCAAGTCTTCCCAGTTCTGAGGCAGAACATCTATTCATAATATCAAACTTATGCATAGAAGAACTTAATGTGTGTGTGTTTAAACTGAAAGGAATAGAATTGAACCATATGCATGTGGGCACTCCCTTCACTGGTGAAATCTACAATCTGCCCATGATCCTCATTCTAGTTAATCTTTGTCCTTGTTCTGCCACCATAAAACCATTTAATTTTTTTTCAAGGCTTTCTCTACATCTTTTTTAAAACTTTTAGACGTAACAATGATCTGCTGGTTTGTTACTATTACTACGACTATGTCTTGTTATGCTGATTCAGCTATTGACTCAACAGGTATTGGTTATGGGTCAAAAACTTTGAGTAACCTAATCATTTATGTTGCCTTTGATAGAGTCCTACAAATTAAGATAGTAAGCTGGCTTTAGGATTACTCATAGGACCACAGCTGTAAGAGATTGATGAGTCTTCAGTGATTATCTAGTTCAACTATTAATTGAAAAGACCAAGAAAAGGAGATCCAAATATATTAAGTGACTCACCTAAAAGTAGTTCAATAGCAGAAGGGAGAAATATGACCAATAATATTAGCCTAACATCATGTGGTTTAAAAGTGGCTTCCTCATAGCCACCCCATGATATAGGGTGGGCAATTGTTATTATCTCCTTTTTATAGATGAAGGAATTAATGCTCAAAAAATGGTAAAACGACTTCATAAGAATCAAAACCACAATTGGAACCTGTCTCAACTCCAAGTCTGCCCACGTCATTTTGCCTCTAAATTCAATTTGGGGTTTCCTTGTTTGGGAGACAATAGACTCTCTTTGACCTTGTAATTTTTAGTTTATAGATATTTTAGGGCTTAGAAGAAAAAAAAATTCCAGTAAGTGTTGGAGATATAAAAAAGGATCTCCAAGAGATTTGACATTTCCAAGCATTGAGAAGATCACTGAAACCAAGCTATTGGAAGAACCTTCTGGGAGAGGCTTATGGGGGCATACAAACAAAAGACTAGAGACCGAGTGTGGATCTTCAACTATAGGTTGGATTAGATGACCACCGAAGTCTCTTCCAAATCTGAAATTTCTTGATTTATTTAACTTTGAGAAAAAGCACACATTTAGGCAACAAGGAAGAGTTTTGAAGAAAAAAGCTAAGTGGCCAGAGAAGGAGATATAGAATGGAATCCAAATAGAGGAGAGGTATATGTATGTGTATAAGTAGACATTTATTTGTACTAATATACATTTGTGAGTGCATACACATATATGTGTGTATTTTTGAATATGCATTTGTACATTTTGTCTACATATAAAATATATGTGTTTATTTATCAGAGAACCATGGAATCTCATCATTGGAAGGCATTTCTGATCAACCAATCAATCAGCAAGAATGTATTAAGCATATATTCTGTTACAGGCACTGGGCTAAGTACCAGGGATAAGAAGACAAAATTGAAAGTCTCTGTTCCTCAAGAGTTTATAGTCTAACTGGGAGAAGACAACATCATACTGTCTCTCATTATGGAATAACTCTCATTTATTGGTAAATCATTTTTAGTATGAATAAAAGGTATGCACGTGCATTGTGTGTTTGTGCATGCGTGTGTGGGCTCACATGAGGTAAAGGCTATCCTTATGGAGTTGTCTTATTTTTAGACATAACCTTTCATATATATTTTTTCTCTTCATCTGCTTCACCAGGTATTTCAAAATGAGCTGCTAACTGTAGGTGAGTCTTTTATAGAAATACAGGAGGACCAGGGATAAAATTGGTCGTGCTTGCCTGTAGACATGCTTTTATAAGTAAAATTTGGCGAATCTTCTAGGGATGTAATTTAATTTGTGCCATTATTCGAAGAAGGAGAGCAGAAGTTGTTGGGTTTATATTAGGGGACATTACAGCAAAGCTTCTGATAATATTGCTAAATTTCTAAAAATGAGACCAAGAAATGATATACTTTAGAAATATAACATTTTTTCCCTCTGTTACGGTTCTTCATTTGACTTTTAACGGCTCTTTCTCATGTCATATTGACTTTTCTATCATTATTCATTATTCTGTTTCTAATGCAAAACCAGCCAGTACCAACTTTTTCTTTCTCTAGACTTAACAATGAAATGTCTTCTTCACTTCAGCTAAGATTATTTGAGTTGGGGTATGTAGGGGGAAGGGAGCACAGTAGAGCAGATGATAAAAAAAAAAACAACATTGGTAAAGATACCTTTCCACTGATCTATTCTGAACAAGAAATTATAGCTTCATTTCTCCATTATTTTTCATGGCTTCTCTGTCTGACCTGATAATAAAAAAATTTATTTTGGTTTTTCCATCTTTTTTTCCATGTGCCCTGGGTTAGCAATTCAGCAATATCTGAAACTTCAGTAATCAGCAACCTCAAGTTGGAAGATATTCCCTTTCCTAATGGACTAGTCCTGAACTAGTTCCATCAAAAGAAGTGGGCTCAAAAAGTGCCTGAGATTACAACTGTGTGATGTTAAAAATCACACCCTTTCTGGGACTTTGTTTCCACATCTGTTGAATGAGGAGTTTGAACTTGCCAACTTCTCAGATCCCTTGCAACTTTAAAACTACTATTCTATGATGTCATATATTTTATTGTTTAGTCATTTTCAGTTGTGTCTGGCTCTTTGTAACCGCCTTTTGGGTTTTCCTAGTAAAGATATTAGAGTAGTTTGCCATTTCCTCGTCCAGATCATTTTACAGATGAGGAAACTGAGGTAAGAAGGGTCAAGTCACTTGCCCAAGGTCACACAGATAAGAAGTGTCTGAAGTCAAATCTGAACTCAAGAAGATGAGTCTTCTTGATTCCAGGTCTATGTCTCTATCCACTGAACCATCTAGCTACTAAATATAGCCTTGTTATAAATTTAGCAGGTGGTCTTCAACATCTTATGGGCCCTGCAAATTCATTATCTCAAACCCAAACTGCCACTTTACTTACTGCATCACTCAATTGCCTTATTACTCTCTCCAAACTGAGGCTCGTTTTCAGGTAAATGAAAAACTGAGTTGTGTAGTGACTAAAGTTCTGGTCCTGTGCTGAGAAAGATGTGGATTAAAATGCCATCTTCCAATTTCTCTAGCCATGTAACCTTGGGCAAGGGATTTAACCTACCTGGGCCTCAGTTTCTTCCTCTGTAAGGTGAGTACATTGGACTACATGGCTTCCTATGCTCTTTCTGGCTCTGGATCTATGATCTTATGATGCCATAGCATGAGACCCATCATGGTCCTTGAAGTTCTTCTGGTTGAGCATTCATTTATTCACACATGACTTCACTACCCAGAATCATAACAAAAGCTAAGTGATGTCAGCTCTGATATGCTATTATTGAAAACAATAACTACACGGAAATACACAAATAAAAATTCACTTCAACTGGTGATGTCTAATTTTATTAAAATAGTTATCAAGGTATTAAAATATATATCAATAAGACAGCAACTGCAAAGGCATGGACCAATTGTTTGTCCAGCAGCTATTATGTGGTAGGCACTCAGGTAGACACAAATGTGAAAGTGAAATCGGCCTTGCCTTCAAGGAGTTTACATTCTAAGGAAGAACAAAGAATACATTGTAGGACTGGGCAGGGAGGGTGTTTGGAGTCAGGGAGACATAGATTGCCACACTCTTCTTCAGTAGTGGAGGTGTAGATCCCAGAACAAGAGCAAGAGTTGGAAAACAAGGAGCAAGGGAGGTCAGTGATGCTAATGGGGTAAAAAGTCAGCTGGTAAAAAAAAAAAATATTTTCTTTCCATCTCCCACAATATATTAGTTAAGTACCTGTCCTAAGTTAGATTTTAAGAAAATGATACAGAGTTCTTAATTTGTTCAAATTCACAGAATCAAAGAAGTTCACAGTTCTAGCTTTGAAAGAGATCTTGAGACATTAGCAAGGATCAGCTCTTGAAAATATTTGGCATATGGCCATGAAGTCTCTGCTTGAAAACTTCAAGAGAGAGGGAACCCATCACCTCCTTAGATGACCCATGCTCCTTTGAAACAATTTATGTTATGAGTAAGTCTTTTTTCCATAGCATCTAAATCAACCTCCTTAAAACATGTACCTACTGCATCCCATTCTGTACTCGGAGATCAAGCAATAAAGTCTTCCCCTTCTTCTCCAAGACACAGTTTTGAATACATGAAAACATCCATGATGCCTTCCCTCAATGTAATTCCATTATAACATGGTACAATAAGAAATGGACATCCTTTGAAGTCATAAAACTTGAGTTCATTTTCTGACACTTATCCTATTGGCAAGTAACCGATTTCCCTGCATCCTAGGTTTCTCATTTCTACAATGAAATATTTGTAGATGACATCTGAAGTCCCTTTCAGCTCTTGATAGGTGAACCTGCTATCTCTTCTCTGTTCTAAATGTCCTTAGTTTGATTTATCCACATATGGAATACACTCAAGGTATGGCTTTATTTTTTGTCATCTACTTACTCAAAAAACCATAGGATTTTAGAGCTGGCAGAGATTTCAGAGGTCATCTACTTCAACTCCCATAATTTACAGAGGAAGAAACTCTCTCCCTCCCATCATTAGAATGCAAGATCCTTGAGGATAGGGGATGTCTTTCTTTTTGTTTTTATTTGTACTCCAGGGATTAGCATAGTGTCTGTCATAGAGTAAGCACTTAATAAAAGCTTGTTGGTGGATAGAAAACTGAGATGCAAGGCGGTTAATTAGCTTGTCCAAAGGTACACAGATATTCATAACAGATCCAGGATTTGAAACTCTGTCTTTTGACTCCTTATCCATGCTCTTTCAACTCCATCATTGTTATTTTATTATTACCTTCTGATTCCATTAAGAGAGGCAGTGTAGTATAATGGATAGAGAGTTGGTTTTGACTCCAGGAAGAAATGGGAATAATTCCCATCCCTGTCAAGTACTAACAGTGTGACTTTGGGCTAGTCTCTTAGCCCCTTGGTGGCTCAGAGGCAACTATCTTAACACTAGCCACAGAGAAGTTGCTGGTCTGCCTTGGTAGAGGGAGTTAACTACAACCAATGAAATCAGATCCATTTTCTGCTGCTTTCCTTCAAATTTCAAAGCTCTAGTTTAGTAGACTTGGGGAATCATTACTTGGAATCATTACCTGCTTCTAGGCATAGCCCAAATATTTTGTGAATGTAAGGATTTAGGATAGGAAAGCAGAATATTCTTAGTCATTCTTTAAAGTCTTTGAAGAGAATATAAGGTTGTCTGATTTTACCAGGTCCCTTTATGTTCATATTGTTTGTTTTTCCATCAAGACAGATGAATGGTGCATTTGCACCCCTCAAAAATGCACTGGATAATTTCAACAGCATGTACTTGGTAATTGACTTATGTTTCTAAATTGTAATTATGCCTACAGGCAATGTTATGGGTAAAGGTTTCAGATTCTGCAAACAAATCAAATAATGTGTCATTTGCAAATTGACTTCACTTATTCAAAAGACAAAAGAGTGAACTACTTTCTATCACTCCCCTTCTCCACCTCACTCCCCCCACATCCGTATGTACACAAGCTTTATCAAAATGTGTGTGGTTCCTTCCTTTTTGATGTCTTCTCTACAGATAGAGAAATTTTCACCATATCAGACATCAACAGGATTTTTAGGCAGAAAGAGAAAAAGAATATTTGGGTAAGACTGTTCCCATTTTAGGCTGGTCAGTGAATATCATTCTTATAAAATTTTATAGACCTGTCCAAATAAATAGTTAGAAAGGATATCAGTGAAGATCTAGTCCAATCAATAACAGAATAAGATAAGTGGTCAGTTAACCTTTGTTTAAAAACTTCTAGTGAAGGGAGGATGCTTCTATTTTCCAGCAAAGACCATTTATAATTAATAGAATAACTTTCTTCCTCATGGGAGGCAGCAATGGAATAGGACAATGATGTCAAACTCAAGTGGAAACAGATCCCAACTGACTGAATACTGACTTAGAAAGCCACATATTAGCATTAGGTATGTTGTATTGTATATGTATTTTGTTAGACATTTCCCAATAACATTTTGATCTGGTTCCCTTATCATCCAGGAGTTTTTCAGGATAAGCCATATGTTTGACATATCTGGAGTGGGGGGGGGGGAGAGAGAGAGAGAGAGAGAGAGAGAGAGAGAGAGAGAGAGAGAGAGAGAGAGAGGATTTTGGAAGCAATAGGACATGGTTTTTAAGGCCAACCTCTGATTCATACTTTCTGTGTGACCCTGAGCAAGTAACATTACTTTCCAGTGCTCTAGGGAACTTAGTGGTGAAAAGTTGCTTATGAAGGTGAAAATCTTCACTGGTTGAGAGTTTCTTTACAGGAGAGTTCCCAGTTTCAATGAATTCACAGGTCAAGCTCCTCTCACCCCTTTTCCTTTCATGAAGCCTAAATTTAGGCTCTCTAAAATTTCTACTTCTTGCTCCCAGTCCTTCCCTTAGGAGACAAGCAAAGTAAATCTACATCCTCTTCCACATGGGAGCCCTGTGAAAGGTTGAACATAACTGTTATACCTCCAACTCCACATCTCCATCAAACTAAATGTCCTCAGCTCCTTCAACTGATCCCATAGTATATAAATTAAGACCTTTCACTATCTAGATTATCCTCTTCTGCATGCCTTCCAGTTTGTTAATGTACTTCCAAAAATATGTAAAATGGATGATTGGTTTCCTTATTTTAAAATAGAGCTAATAATAATTCATGTGTGTTTTCCTAGGTCCTGACTTGCAATCCCACTGGTACTGGCCTCTCTGATATGGGAATATTATTTTCTTATACTGATGGAGAACAGTAAGTCTCCTGTAACTGACAGTGACCCCCCCAAAAAAAAAAAGCTGCGTGCTTAAATGATCTCCCTAGGATCATATCGTTAGTAGGTATCAAACACAGGACTGAGTCCCAGGTCTTCTGGTCTTGATTCCAGCCCCTTATCCCCCTTGCCTTGTGTGGCTTCTTTAATAGAATCGAGGTTTAAAATATGTCCAGTGAATTAAACAAGATTGAGCAGTTGAGGTCTTTGAGGCTGTCTGATTGGCTGCCATACAGAGATGCTGAAAACGCAAATAATGGACAATGGCTCCTCAGAATTTGATGTATGAATAAAATCTCAAAGGCACATCAGCTCAGTTTCCTAGGTTGGTCTTTTACTTCAGTCTTTTTTATGACGAATTTAACCATATGAATGTTTTAACATACAAAGAATTCAAAAGAAGATTGCACACAAACAATGAATTTATGTTATGTACAGTTTAAGGAAATATTAAAGTCAGCGTGACAGTAACAAATTGCCCATGTCTTCTGTATCCCATTCTGAACTTGCTTTTTTTCCTTCTGTGTATGTTTTAACGTTTTCTTGGTGCTTGTTTCTTTCTTTTCTTCTAGCATCATTTTTTCTGAATATTAACTTAGCCCACCTATATTCACCAACTAAAAAGAAGTCTTCTCTCTCTCGGGAAAGAATTTTACCTGTATCATCTTTTCTGGTGAAAATTTGCTGAAAATCCTTCCTGTGATTTAAAGGAAGAGAGAAAGAGTTAGTGGAGGAGGGAGAAATAACTTAGAGAGAGAGACAGAGAGAGAGAGAGACAGAGAGAGAGAGAGAGACAGAGAGACAGAGACAGAAAGAGACAGAGACAGAGACACAAAGACAGAGAGAGAGACAGAGACAGAATGGAGAAGATGGGAGAGGAGAGGAGAGGAGAGGAGAGGAGAGGAGAGGAGAGGAGAGGAGAGGAGAGGAGAGGAGAGGGCACGGGAGGGGAGAAGAAAGAGAGGAAGAGAGGGGAGAGGAAAGGGGAGAAAAGGGAAATGGAGAAGAAAATGGCAGGCAGAATGAGAGAATGCAGGAGGAGGAAGAAAGGAAATCCAGTGCATTTTCTAGCATCCCATATCTGGGCCTCCCTCCCTATCCCCAAATCAGCCTCTGCCTCCCTCTCCACCATGCTGATCTTGACTGAGCACTCCAGCTCAGGAGTGGCAGGATCAGGCCAGAACTCTCAGTGATGAATGTCAGCCCAGCAGCAGCAGCCTTTCTGCCAGACAGGAGCCTAACAGGCGAGCCACAGGAGACTTACAAGCTTGGAGGGGCTCGTTAGACAGAGTTCAAAATTCTGGTGAACATCTCCCTGCAACTCTGCTGAACAGCTGCAGCCCCCACCGCGCAAGTCTCCTCACTGATTTTTCAAAAAGTTCCCCCCTCCAGAATTTAATGTCATGTTACCCTGTTAAATATCCCAACTCAGAGGATAGTGTTCTCCATCATACTTTGCAGTCCCTGTTTGTTGCAAATTCACTCATTTGGCTGGGAAACGCCCTTATTTATTAGACTACATTGAGTTCCCCCCTCCCCTCCTGAGGATTTGTGATCTTTCAACTTTCAGTTGAAGCAGAGACTGATATTTTCTCTCATTTCAAATATTTCCTAATGCCAATTTCATACCTGGAAAGGAGTGATTTGCTGAGGGAAATTTAGACAAATGTGGATTAGAGAGGAGTGGTTCTACTTAGAGGAGGAAAGTATGCTACAGGAACCCACTAAATAAGGATGAGTGGCAACTGACCAACACTTTAGGAAATGGAACATTTCCTCTGGTTATAATGGGATAAATTCAGACCTACTACTCCTTTAATGGTGTTAATTGCATGGCAACACTCTGGATGTGACTACGAAGGCAAAGATGCTTCATTATTCAAAGTAACTCTTAATTCTTAAACCTTGTAAAACTTCTGAATCATACACTTATTTTCTTATATCCATGTATCTGGAGCTTTGATGGCTCAAAATATTCTTTGTCCCATGACAAACCCAAGGAAGCATGATTTGGTCATATGTTGCTAATACTTAAATCAAACAAATCTGTGATTAAGTAGATAAATGCCAGAGATAGAGATTAAGTTATGTGCACATTATTACACAGTTAGTAATTATCTGTAGTGGTATTTGAATTCAGTTCTCCTCCAGTCAAAATTCAGCATTTAGATCACTATTCCACAAAGTATCATTTATCATCTAAGATTCTAAAGGTTCCATATTTTTCACACTTTTTACACATATACATATGTGAAATATATATGTGAACATTTTCATATATATTTATATAGAAATAAATATACTATATACATAATATATAAATATACAAATATATAAATATATTATCAAACTATTATACGTTATTTGGAAAATGTTTCCTATACATTTTATATTCACATACATTTATATTTTTACATATATAGAAACATTTTGTATATATGTGGAAAATGATAAAATATAAAACCTTTGGAAAATATTATATTAATATATTTGGAATATATTTCTATATACACATGTATGTGCATTCCAAGTATGTTTGTACATGCATATAAACATTTCCATTTCTCATATAATTTTGCTTTTAGAACTATGATAGCTTTTCACATTTTATCAGTAATTTATGTTCATTCTCACTTTATTAGAAAGAACTACAGGGGACGGCTAGGTGGCACAGTGAGTAGAGCGTCATCCCTGGAGTCAGAAGGACCTTAGTTCAAATCCGGCCTCACACACTTAACGCACACACAAACAAAACTTAGCCGTGTGACCTTGGGCAAGTTACTTAACCCCAATTGCCCTCCAAAAAAAAAAGGCAAAAAAAAGAAAGAACTACAATCATAGGTTTTGTTGTTTTTCTCTCCCCCTTCCCACAAGTCATAATTGGTTGATTTTCCAGGAGAGTATAATGTATTAGAATAGAGTGGGTATATATTGAAATGTTTTGAATATCAGCCTTGTGCTCATGTAGCAAGCCTGATAATTGATTAAGTTCCACTGAGAACTTGGTCTTTCTCAGAGCTCTTCCATTATGGCATATAGGAAGTAATCAGCTCTAACAATTCTTTAAGATTTTCAAACTACCATGGGTGGGAATCTTCTACCATCAGCAGGATCTCATTATCTGAGCATGCTTTCCTTATCTCACTGTATAGCATTTCTGGCTCCTTTCTTTTACCTTTCCTGTTCCCAGAGGCTGCAGGATGGTCTTTTAACAGTTCCTTCAAACAGGGACTACTCCACCTGCCTAATTGCTTGGCTTTGATTGCCTCATTGTCCTTGAATAGAGTCTCAGTTCTGACTCTGCAATTGAGAGAACCCTTCCTGGTACATTTATATCCATGGATTATTTTGCCTTCCCCCACTCTCTCTAATTGTCTTCCAGCACAAATGTAATCGAACCCTTCATATCCTTCTGTCTTTTTAAATTTCTCCATTTCACTAATTCTTGCTATACACCTGGGCTGCAATTACCTAAAAGCTTCCTGGTCTTTTGCAGTATCGACTTGAGTTCAATAATAGACTGAGTTTAAAACTATGGAATAACTCATTGTCCTAACTCCTTTTTTCTACAGAGGGGGAAAAAAGGTGTTGTTTTTTCCCTTCACTCATATAACATAAAAGGTAACACAATTTTAATAAAACAAAATAAATGGCTTTCAGTAGATTGAGCCCAGGCAGAACTTCAATGTGTTGGATTCTAGATAACTCATTCTTAACATTTTAATCATCTTGTTTTTTTTTTTAATTTTGGAAGAATTTTAGTAATTAGTGCAATAATGTATTGTTAGCAATCATTAGTATTGAGTAGTAGACTAATACTATCTCACCATTTTCATGCAGAAAGAGAATGAATAGTGATCTTCTGTAGTCTTTTTTTTAACTGTGGAAATAATTCTTTAAGGTACAAAGGAATTGTAGAATACATTATTTCCTAGAAGTTGGAAATGATTTTTGTCAAGTGGCAAGGAAAGAAAGGGTATTTATTACCCACCTCACTTTATAGCGAAAGGGGCAGGTACGTGTGTATATGGAATTGTTAGTCATTGTGTAATTGTGTAGACATTGTATAATTCAATCATTATATGGATCCAGTCACTTACAATTCAACCGGTGCTGAAGGCAGGAAGATTACCTCAAGCTTCTAATTTCTGATAATGATATTTGTGAAGTATAACTGCAGAGTAAGGAGAACGAATGGGCCATAAAGTAATGCGACTTAAATTTTTGTAGGGTATCCCAAAAGTGATCTCATTCACTTCTAGCCATAGCTTTTCCCAGTCATATGTCATCTTTTCTATCTGGCATATTTCTATTTGCCATAATTTGGAACTAATGCACCTATCACCACCTTCCACCTTTCCACCACCTTCTTTCTTGCATTCTTCACTATGGCCAATCTGGACTAGTTGCCATCCTCGGAGCATGATTCTCTGAACATGTCCCCCTGTTTCTCATCCCTACCATTCTTGCTCATGCATATGCCCTCTGCCTGTAATCCCCTATCATTTTCTTTCCTTCCCCCTTCTTCACCCTTTCTTTGCTCATTGCCACTCTAGCCATTGTTTAAGGTCTAAGTCAATTGCTAGCTTTCCACAAAACCTTTGATTCTGCCCCCTATACACAATGAAAAAGATCTCTGCCTCATCTAATCTTAGAGAATTTTACATTTTTTCTTGCATTTTTGGAGTTATTTCATCGGCATAGGGAACTCCTTGTGACAAAAATCTTTTTACCAGTGGTGGTCAGCATCTTTTCTGCAATTCATAATCTTTAATTATTGACTTGAGCACTGAATGTTTAAATGACAAGTCCAGAGCCAGGTTACATCAAAGGCAGTACTTGACCCTAACTATGCCTGAACTTGAGTCCAGCTCTCTATCCCTGAAGGTAGGCTCCCTCTTTTGAATTTATTGTGAACTAATTTGTATTCTTTTTCTTGTCTGGAGATGCCTTAGTCACACTTACTAAATTGCATGCTTCTTGGGGGCAGAATTAGTGACCTATTTATATTTTCCCCAATGCCTAAAAGTACATTATACCTTGCATCTAATAAATATGTACTTAATAAAGATCGATACCCCAGAGACAGAACTAGCAATAATGTTTGCTAATTGCAGAAAGACAAATTTAAACTTGACATAAGAAAGACATACACACACCACTCCTGTAAGTAGAGCTGTGCTGGAGTGCAATGATTATTCCAGGGGTGGGAGGTTAGTAGCGGGTATAGGAAGCTTTTTTGCACTGAGTATCTTTAAGGATGATCTGTATTACTACTAGTCAGTTTTATTGTTATTATTATTATTATGCATAATAAATATTCATATGTATACAGCAAATCAAGTTTTGCACAAAGTATACATTATCTCATGAAGTATCATATAGTGATTAGTGTTCAGGTATGGATTAGTTTATTTGGCCTTAGAGCCTTCTGAGACTTTGATTCTGTGATTCTATGAAGTATTTGCTCAATGAATGAACAAGAACAGAGATATTAAATGCATTGAATGTAATTATGAAATAATGAGATAAATTTCATACACGGTTTAGGGAAATCAGTATCCATTACTTTTGGGGGAGCACCCTTTATATATATATACATACATATGTATTATATATATATACATATACATATATAATATATATACACATATATATATACATATACATATATATCATAAATATGTGTAGATTAAGAGTAATAACAACCAGCATTTATATAATATTTTAGATGTATTATCTCATTTGATCTTAACAACCCTCTTGTGGTTAAGTATGGGCCCTATTTTATAGATGGAGAGACAGGCTCCAAGGAGTTAAATGACTGGCCATGCTCACACAACTAGTAAGATTCAAAGGCATCATTTGAACTCAAGTGTCTTGATGCCGGAGGCAGTTAGGTAGCTCAGTGGAGAGAGTTCTGGGTCTGGCTGAGTTCAAATCTGGTCACAAACACTTGCTAGATGGGTTACCTTGGGCAAGTCATTTAATCTCTATTTTGCCTAGGAAGCAGTTAAATGGCTAAATGGATAGGGCACTGGACCTGGCATTACAAAGACCTGAATTCAGATTCAGGCTCAGATGTTAGCTGGGTGAACCTAGGTAAGTCACTTAATTAACAGTTTGACTTAATCCACTGGAGAAGGAAATGGCAAACCACTTGAGTAACTTTGATAAGAAAACCCTATATGGATTCTCAAAGAGTTGGAAATTACTGAAAAACAACAGTCTTGATGCTAAGTTTGGCATTAGTCCTGTACTGCCTCTCTATTAAGATATGTATGATCCCGAAGCATATAGAGCTAAAAGGGACCCTAGAGATTGTTAAATTCAATTAGAAGTATTCTATAACCAGATAGTGTTGACTCAGGGGAACTGATTGTAAAATTTTCAATGTGAGGAGATACATATCTAGAACTTTTGAATGCTACAAATCAGGGTATGACTTATTGTTGTGCTGATTGTCTAGACTTAAGAAAGTGAAGGAGCAAATGTTAATAATATAGGTGAGAGGAAAAGCACATTTTTTTTTCTGGAGAGCTGGTTGTTAAATATTTACTGCACAACTATGAGTGTTATGGAAAACTCCTTCATTTATTAGAAGAGGAAATTAATAGTCAAAGAATCTAAATCTTGTCAAAGAACTATTACTCCTACAGGTAGTAATTACTATAGCAGAGATTTTGACTCATGTTCCTTTGCTTTCAAAGTCAAGAATCTTTCACTACTACTGCTGCTACTACTGACTATCCTATACAGTCTCCATGTTTCTCTTTGTTTGCGTGTGTATTTCTGTCATGAGAAAGTCTATTCATCTATAGTTGCATATGAATAAATATAGGAGATACAGTAAGGAGTAAGGAAAATGATGGTTTCAAGTCTCACCTCTGACCCCTGTTTACTGTGTGACTGAGAGTCACTTAAATTCTCTGTGCTCTCAGAAACCCTCTATTGCAGAGAAGGTAATGATCTATATAGTAAGGGAAGTTTCCCTGGTCCAGATTTTGTTGAAAGCAATTTGGAACTATGCCCAAAAGACTATTAACCTGAGTATATACCCTTTGCTCCAGAAATACTGGTACTAGGTTTATGCCTCAGAGAGATCAGAGAAAGAGGAGAAGGACTCATAGTCATCTGTATAAAATATTAGACTCTTTTTGTGCAAAATTTGGAAACATGAAAGAGTGCCCATTAATCAGGAATGGTTGACAAAATTATGTTATATAACTTTGATGGAATTCTATTGTGTTGTAAAAATTGATGAAGGGGATGGCTTCAGAGAAATCTAAAAAGACTTGTATTTACTGATACAGAATAAAATGATCAAAGTTGAGAGAAAAAAATATATATGTATATACATATACACACATAAATATATACACTCATATATACACACACGTGGACAATAATAGCTCTATGGTAAAGACAAAAAAACTTTGAAAGACTTAAGAAGCTTGATAAATATGATGAATGACCCCAATTCTAGAGATTCATGCTGAAACACATTACCCACCTCCAGGAAGAGAGATGATGGACTCAGAGTAGAGACTGAGACTATACATATAGATCACATGTAAATATGCATATGTATGGAATTGTTTTACAAGATTGCACATGTATAACTTATATCTGACTGCTTATTACTTCAGGGATGTGGGAGGGGAAAGAAAGGAGCTTTTATTAAGACCATTTTAGAGGTAAGGAAACTGAGGGGAAAGGAGGTTTTTGGTTTTGTTTTGTTTAGTTTTTGCTTTTTGGCGGAGGTAGGGCAGGACAGTTGGGGTTAAGTGACTTGCCCAAGGTCATATGTCTGGTAAGTGTTAAGTGTCTGAGGCTGGATTTGAGCTCAGGTCCTTCTGACTCCAGGGCCGGTGCTCTATTCACTGTGCCACCTAGCTGCCCCCAAAAGAGGTTTTTTTTTTTTCTTAATTCTCCCAGAATCACATAGTAAATATTTGAGGCAGGATTTAAACTCAAGTGTTCCTTCAAGTCTACTACTCTTTCCACTGTGTATGGTTGGTATGTTGCATTTGTCAAGAAGCACATGGGACATTTTCCCCCTCAAGATGAAATTTTAGAAAGAATAAAGTCCTGGAATGAGACATTTATCAAGTCAGTTGCAATCAGTTCCTTTAGGGCAAGGATTCTCTTTAGCAAAGAGATACCCTTAGCAAAGTGCTTAGTATGGCATGTGTGCTTTAATTAATATTTCTTGACTTGTCTTGATTATGTGTGCCTCTATTAAATATATAAGCTCATAGATTTGGAGCTGTCAAGAACCTCTGAGAACATTTCCTCTCATACTCTCATTTTTGAAGAAATTAGGATCTGGAGAGGCAAAGTGACTTGTCTACAAGGCATCAAGGCAGATGTGATTTGAACTCAGGTGCCCTGGTTTCCAAATTCAATGCTCATCTCTTCATAGTATATCCTAGTCTGTATATGTCATATGTGTATGCATATACATATATGTATATAAATACATATAACACAATATAAAATGGTATAATATAATGCATGATATGATATATGCAATGTAGTATAATAAATATGATATAATAATATGAGATTGATATGATGTGATACAGCATAGTACGATATAATACAATGTAATATTTACCTTCCATATATTGAAGAAAACTAAGATCAGAGAGCTTTATTTATAACTGCCTTGAGAAATGCCTCATTCAGGGACTTTATTCTTTATAAATTTAAAGTTACATTTAGGGTGAAAAACAATATGTTCCTTATGTTTTTTTGGCCAGTACTTCATGCTGACCATGTAAGTGCAGGAACATTGAAACTGACAGATTGAAGTGAAATTCCAGGGGAAAAAAGGGGGAAAGGATACTTGGTGCCATAAATTTTTATTGTAATTTTAAAATGAAGCAGGGAGGAGCAGTAAAGTTGTCAGAATACAGAGTTAATGAGGAGGGATTGACTTAGCCAGAATGACTATGGCTACACACTAGATAACACACTATGATAGTGAATGTTCATTTATATAGCTGAGTTATTGAAAGTTATCTGTCTATGCTGGGGACTATCAGCTTTGTCTGACCCATGGTTTCTAAGGTTGCAAAATAATTCTTTCTGTAAACAGATGAGTTTTTTGTAAATTTATAAAAGAAAATTGAATCCAAAGTGCAAATCTGGTCAGGTTGCAATGTCTTTCTCAACTCTGTAGGAGGAAAAGGACTCCCACCAGGAATCATCTGTAGATACATACAATGTAATGAGAAAAAGGGGAAAAAGGAAGGAAAGAAGAGAAGGATGGAGGGAAGAAGGAAAAAAGGAAGAAAAAAGAAAGGAAAAAAGAAAAGAAAGAGAAAAGGGGAGAGAGAATGGAAGAAAGAAAGAAAGAGGGAGTAAGGAAGAAAGAAAGAAAGGAAGAAAGAAAGAAAAAGAAAGAAAGAAAGAAAGAAAGAAAGAAAGAAAGAAAGAAAGAAAGAAAGAAAGAAAGAAAGAAAGGAAGAAAGAGAGAAAGGAAAGTAGCAAGGAAGGAAGAAAAACAGTGAAAGAAACAAAATAGAGGCACAATAAGAAAGGAAGACATAAAGAAAAACAGAATGATTTAGTAATTTAATTGAATGGAGCTTGAACTGTGATGGGAGCTTAGGATTTCAAGCAGAAAATTCCGTGAATGGGGAAAGAGGACTCTTAAAAAAGGCAAAGAAATGGAAGGCAGGTGGTTCCCCCTCCTGTGGCAGTGGGACAAACCTCCACATGCCTAATATTATCCAACCCTGGAAGGTATGAATCAGACCAAGTAGATACCTTTGCACAGGTTGTGTCCCATATTTTCCATCCTCCTGTCACCTCAATCTCTTGGAATTCCTTGCCACCTTCAAGATTCATCTTAAGTGTGGCCTTTTTCAAGAAGCCTTTGTGTAATGTACCACCTTGGTAATACTCTTTACCATCACCAAATACAATATTATTGTGCATTCTCTCTCTCTCTCTCTCTCTCTCTCTCTCTCTCTCTCTCTCTCTCTCTTCCCCCTTCCTCTCTCTCCTTCTTCACACATATATCTATATGCACATATCTATATCTATCTGTCTACACATATCTATATCTATCTATCCACACGTACCTATATCTATCGATCCATATATCTATATCTATCTATGTACGAATATCTATGTCTATCCACACACATCTATATCTATCTATCTACACATATCTATATCTATCTAAACACACACACACACATACAGAGTATTAATTTGTTTACAGGAGGTAGTGTGGTGTAGTGGAGAGAGAGCTGACTTTGAAGCCAGAAGACCTGACTCCAAGTCCAAAACACTGTTGCATTGTTTAATCTGTGCCTAAAGAAGAATTTCCATTACAATGTGACTGAATGGCCTGGTATTCTTGAAGATCTCCAGCTCAAGTCCCACATTACCTCTGGGGACAATTCATCCTACCTTTAGATAACTCTCATCATTGCGGAGTGTGACCTCATACCAAATTAATATGTGATTCTCAGCAATGGCCACCAAATGCTCCCAGTTCTTTTTGTTTCATATATCATAGATCTGGGAGCTGGAATGAATCTTAGAGGTCATCAGATTCAGTTCTATGTTTTCACAGATGAGGAAACTGAGACCCAGAAAGGTTAAATGAATTCTCATGGGTACCACAACTATCAGACAATCAATAAGTATTTGTTAAGCACCTACTATGTTCCAGGCATTGCACTAGGTATTGGTGATTCAAATCCAAAGAATGAAATAAGTCTTAATGGCAAGTAGCTCAAATTTTAATAGGGAATATAGACACAAACTTATACTTATTTTCTAATCCCTTAGGATATTTGTATGTATATATGAATATATGTATAATACGTCTGTGTGTGCATAAATGCATATCTGATTTATACATATATAAATATACACAAAGAATAAATAGAACATATGGTGAGAAGGAGGGAGAGGAGATAGGGAAGATACCAGAAATTGTGGGAACAAGGAAAGAAGAAAATGTTTTGTGTAGAAGGTAGTGTAGTAACTTAGTAAATATCTAAATTGAATACAGGTTATCCTGATTCCTAGCCCAGTCCTCTGTCCAATATACCATTTTGCCTCTAAACCAATACTTTGACATGGATCATTTTCTTTCCCACCTCTAACACATTAGTTCTTGAAAGAAAAGTTCCCAAATTTCTTCTTGATCAATTCTGACAAGGGATGGTTTTGTGATGACCTTTCTCACTCAAGGTAAATATGTACTACGGCATCATTGCCTTTTTGCTACCAAGACTGTCATATACCAGCTGCAAAAGAAAATTCACATAGGAAAAGCAAGTCTTCCTTTTGAGAATTGTCCTTTCTGTTGCATAAGAGAAAGTTAATAAAATTTGTGCACCTGCTTTTCTAGTCACATATATTTAAACAAAGCAAAAATGCTGTCCTTGAGAAGATTGCAAATCTCCTTGTCACAAAATGACACATGATATTTATCTAATTATTACATTATAAGTGTGTGTGAAAGAGATTTTTTAAAAACTGCAGTAAAATAAAATCCCAAAGCTACCTATGGATTTGTTGCAATATTTATGATAAAGTAAAAACCAGAAGTTTTATGTTGGTGGCATCAGAAAGAAGGTGAGTGATAGACATAGTCTGATTCTGAAGGTGAATTATTAAAAATATATTCTACTTTACAGATCAAGAATTGAAAGATCAAGCACTACAGTTCAAAAGTTGAAAGAGATTAGATAAAAGATGGCATGTATAGAAGAACCCAGGAAGGAGATGAAACAAATGGTGAGTTGGTCACTGAACTTTATACCTACATACCTCTATGTTTATACATGAGAGAGAAAGACAGACAGAGATAGAGTGACATGAAGACAAGGCAGAGACACACACAGAGATGGAGAGACAAGACAGAATAAAGAAAAAGAGAAAAGAAAAAGATGAGGGACAGAGAAATCAGACAGACAGACTGAGACCAAGAAAGATAAAAAGAGTAGAGAGAGTGACATCATAGTGGAGAAAGAGAGAGAGAGACTGAGACCAAAAAAGAAAAAAAAGAGGAGAGAGAAAGGAGAGACATCATAGGGGAGACAGAAAGAGAGACAGAGACAGAGACAGAGATACAGAGAGAGGCAGAGAGACAGACAGACAGACAGAGACAGAGATAGAAAAACAGAGACAATGAGAGACAGAGACAAAGAGAGATACAGAGAGAGACAGAAGCAGACAGAGATAGAGACAGACACATGGAGAGATACAGACAGACAGACAGAGAGAATAGAGAAGGAAAGGGAGATAAGGAAATAGAAATGGAAACAGAGATAGGGTAGTAGAGACAGAGAGAAATTCTCTTTCTGAAAAAAAAAGGATTTTATGATTTTATCTACAGAGTTGAAAGAGACATTAGATACTATATAATCAAATTCCTCATTCCAGATGAGGAAACTAAGTCCAATGGGCTTCCATTGACTTGTCCAAGATCATGCAGGTAATAAGGGGCCAAGCTGGGTTTGGAACAGAGATCTAATTCCAAAAATCTATAACATCATGCTGTTTCACTATTCAAATAAATGACTAATGATTCTCTTCCAAATTTTGAACATGGAAGTATATGTTCATTTGCTTTAGGAATTGTGATAATAGCAGCTTTCAGTTATATAGTGCTTAAAAATTTGTAAGGCACTTTACATTCTCTTTCTCAGTTGATCCTCATAAAACCTCGAAAAGTAGGGAAAAGATATGCAAAGATAAACATTGATCAAGTGTCTACTATGTTCCAGGCCCTGTGATAAGCACTAGGGAAAGAAAAAGAGGCAGCAACAATAAACAATCTTTGCCTTCAAAAAGTTCACAATCTAATGGAGGAGTATGAAGAAACTGAGACTGAGAGGTTAAGTCACTTACCCAGGGTCACAAAGCTAAGGAAATGCTCAAAGCAGAATCTGCACTCAGGTCTTCCTGACTCCAAGATGCAAGAATTAATATTTCAAGTTTCCAAATACAGATAATAAGTATCATAAAGACTTCATTAACTGCCCCAGGTATAGACAGCTCGAGAGTGTTGCATCAGAGACTGAACCCAGGTTTTCTCTGAGACTTCCTGTTTGAATCCAGCTTATCAACAATCTGGTGTTTGGAACAAACAACTCATTCATATGAAAACTGTGTAGTCATTAAATGTGCTTAGTATTTTTATTCTTAGATGAAACTATGGTCTAGAACAGAGTTTGCCTTTAATTGACACCAACAACAAAATGCTACTACGAACCTCTGGAAACTAAAGAAATAGTTGTTGAAGACATAGAATAAATACTTTATTAAAAAAAAGAAGTTCTGTTCATTTAATTCACTCCTGCAGGCTTCAGGTTTAATAAAAGAGTTGCTATTAAGCACTGATCCTTAAAATGGCT
Source organism: Gymnobelideus leadbeateri (assembly GCA_011680675.1). Taxonomy (NCBI): domain Eukaryota; kingdom Metazoa; phylum Chordata; class Mammalia; order Diprotodontia; family Petauridae; genus Gymnobelideus; species Gymnobelideus leadbeateri. The sequence continues at coordinate 219,882 of WOXC01008461.1, forward strand.
ACATATGATACAGACTGGATCCATTAGAAGCCAATCACAATAAATATTGCCTGGCAGATGGGGGGTGGTGGGGATTTTTGAGAACATAAGTTTCTTGAACTGTGACAAGGGAAGGGGCTTTCAACATTGTAGCTAGATTAGTCAGAAAATAAGAAATCTGAGTTCAAATCTCTCCTCTAACACTAGCTATGCATACTTGGTACACTTACCCACTCTAAAAGTCATCTTCCTCAATTGTTAAAGGCCAATACCATTTCTTGTGGTATCTACTTTACAATGGCATTTAGTAGTTCAAATGAGATAATTGTGTATAAAACCAAAGTTAAAACACTAAAGAAATGACCTCTACTGTTATTTTCCTGTCTAACACTCCATTCCAGTAGAAAGGAAGAATCTTGAAGGCTAGGACAGTTTCATTTTGTCTTTGTAGTGACACCATCCAGAAAAGTACCCTGAGCTTAGTAGGAGCTTAATAAATGTTTGATGAAGTGAATTCAAATGAATTAAAGAAAATAGATATGAACATGAAATAGGGAGTTAAATGATTATACTTGGAATGAGATTAATATACATGGCAATTTAATATCATTTGCAAAGCCTTCCTCCTCTCCTGCAAAATTTCATTTCCTGAATTCCACAGATAATTTCCCCTTTATTCATTTCTTTCCTGGTGTAGATACAAAGTGAAGGACAACTTTAGAACTTTTTTTTTCCCTTCTAGTTCAGAAACATAGAAACTCTAGCTATAGTGTATAAAAAAATCAGTTTGACACCTATTCACTGCATTTGACCTTACCAATACATTTCAGAAAGACTCATTTGAGACTGATGAATTCCAGACAACTTCCTATACATACATTGGCAATGATTATATAAAGAGAACAGATGCCTAAGCATCCTTGACTGATATGAATTCCTTAAAAGGAACAGTGACAGCCAAGACCATATTATCTTACAGACCAATGTTTCATGGTTAGATCATTTTTTTCTTCTTCTTCTATCTGAATAAAGAATAAGATGAAGAAAAAATCACTGAAACATGAAGTCTTTAATCATCATCTTATAATATATTCCATGATATTCAAGGAAGTATTTAGGGCTCCCCCATCATTAAAGGGTTGGCCTGATGAACAAAGTAACGTGAGTTAAAAGTGATGAAGGATCTTTGATCAGATGGCAGGAGAAGAGTTACAAGGATGTCATGTGAGCGGGGGTGACTCCTCCTCAAACGGATTTCAGGTTCCTTGTTTATCCTGCTTTGCTGAGATGATTGAGACCATCTGAAAATAGTATAGTGTATTGAGGGGGGTGGGGATGGATAGAAGCACGTTGCATTTTAATCCCTAAATGTTCTAAACCCAGTTATGTGATTAACTGTTTATGTGACCATGGTAAAGTAACTTAAACCCCTATGTGCCTCAAATTTCTCATTCATAAAATAACACCAGGAACTGATTGCATTTATAAAAGTACTTTATTGCAAAGCACTTTTTAGTTCCTATTTTGTTATAAACTCCTAAACCTATCTCACAGGTGCTATATTTCCATTTTATATATGAGGAAACTGAGGCTTATAGCGACTAAGGGTTTTGGTCATAGGCATAAAACTAATATGAGGCTGAGGCAGGTTTCAAATCTTGGCCTTCTTGATTTCAAGTCTAGAGCTCGGTATTTTAGGTTTTGAGGCACCTTAGTAGTTATTTTTAAAATGAGGAAACTGACAGCCAGAGGACTAAAATCCTGAGAGGCTGTGTTGTCTTCCCCATTAGTCTATACTTCTTAGCTAACTTCTTTTTTTGCTTTTTTTAGGAGGACAATTGGGGTTAAGTGACTTGCCCAAGATCACACAGCTAGTTTTTGTGTTAAGTGTCTGAGGCCGGATTTGAACCCAGGTCCTCCTGACTCCAGGTCTGGTGCTCTATTCACTGTGCCACTGTAATGGAAATGCAAATTTGAAGATCTTCCCTGCCCCTAGGCCCTTTGACAGGCTTAAGAGACTAGGAAAACCTTCTTTGATTTGAAAATATACTCTGCCTCCTAATAGGCTGAATGTGATCACATAGAGACTGTGGTAGGAGGCTTGGTTTTCAGGAATGCCTACACCTTGATGCTGTGTGACTGGGCAGTGGGTTAAGAGGGTGGTTACATTCTCTGAACCTGGAGAAGGCTATATAATCCCCGATGTGAGGCTTTACTTTGGGGCTCACTTTGAGAAGTGTTGTGTGACTTGACCAGATGAGACTCTGGGCAGCCATTGAGAGCCCCCTGGCTTTGAAAACCCAGATGTTGATGCTTCCCTTTCTGGTAACTGTGATTTGGTATTGATGTAACGGTTGGGCAGTTTGGAAGCCTGTCTGCTTGATCTGTTTGTTTCTCTGTCTTGTAAGTTCTGTCTGTATACTTGGAAGTTCAGGGTGCTGACCTTTTCCCCCTGAACTAGGTAAACAATATATGTTTGATTGATTAAAGTAAACTTCTTAACCCATTTTGAGTTACTTTCCTTTAGAAAAGCAGATCTAAGAACCTGTGTTGGCAGCCACCTTGGGGATATTGGGGTGCTTGCTGCTACAGCCACCTAGCCACCCCTAGAGTCTATACTTCTTGAAGGAAGGGATTGTTTTTTGTTAGTTTTGACTTTGTCTAGTGCTTAACCCAATGTTGGCACATAGTAGGTGCTTAATAAATGGATGCTGACTGAGAATGATGCAATGACAAGAGCTCTGGATTTGGTGTCAGAGAATCTGGGTTCAGATGGTACCTTTTTCATTTGCTTGTTGTGTGCCCTTGTGTTAGTTATCTGGGTCTCATTTTCCTCTTCTGTAAAATGAGACGATTGGATTAAGCTGACCTGTAAGTTCCCTACTGGTCTAAATCTATTATCTCTCAGGTCTTTTACAACCTTAAGATTCCATATTCCTATGACTTGATTCTTTCAACTGCCACCTTTGATCCTCATTTCATCCTCAGCACTCATGCAGGCTATCCTCATTTCCCTCTGATCACTGAATACCAATTGATACTGTTTACTTCATGGTATCATATATGATCTGCATCCTTGCTCCAGAAATCATGTCCTATCTCTCTGATTCATTTCAAAATTCTCATTTCACAGTTACTCTCCAATCTCTCCTTTCCATACAACTACAAACCTGCTAGGAAACACCATCCTAAAACCAAAAACAAAATGCTTTCCCTTTAACCCTCTTCTATATCCATATTTAGTTATGGCTATGTTCTCTTCCTTCTTTTGATCGCTCAGTTTAGTTTCAAAAGTATTCTTTAATATTTTGTGCTTCCTAATGTAGTCTCTCCCCAACTTGATGTACTCTAACTTTCTCTTCCACCTACTAAAACTATTTTCTCCTAGGTGACCAATGGCCTAATTGACAAATTCAATGAATAACATTTTACATCTCTGGACCTCCTTGGATGCATTGCATTATCATCTTTAACTGCAACCCTGCCTCCCTCCACTTCAGAGATTCTAAATTGTCTGGGAAATCCCTCTACTTCTTGTAACATTCCTTCTCTGTCTCTTTCAATGGTTACTAATTCTTATCCCAAACAATTACTGTGAACTTTTTCTCTAAGGGGCTATCTTGTCTATTCTATCTATCATGGCAATCCCATTCCTGAACAATATTTCAACTATGTTCTTACCACTAAAGTTTTTTGTACAGTCAACTTATCGTCATTGTTATCATTAGAATTTTTAAACATTTTTTCATTAAATATTTCCCAGTTACATGATTTTTTAAATTTTAATATTTTATTATTCCCAATTACATGTAAAAACAATTTTTAACATTCATTTAAATTTTTTGAGTTTCAAATTCTCTCCCTACCCCTTTCCTGAGACAGAAGGAAATTTTATATAGGTTATACATGTGCAATCATGCAAAACATATTTCCATGTTAGTTATGTTGTGAAAGAAAACACAGACAAAATAATCCATGAAAAATAAAGTGAAAATAGTATGCTTTCATGTGCATTTAGAATCAATCAGTTGTTTCCCTTGAAGTAGATAGCATTTTTCATGATGAATCCTTTGGAATTGTCTTGCATCATTGTATTGCTGAGAATACTGTCATTTACAAGTGAACATTACATTTCTGTTACTCTGAACAACGTTTCCCTTGTTCTGCTCAATTTAGTATACCCATGAGCAATTAATATTTCTCCAATGGTTTAGGTCACTTTATTTTGTGAAAAAAATGTTTTGCAATTGTTTTCATATAGTTTCAGGTTTTTTTGGCAGGTAGACTCCTTATTTGTGCCATAAAAGGAATTTATTATTCCTTATTAATTCATTTTACCTATATTTTCAAATAGTTTATATAGCATTGGAATTAATTGTTTTTAAATGTTTGTTAGAATTCATTTAAATCTATCTGGTCCTGGAGAATTTTTACTTAGGCAGCTCATTGGTGGTTTGTTCAATTTATTTTTCTAAGATACAGTTATTGGAGTATTTTATTTCCTTTTCTGTTAATCTAGGCAGTTTACATTTTTGTAAATATTCATCTGTTTCAATTAGATTGTCAGTTTAGTGATATAAAGAGCAAAATAACTCTTTGTAAATGCTTTATTTCATCTTCATGGTTGGTAGATTCACCTTTTTTCAGTTTTGATATTGGTAGTTTGGTTTTCTTTTTTGTGTGAAATTAATCAATGGTTCATCTATTTTTTTTTCATAAAAAGATTACCTAGTTTTGTTTATTAGTTCAATGGATTTTTTTACTTTCAATTTTTATTAATCTCTCCTTTGATTTTCAAGATTTCTGTTTTAGTGTTTAATTGGGGATTTTAAATTTTAAATTGTTTTTCTAGTTTTTATTGTTGTTGTTGGAAGCCCTATTAATTGATCTGGTCTTTCTCTGTTTTAAGATTGATATATGTATTTAGATATAAAAGTTTTTCCCTAAATTACTGCTTTGCTTGCATCCCAAAAATTTGGGGATTTTTTTTTTCTTTGTTGCCACTCACTTTAATGAAATTATTAATTGTTTCTGTGATATGATCTTTGACTCATTTGTTCTTCAGAATTAAATTGTTCAGTTTCCAATTAGTTTCAACAGATGCTTCTATGGTCATTTATTAAAAGTATTTTTGTTGCATTATAGTTTGAAAAGGGTGTATTTAGTATGTCTACTTTTCTGCATTTGTGTGCGAGATTTTTATGCCCTAATATGTGGTCAATTTTTGTGAAGATGCCATGCACAGTTAGAAAAAATATATATACTTCTTCCTATTCCATTTCAGTTTTCTCCAGAGGTCTATCATATCAAACTTCTAGGATTCTATACATCTCCTTGACTTCATTTATTTTACAGTTATTTGTGACTAGCTCTGGGGCAGCTAGGTGGTGCAATGAGTAAGAGTGCTGGCCCCAGAGTCAGGAGGACCCGGGATGGGTTCTGGCTTCTGTTACGTAGCACCCACACATAAATAACTAGCTGTGTAACCTTGAGCAAGTTGTCTAACCCCAATTGCTTTAAAAAAAATGTGACTAGCTCTGAAAGGGAAACGTTGAGCTACTCCACTAGTATAGTTTTGCTGTATTTCCTCTTGTAATTCATTTAACTTTTTCTTTGAGAGTTTGGATGATATGCCATTTGGTGCATATTTAGCATTGCTGTTACTTTATTGTAATTATTGTTCTTATTTTTAGCAAAATATTATTTTCCTGCTTATCCTTTTTAATTGTCTTTTTTGTTCTTGCTTTGTCTGAAATCATGATTGCTACCCCTTCCCTTCTTTACTTTTTACATAATAGATTCTGTTTCAGCCCCTTATTTTAACTCCAGCTCTCTGTTTCAAGTGTGTTTCTTGTAGATAACATACTACTGAATTCTGGTTTCTGATCCATTCTGTTATCCATTTCAAATTTATGGGTGAATTCATCCTATTACATTCATAGTTAAAAGTACTAATTGAACATTTCCCTCCATTCTGTTTTCTTTTGTTTATCCTTCTCATTCTCTTTTTATCTTGTCCTGCCATTTGTCTGTTTTGCTTCTGATCACTTCCTTCTTTTATCTGTCCTCTTTATCACTCCTCTTTTTTGTGTCTCCTTCCCCTCCAACTTTACTGTGGGGATACACACACATATGCACACACACACATATGCACATACTATGCATGATAGATATACATATCAATAGATAGACTAAGAGAGGCATAAAGATACAGATTGACATAGATATAGATGTGTGTTCATGTATGTGTGTATTTGTATACACACACACACACACACACACACACACATATATATATATATATATATATACATATATATAAAAATGAAGATGATTTCTTCTTTGTACAAATTTCAATGTTAATGAGATATAAGCATTTCTTACCCACCCCATGCCATTTCCTCTGTTAAAACTTCTTCCTTCTGTGTCCCTTTTGTGTGAGATAATTTCTGTCATTCTTCCTCTGTGTGCCCCCTTGCCCCAGGATATTCCTCTTTCTCACCTATCTGTATTTTATCATCAAAACATAATTGATCTATTTCCACATGCTCTTTCCATGAAGAATCCTTCTAATTTCCCTAATGGTAAAGTTCTTAGAAGATGCATGTCTCATCTTTCCATATAGAAAATATAAGTAATTTAATCTTATTGAGTCCCTTATGATTTCTTTTTCATATTTACCTTTTTATGCTTCTCTTGAATCTTGTATTTGAAAGTCAAATTTTCTTTTTAGCACTTATTTTTAATCAGTAATGCCTGAAAGTTCTCTATTTCATTAAATATGCATTTTTCCTTGAAGGATTACACTCAATTTTGCTGGGTATGTTATTCTTGATTATAATCCCAGTTCTTTTGCCTTCCACAATATCACTCCAAGTCCCCACACCTATTTTTTATTGTCATAGCTAGTATATACCGTATAATCCTGAGAATGACTCCATGATATTTGAATGGTTTCTTCCTAGATATTTGAAGTATTTTCTCTGTGCCTTGGGAGCTTTGGAATTTGACAATATTATTCCTGGAAGTTTTCATTTGGGGATCCCCTTCAGGAGGTAATTGGTGGAATTTGAAAATATTTTACCATCTGGGTCTAGGGTGAGGCAACGTAACAGTTTTTTCAGATATAATGTCTAGGCTCTTTCTTTAATTGCAGATTTCAGGAAATCCAATAATTCTTAAATTATTTATCTTTCATATATTTTCCAGCTAATTTGTTAAATGAAATATTTCACATCCCCCCCCCCATTCATTTGACTTTGCTTTATAGCTTCTTGATGTTTTATGGAGACATTAGCTTGCCCAATTACAATTTTTAAGAATTATTTTCTTTAGTGATCTTTTACTCTCCTTTTTTTTTACTTGACTGTTTCTGTCTTTTAAGAAGTTATTTTTTTAAATTAAATTCTATGTTTATTTTTAGTATACATCATTCCTTTACCACAGGATTTTGGGTTGCAAATTTTCTCTCCACCCTTCCCCTGACCACAACCCCGAAACAGCGATCCCACTTCCCCCAATCTGTTCTATCCTATATCCTCCCCAATTTCCCCCCCTCTGACTTTCCAGTAGGGCAAGATGGATCCCCATACCTCAGTGCCTGGACATTTTGCTTCCCAGTTGCATGCAAAAAAAATTCTATTTTTTAAACATTTGATTCCAAAATTTTGAATTCCAGATTCCTCCCTCCCTCATCATCCACCATTATTGGGAAGATAAGCAATTCAATATAGGTTGTACATGTGTAGCTATGCAAAATATTTCCATAGTGGATATATCGTGAAAGACTGAACTTATTTCCCTCTATCCTATCCTGCCCCTCCATTTGTTCTATTTTCTACTTTGACCCTGTCCCTTTTCAAAAGGGTGTGCTTCTAACTTCCCTCTCCCCCAACTTGCCTTCCCCTCCATCATCCCCGCTTTAATCCCCTCCCACTCCTACTCTCCTGTAGGGTGAGATACCCTATTTAGTGTGTATGTTATTCCCTTCCTAAGCCAAATTTAATGAGAATAATGTTGACCCATTCCCTTTTTCCTTCCTCTTCTTCCCCTCCATTGTAACAGTTTTCCCTTGCCTCTTCTATATGAGACAATTGACACCATTCTGTCTCTCCCCATCTCCTCTCATTATATTACAATATCACCTCTCAATTTCACCTTTTAAGTATCATCCCTTCCTATTCAATTGGTCTTGTGCCCTCTCTCTATGTAAACCTGTACACATATATACACACACTCACATATGTATTTATATGCCCATATACCCTCCTATATAAACATATATATGTGTGTATACATATATATACATACATATATACATATATATATAAACATACATACATACAAATATATATTTATATACACATTTATATTCCCTTCAACTATTCTCATACTGAGGAAAGATTCATCACTTACAATTATCATTTTTCCATGTAAATAGTTCAATTTTGATAAGTTCCTTATGATTTCTTTTCCCTGTTTAACTTCTCATGCTTCTCTTATTTCTTATATCTGAAAGTCAAGCTTTATATTCAACTCTGTTTTTTTTTTCATCAAGAATGCTTTAAATTCCTCTATTTCATTGAATGACCTTATTTTACCCTGAAACATGATACTCAGTTTTGCTGGGTAGGTGATTCTTGGTTTTAATCCCAGCTCCTTTGACCTTCAGAATATCATATTCCAGGCTCTTCAGTTCCTCAGTTTGGAATCTGTCAGATCCTGTGTTATCCTGTTTGTGTTTCCACAATATTCAAATTGTTTCTTTGTGGATGCTTGTAATAGTTTCTCCTTGGTCTGGGAACTCTAGAACCTGGCTATAATATTCCTAAGGAGTTTTCTTTTGGGGATCATTTTCAAGAGGTGATTGGTGGATTCTTTCAACTTCTATTTTGCCCTCTGGTTCTAAAACATCAGGGCAATTTTCCTTGAGAATTTCTTGAAGGATGATTTCTAGTTCTTTTTTTTTTTTTGATCATGGCTTTCAGGTAGTCCAATATTTTTTAAATTATCTCTCCTGGATCTATTTTCCAGGTCAGTGGCTTTTCCACTGAGATATTTCACATTGCCTTCTATTTTTTCATTTGTTTGGATCTGTTTAATAGCATCTTGATTTCTCACAAAGTCACCAGCTTCCATTTCCTCCAATCTAATTCTGAAGGAATTATTCCCTTTAGTGAGCTTTTGAGATTCTTTTTCCATCTGGCAAATTCAGCTTTCTAAGGCATTCTTCTCATTGCCTTTTTAAGCCTCTTTTGCCATTTGAGTTAGTCTATTTTTTTAAAGCAATTGGAGTTAAGTAACTTGCTCAAGGTTACACAGCTAGTCATTATTTATGTGTAGGTGCTCATTTTCTGAGGCCGGATTCGATCTCGGGTCATCCCAACTCCGAGGCCGGCGCTCTTACTCACTGCGCCACCTAGCTGCCCCAAGTTAGTCTATTTTTAAGGTGTTATTTTCTTCAGTCAGGTTGTTCACTCTCCTTTCATTATTTTCTTGCATTATTCTCATTTCTCTTTCCAATTTTTCCTTCACTTCCCTTATTTGGTTTTCAAAATCTGTCTTAAGCTCCTCTATGGCCTGTAAGCAGTTCATATTTTTCTTGTAAGGTTTTGGTGCAGGAGTTTTGAATTTGCTGTCTTCCTCCTGTTCCATGCTTTGATCCTTTTTGTCCCCAAAATAGAAGTGTAAAGTTGGGTTGCTATGCTTGCTTTGCTTCCTTTGCTTGCTCATTTTGCCACTCAATTATGTGACTTTTGAGCTTTTTGCCACAGTAGAACTCTGCTGCCAGAGAGAAGAGCTTTGTCCCAATCACTGGTGTTTTCTCAGTTGCCAGAGCTATTAGTTGGCTGCCCTCTCTGAAGCCTCCACTGGCTCTGGCACCTGGTCACACACCCCAGGACCTCAATCCAGATCCAAGCAGAAGAGCGATTACACCTCAGACTGGTTGCTTGTTCCCCCTAAAATCTGCAAGGCCAGGAGCTCTGAAGCAGCCAGGTGGGGTGCCAGCATAGCCACCATGCCTCAGCTTCTTCTTCCTCCGGGGCCCAGAGGCTGGACCACATTCCCAGACCCCCTATTCCCACAAAATCCACACTGACCTCTCACTTTGTCTTTGGCTTTTATAGGTTGAAAATTCTGGAAACTGCCAAGCTGCTGGCGATCCACTCCCCCAAAGTCCCTCTATCCATGCCTGGTCTGAGCACCTTGGGGCTAAAACTGCAGGCTCAATAGGAGCTGGGTGCTGCCCCCAAAGTGCTGCAATGGACCCTTCCTGTCAGGCTGCCTTCAGAGGGAGATTTGCTTCTATCTGTCATTTTGTGGATTATGTAGCCCTAAAGTTTGTTTAGCATCATTTTTTATAGGTATTTGAGGTGGTTATGGGGGGAGAATACAGAGTTTTCTTGCTTCTATGCCGCCATCTTGGCTCCACAAGAAGTTCTTTTCTTGAGGGAATTTTCTACCTCTTTTTCCATATGGTCCATTCTGTACTTTAAGATATTATTTTCTTCAGTATTTTAGTGCCACTTTTATTAATATGTTGCTGTATGATCATAATTTTCTTCCTTTGTTTCATTTATTTACCAAGTTTTCCTCTACCACTATTTGATTTTGGAAATTATGTTTTTAGCTCTTCTATGAATTCTTGTTGAGTTTGTGTTCAATTCACATTTTTTCTTTGTGGCTTTATAGGTTTGTTTGTTTTTTGTAACTATTGTCTTCTAAGTTTGTGTTTTTATCTTTTCTGTCACTGTAGTAACTTTTTGTAATCAGGTTCTTTTTTGTTATTTGCTCTTTTTCCTATTTCTGAATTTTGGATTTTATACTAATGCTGGGCTCTGTTCCTGGTCTGGGTAAGGTGGGTTACTGTCGTAAGGTTTAAGATTTTTTTGTGCTGCTGTTTTCAGAGGCAGTTCTGGGGGAGGGGGGGGTTGGAAATTTTTGGTGCTTCCAAGATGATGTGAGAAGGGAGAGGCATTGTCATTGTTCTTCTTGTCTGAACTCTGGTCCTCACCCAGGAAAGGACCCTGATCCCTTCGGATTATAAGTAATATTCTTCCTCAGGTTCCCTGTCCCCATGGGAATAGAAATAAAATTATTGTTAAGGGTCATTGATCTCTTAGGCCTTGATCCCAAACTATCAAATAATTATTTTGTAGTTTGATTGACATAACACCAAATAAGTAAATTAAGTTAATTAAAATTATCATTTTTATTACATTGGCTCAACCTACCCATAAGCAATTAATATTTCTCCAATTGTTTAGGTCTGTCTATGAAACAGTGTATGTGAAAAAAGTGTTTTGCAATTTTCTTTATATAATCTCTGGGTTTATGACAGCAGGTAGACTCCCAAGTATTTTATATCATCTCCTGATGATTTATGTGGGTTTATTTTATATCCTGCAACTTTGGGAAAGTTGTTAATTGTTTCAACTCTTTTTTTAGTTGATTCTCTAAGGTTTTTTAAGTATACCAAAATAAGATACTTTTGTTTCCTCATTGCCTATTTTTATTCCTTCAGTTTCTTGGGTCCAAGTTTTTCTATTTTCATCTCCAGCACTTAGCATAGAGCTTTGATAAATGTATGCTCATTTATTTATCTACCATTTCTTTGTAAAGCCATCACACTAATCCTTACCTCTCTTCTGAGAGTGAGACCCATATCTTCAACTGTCCATGGAACCTGTCCAATAGAAGTTGACTCAACTTACATAGATAGGGATAAGTACTAGACATGTAATTATGTTGACATAGAAACATCAGATTAGAAAACTCCCTTTATCAATGTAATAGATACTTTCTTTGAAATCTATATTCTTAGAGAGTTAATTGTCCTTGTTTCCATCCTCTGTATAATTAAAAAAAGACAACCCTTTAAATTGGCTGCTGAGTCAGATGAGCATCAGTATTTGTCTACACAACTGTCAAAAAACAAACAAAAGAAAGCAAAACAAATAAAGAAACAAAACTGTACCTCCCCCGCTTCTTGCAATTGTTTTTCCTTGCTTTCCCTTTTGTCTTCAGAATTTAATTCTTGAGAACTTATGTTTTATTCCTCCTAGGCTGACTTCAACTGCTGAATTTTGGTCAGTGGATTCCAACTTTTCTTTCTTCTGAGTCCCTGGAAAATTCCCTCAGATCTAGAGTAATATGTACAACTATATGGACTTTTTGTCTCCCTTGTATATTCAATGACCTGGCCAAATTGTATAATTCTCTGTTTCTTTAAGATTTATTGTGCTGGGGCAGTTAGGTGGCTCAGTCAATAGAGAACTGGCCCTGGAGTCAGGAGGACCTGAGTTCAAATCTGGCCTCAGACACTTAACACAAAACAAATCTAGCCATGTGACCTTGGGAAAGTCACTTAACACCAATTGCCCTCGGAAAAAAAGCAAAAAAAAAAAAAAGATTTATTGTGCTGCCTTATCTCCACGCTGCTGTTACAGTTGTTCTTTATCCCTGGAATGTCCCCATTACCACTCTATGTCCTTTGAACTCCTACTTACCCCTAAAAACCCAAATTAAACGCTGACTCTTCTAAGATGTTCTCAATGTCCTTTTCATGCCTTTTCTTCATTATATCTTCATCCTATACTTTTAAAAATCTTATTGAATGTAAAATTGGACACCCAGGTGGCACAGGGGATAGAGTATAGCCTAGGAGTCAGGAAATTCTAAGTTCAAATTCCATCTTAGACATTTACTTACTTAACCATATAAACCTTGGCAAGTCATTTAAACTTTTTCAGTCTCAGTTTCCTCTTCTGTACAATGTAATAAAATCTACCTCCTAGGGTTGTTGTGAGGATTAAATAAAATTAACATATGCTAAATGTTTTGCCAACTTCAAATCATTACATCAGTGCTACCTATATACTGTTTTCCTACTGTTACTGTTTTCTTATACCTCTACTAGACCATAAGGTGCTTAAGAATACAGATCATGTCATATCTTAACTTGCTCTGTCCCTTCAGTTTAGTGCTTTACAAGCAGTAGTGACAATATGGAAGAAGGAAAGAATGAATATTTGTCTAACAATTGGTCACACACCTATGATGTCTCAACTTACCCTCAAGAGATCTGATTTTTATTTTTCATTGCATGATATACTCACTGGATCAGACAGTCACTGATATGGTGCTACAATAAAAATTCATCCTGGTCAGTCTTCCATGTATTAAATATTTTTCAGTTCTTTTAGCTGACTTGCAAAAAAGTTAGATTTTTATATTAAATTTCACCTTGGGGCATTATCACTTTGAAAATAATCCAAATACTTTGTTTTTATTGGAAGATCTCAATGAGACAGAGTTAACCATGAATAGAAGTCAAAACAATAACCCTGGAAAGAAGCATTCCCTTTGGTCCTAGGCTATTGTGTCATTGTTTATGCCAAGTCAATCAAAAAGAAGAGTGGGAGAGAGAGAAATCACCATCTGTGAGAATAGAGCTGTCAAGCTGATTGACTCAATAGCAACACAAAACCTGAAACACATGGATGTGATAGGCCAAACACTCATTTTTGATCTGGGAATGTAAAAAACAATGTTAAAAGCCTTGTGATGATGCCTTTATTATGTAACACAAAACAATTAAATCAATGCTGCATAAAATAGAGTGATCATATGGCTGGTGGCATTGTTCCATATGGCTAGAGACCTGAAAAGAACTTTAGGAATGACATCCAGAAATGTCATATAGTTGTGTGACTTTGTGGCTAACTTTTTATCCAGGGCACGTGGTCTCTTTTATTTAGGGGGAGAAATAAGGATTTTGTGGGATCTGTTTAATCTTCAGTAACTATGATCTATGAAATAATGTATCTCTAAGAAAATGAACAAAAAAAAGAGTCACCCTATTGGTTTGAAGACCAATCAAAGAGCAACGGGAACAATGAACTAAAAAGTCCTTTTTACTACAGACTGTTGAGCTTCCTAGAGACTAGTTCCAGGTGGTCCTTCTGATATGCCAAGCAGTAGAGAATCTGGGATGCCACTTTTTGAATATATCTCGTGACCTTCAGACCATGCTAATAATGCTATGGAGATGGCAGTCCTGGTGTTTTCTACTTCATCTTTTCTTCCTGCTTCCTTACTCTCATGTATATTCTATACTCAACTTCATTAATTAGAATTATAGATTTTTAAAGTTGGAACAGATCTGAGTAATCATCTATCCTGACACCCTTATTTTATAGCTACAGAGAATGCAGCCTAAGGAAGATTAAGTTCCTTGTTTAAGAGCACGCTGCTGGTTAATGACAAAACTCATTGTGTGACCAGGAGCAAGTCCCTCAAATTCTCTGGTCTCAAGTCTCACATGCACCCCATACTGATCCCTGAGTCTTCAAATCCCTATTTTTTGGCATAATCACCTTCTATATGGGGCCTTTCTGATCCCTGTAGATGTTTATAATTAATTGGCTAATTGAATTGATTAATTACTCAGTTTCCCCCATCTCAAAATAACCTTGAATTTGTTTTATATCTACGTATATATGTGGTTTCCCTCTATAGTATATAAGCTCTAGGAGAACAGAAATTGTTTTATTCTTTATCTTTGTATCTTTAGAGGAGAGGTAGTCTAGTACAGTAGATAGAAAGTTTGCCTTGAAGCCAAGAAAACCTGAGTTCAAATTCCATCTTGGATATTTACTGACTACAACTCAGGGATAATCATTTAACCATTTAGCATTCTAGTCAATTCTCCAAGATGATAGACAAATTTCAAAGTATGTGCTAATCTATATTTTTAGATGGAATTTTCTTACTCAGGAATTCCACATACCACTGAAATCACAGAATAAACCCCTCTCCCTCTATCCTGGAGCCTACATAATACCTAAATGTCTATTCATTGATTAATTTTGCATTTCTTCTTCTGAGATACAGGATCATACAATTATAGATTTAAAAATATAAATGAGGTGGCCATGCAGAACAACTCTATCATTTTTCCATATGAGATGCTGAGGTCAAAGAGGCCCAGTGATTTTTTAGTTCAAAGTTACTTAGATAGTAAGAAATAGAACTAGAAAGTAAACTCACATCCAGTCCTTTTTCTGATATACCAAACAACAGGATTATCATATAGGATAATGGATGGAGCATTTTTATACAAGAAAATCTAGCTTCAAATTATGAGATTCCAAATGACCAGCTATCTGGTTCTGGGAAAAATCACTTATCCTTTCTACATGTCAGGCAATTCCCTAGTACTTACCTCTTACCTGTTCAGTTATAAAAAGTTTGTGATGCACCTTGATGGAGGAGGAGCTTCCCCATATTCATGAAATCATAGGTGCCTTGAGTGTGGTGGCTTATGAAGATATTATAACCTTCAAATTTTATAAACATTTTGGTAGTTATTGTTATGATTTTGTTCTTTTTTAAATAATCAGGGATGAGTGACTTGCCCAGGGTCACACAGCTCCTGACTCTAGGGGCAGTGTTGCTACATTCTTAATAATCAGATTAGTGACCAAATCATCAAATTCATAGTCTAATGTTCTTTCTAATATGCCTACTTGCCTCCTTTTTCTTTATCTCCTAATCCATTTCCCCTTCAGAATTCCAGGGCATATGTAAAATCTTTTAAATCTTTTCATATTGTTCTTACTTTTCTTTCGTTTAAATCTACCTAGTGAAATATTTCTCAGAACAAAAAGAATCTCAAACATGACTCAATTAACCAATCATTCAATCAATCAATCAAAAAAGCATTCATTAAACTGTCTCTATGCTCTAAGGCAATGTGCTAAGTGCTGAAGTTACAAAGACAAAAAAATATTTTAAAAAATCCCTACTGTAAGGATTTTACATTTTATCAGGAGAGACAAGATAACCATGTATGGGTGCATGCAAAATAAATATTCTATCAACATCTTAAGAAAACTGAAGACAAATCTAACCCTTGGTCAATGTCATAGATTAAATCTAAAAACTGCACTCAAGACAACAGTCTCCTTGAGTAGGGAATAGATTAGCAAAGTCTATTTAAAGCAGTTTCAAGTTCATCCATTATTCACTGGCGGCATGCTAATTTTTCATAAATTCCATATTTACACCAGCATTTTGATGGATAATGGAATGTTTTCAAGTTGGCGATTATTTTTGGCATTATTGCTGGAATCTTGTTTTATTATAAATAGGCAGCATCATTTCTTGGTTGCTCTTGGGTGCTGCATTTTGAGAAACTTTAAGAAAACTGAATATAATAACCCAGTAATGCAGTCTATCCTCATTCGTCTTAACCAGAATTGTTATTTCATTTATTTATTTACTTATTTTGTTTTTGGAACTCTAAATAATGTATTCTCCTACTCATTGACAGACTTTACTGACTGCACAGCATTCCTGAGTCAGAGAAGAAAGATGGAAACAGTGTGACCGAGCTCCTAACAGGTCAAGGGTTTGGTCTCAGCTGTCTCTAACCTGGGTGGCCATGTGTAAATTGTCTAAAACTCCCAAGGTCTCATCTGTCAAATAAGGGAGTTGGGCTAGATGAACTCTAAGAAACTCTCTGGCTCAAAAACTTTATTACTCTAACCCACTTACAAGGAATTAAAAGAGAACATTGATTTCTTGGGGGAATCCAATATAAATGAATCATTAAAATATGCCTAATGTGTATAATGTGTGTGGGGATTCACTGTAAATAAGTGGCTTTATTAAGTTGAGAAGGTTTTCCATCGCCCCTGCGGCCATGTCAGTGAGGCCTGCATTTCTGATGGATCCACAGAGGAAGTCGATATTATATATTCTGTACCGTGAGGTCCCCTTGTCATGTCTCTAAAGTTTATCGAATCAAACTATGAATGGCCAAATTAAATGTATAATTTTACCCAATGTATTCCCAAAGTCTATGTTTTGAAGGGAAAAGGAAAGAAAGAAAGAAATCTAACCGTTACCAGCTATAGATTGGAAATGAAGATAAAATTAATTGCCTGATCTCTGATACTGCCTTCTCAAAAGCTTAGCCGACTTTATTAGCTAATCTAAATAATGTGTGGTTGGAGACAGTGTTGGCCCTGTGACTTGCTACCTTCTCCCCCTTCCTATTTTATAGCCTGGCTCTGGAACAAGGGGATTGACAGGAAGGCTTGGGAGCCAGGAAAGAAAGCTGATGATAGTTTCTCTCCTTGTGAACCTCTGCTTTTTTTTTTTTAAACCTAGCCTGACTTTCTGATAATCAGGTGAAAGTCAACTCCCCATCCCAGGAGAATGAACTTCCTTTACTCCTTTGACTCTGGCAGGGTATCTCCAGGCCAGCTGTCTTCCAGGGCAGTGTAGAACCCACAGAACTGTTCTCCCCCAGACTTTCCTGCAGCCCCCTTTCCAATCCCACAGCTGCCATGATTAGACAATCCAGACATGTGAAAGAAACCTGCCAGGGCCCTGAAATATACTCTCAGTACATCATAACTTAGCACGCAGAAAGCAATCTAATAAAAGCAAGAATTAGGTGCTGTGAGGAAATAAGAGACGTCCAATTTATTCAGAGGGGCTAAAAAGCAAGTATGCACACACACAGAGACACACACACACAAACACACACACACACACACACACACACACACACACACACACACACACACACCCCACAGACTAGGACAAGGCACCTTCTTTAGTTTCCCGCCTCAGCAGTCTGCTTTGGCATATGTGAATGTAAAGGAGGGTGGTGCACCTTTCCCTTTGAATACTTCACCAATTGGTTCCCCTGGCTGCTTTCCCAGAGTCTATGAGAATCATAGTCCTCTAATGAAGGCTTCATCACATTCTTTTGAACTGATTCCTGCCAATATCAAAGCACACAGTAGAAACAAAAACACCACTCTGATGTTAGAAATCACAATTGTTAACTTTGAAAAGGCATCTTGGTATGCGGGTTAGAACAATATGGAGGCTGTTCAAGTGGTGGACTGCAAATTCACAGCTTGCTAATGTGTTCAATGGCTCTGAGAGAATATAGTCCTTTGTCTGGGTCCTTATGCAAAAAAGGTAAAAGTGGATTTAAGGACCCCAGTAGCATAGTAAACAAGCACAACATTGTTATATAGGTGGGGGGGAGGGAGATTCAATGCAGCAATGCATAGAGGGAATATTGGGGTAACACTACCTTTGTTCTTTAAATGTAGAAACTGAAAAACACATCAAGCATGGTGACTATCAGTCATACCTAGGTCTGGGCCACTGGGAGTCTGCCCTAGGGCACCAAAATTGAGGGGAGCTGCCCAGTATTGGTAATACTTCAGCAGTCTAGAAACAACTGAACTTATTTCTTGGTGATCACCCAATTGATCAAAAAACAACTTTTTAAAATTTCTTAAGTTCAGAATAAAATAGATACTTTAAATGGGGTCACATTTTCAAAGAAATGTGCCCAATTTTTGTGCCCAATCTTTAAAAAAATGTCCTTCCTTGACATCTTTCTGCTTTTGTTATTAAAAGTCTTGGGGCAGCTAGGTCATGCAGTGAATAGAACACAGGCCCTGGAGTTAGGAGAATCTGAGTTCAACTCTGGCCTCAGACACTTAACACTTACTAGCTGTGTGACCTTGGGCAAGTCACTTAACCCCAATTGCTCTGCCTTCCTCCCTCCAAAAAGAAGAAAAGAAAGTCTGATATACTAATTTTTGTTAAGTATTCTTTGAGGAGCTACTGTGTTTCATGGACAGCTAGGTGACACAGTAGATAGATTGCTGAACCTGAAGTCAGAAAGCCTCATTTTCCCAAGTTCAGATCCATCCTCAGACATTCACAAGCTGTATGACCCTAGGCAAGTTACTTAACTGTATTTGTCTCAGATTCCTCACTTGTGAAATGAACTGGAGAAAGAAATAGCAGATCACTCCAGTAATTGCCTAGAAGACCCAAATGGGGTCATAAAAAATCATACGTGACTGAAACAACTGAACAACAATCATGTATCATAGGCACTGAAGACAAATACAATAAATGACACAATCCTTATTTGTGAGGAATTCACATTCTAACATAAGAGACAACAACCACCATAAAAATTAACTAACATAAAATGCTCTAGGAATGTCCCCATCTCTGGGGACTGCATCCCAGATAAGCTTTTATTTGCGACCACCATGCACCCTTCATGTGACTTGCCCAGGTTAAAAAAAAAAATCACTAATTAGGGCTCTGCTAAAAATAATGAAAACAGGATAATTGTTCATCAAAAAGCATTTATTCAATATTTAGTATCTGTGAGGTACTATAATCATTGATCAGAATATGAATAATGAATCATTGTATAATATAATCACATGATAATGGCCAAATAGTGAAAAACTGATTAGAGAATGTTACTTTCACCCAGATTATAGAAACTGTACACACTTTATGAACATCATATTTAATCACTCTTCCTGTGTTCAGCCTTTGTCGTTACGTTCTTTAGGCTAGAAGGGAACTTAAGAGATTGTGCAGATCATTTCCCACATACAGTTTTTCTTTTCAATGGTTAATGGCAGCTTTTATTATAACTCCGTCTCCTTAAAAAAAAAACTTCACTTTGCTTTGCAGTAAGAGAACCTGGCATCTTTATGTCATCTCAACTTTAGCCATTTAAAGCATGTCGTGTGGATATTGATCTAAGGTTCATATTGAGATTTCTTTTCAAAGGAATTATGCTACATGAAATGGCCATATTCAGAAAGTGGCCTATATTTCTGTTTCCGTCCTTGAGAAATTCAGATAGATAATCTCTCTTTGTCTCTGTTTTTCCCACTAGCACATGCTGTACAATAGGTCAGTCAGACCCATTTATGATGACCCCAAGACACTTTAAGTGTTATCACAAAGGTATCTCTGTGATGAATACAGAGTAAAAGAACTTTATAAAGAGTCTGTAGCCTGAGCGAGTCTAACCATTCCATGATGAGAGATTACCTCTGGCTACAGCTAAAGCCAGATCAGACTGACCAATAGCAGCCATATCCCTGCCACCTCTTTCTAGCCACACCTGTGTTTTATGAAGTCTAGAAATGGCACCAATGAAATCAGCTGGCTGAGCAGGGTTGAGTAGCCATAGCTACTTTGAAAAAGGTACAATTGGAGTTAGGCATTGCTTGGGTATATCTCATGACCATTTAGTGCTATTCGGAAAAGAAAATAACTTTGCTATTGTTGCAGACTTATTAATGTTTGCTGTTGTCCTGATTATTCTAATGCAAACCAAATGGCATTTAATTTGGGAGAAATAGCTTTGGACGCACAATCTAAAGAGGCGAGAAATGGAACCAACTTTCTTTATGCAGTGTTTGGGATGTGGTTAAATTATTTTAGGATGTTCAACAGTGTAGTGCAAATTTAAATCCTGTGGGCAAAGCTAAACAAGCAGCGTTAGGCAGCTTAGTCACTTAATCTTTTGGTGCTCAGTTTGTTGGGTCTGCGGAGGAAATGGCTCCTGTGGCTTTCATGTGGAAAATGAGAATGTTCTGTAACGGCTGATGTGGGAATAAAGAAGTAAATACAAGGGAACTCTTACAAGCTCTTAATATTAACTGCACTAAGTAAGTGTAACTAACTGCATTAAGTTATTGATTTATCAGGGCTTGACCAAATTGTATTTTCCTTTGTCCTTTTTTGGGGACAAGGACAAAAAAAGGACAAGGGAGTTAAATGAGCCATCAGCTAACTGGGTTACTGATATATAGGACTGATTATGCTTCCAGCTGTCTTAGGGATGTGTCCAAGAAGCCACTGGTGAATGGCCTAAATGACTGAATAGGGCTCGTTGACTCACATCACTTAATTATTAGATTCTAAATAAGATATATGTTTCAAAGAGGTAGCAAGCAAGGCACAGTCAAAAGTGTGTTGGACTTTGAGGCAGTAGTGAACTGAGTTCAAGCATCACCTGCTCTATTAATTGTATGACTATGGGAAACTCAGCTCACATCAATGAGCCTCCGTTTCCCTATCTGTAAAAAGGGGATGATTATAACATCTAATTACAAAGTTATTATGATAATCAAATGAAAATATGCATAAAGTGCTTTGAAAACCTAAAATGTGATTTGAATAGTTTTTTGTTCCACTACTAATTTTTTTCTGTTTAGCTAAAATTAAAAAAAAAATTGTTACCACTTCAAAAACTAAAATCTCAAAATCTAAGAAGGTAAACTACTGTACATACAGACACATAAGCATATACATAAATATGTGTATAAATATAATATATATGAATAATAAAAATTCATTTCTATAGCATTTTGAAGTTTGCAAAGTTCTTTACATATAGGATCTTTCTTGATGAGGATAGCTATCATTTATAAAACACCTACTATATGCCAGACACTGTGCAAAGCACTTTTACAATTATTATCTTACTTGATCTTTGCAATAACTCTGGAAGTTATGTGCTCTTACAATGCCCTTTTTTGATACTTGTAACCCTATTATTATTCTTAGGCTGTTTTTCAGTCCTGTCCAACTCTTGGTGTTTTCTTGGCAGAGATGCTGGAGTGGTTTGGCATTTCCTTCTGGCAAAGAGGGTTAAGTGACTTGCCCAGGGTCACAAGCTAGTGTTTGAAGACAGATCTGAACTATAAAGAAGAGTCTTCCTGACTCTAGACCCACTGCTCTATGCACTATGGCACCACCTAATTGCCCCAACCCTATTATTATCACCATTTAAATAAGGTAACAGTGAGGTAACTTCATAGAAATTAATTGACTTTCTATAGTCACCCAGTTTATGATTGGAAGAGGCAAAATCTGAACCCAGTGTTTCCAACCTCACTCTTTTGACAGAAAGAGACAGAATGGACCTATGATTTCATTGGTATAAGGAATTCCCAGTGAGAAAATTTCCTCTCTCAGTGTAGCTCAGCATCTGTTCTGCAACTTCTAATTTTAGGGAGCTGCTAGAGGCAATGAGACTTTCAGTGACTTGGGTCACACAGCCAGTATGTGTTAGATGCTGAATTTGAAACCAGATCATCCTTACTCTAATGTGAGCCATTCATCAACTCTCCTATTGCCTCTTTTTATTACAGTAAATGTGTGCTGGACTTGGAGTCCCAGGACTCTGATTCAAATCCTGTCTTTACTGTTTATTACTTTTGTGCCGTTGGTAAGTCACTAATCAAGAGGAGCTAGATGGTCGAGCAAATAGAGTGCTGGGTCTGGAGTCAGGAAAACCTGAGTTGGAATCCAGCAACAGACACTAGCTTTGTGTACTTGAACAAATCACTTAACCGCTGTTTGCCTCAGTTTCCTTAACTGAAAATAGGAATGAAAACAGCACCTCCCTCCAAGGGTTGTTGTGAAGATCATGTATGTTAATAATTATAAAATGTTTAACACAATATCTATTATATAGTAATTGCTATATAAGTGGTAGTCATTATTAAACATTTCTGGGGCTCAGGTCTTCACTTATTAAATGAAAGAACTGCATTGGATGGTTTCTAAGGGCCCTCCTAGCTCTGAATAAGTGATTTTATGCATGCACAATGCACACACAAAAATGCTAGCTGATATACAGTGTGTCTAAGTGAATAGAGAGCTGGCCTTAATGCCAGGAAGATCTGTGTTCAAAAAGTGCCTCTAACATGAACTGACTATGTCTGAGCAAGGAACTTAACCTCTAAGTGCTGTAGAGGACACTCATAAAATATAAGAAGCAGAGAAGATGCTGATAGAGATAAATTTCCTCCACTCGAATTTGATCTAACAAGGAAATCATAGATCCAATCTTTAGTTTTGTTCCTATGCTCACAGAACCATAACCCCATATCTGAAAGGAATCCCTATGATAGATAATAAGTGGTCATCCCTCCTTTGCTTAAATGTTAGCTGACATTTCTATGAATTGCACATGTAGGTGTATGAATCAAGTATAATACATAAGTATGCATGTGTACATATTATATATATACACATATATAGTGTGTGTATATATCTATATGGAATTTGTGTTTATAAATATAGATATATACATGAGATATATAGATACACAGACAGACAAACAGGCAGAAAAACGAGGGGAAGCTGGTGGCACAGAGTATAGAGCACTGGTGCTAGACTCAGGAAAACCTGAGTTCAAATCCAGCTTCAGCTATTTATTAGCTGTGTGACCCTAGGCAAGTCACTTCACCCTGTTTACCTCAGTTTCCTTATATGTAAAATGAGCTGAAGAAAGAAATGGCAGACCACTCTAGTATCTCCGGTAAGAAAACCCCATATGGGATCACAAAGAGTCAGACATGACTAACACAACTAAACAAGATAGATGAGAGAGAGAAAAGACAGGGGGTGGGAGAGAGAGGGAGAGATGAGAGAGACAGAGAGAGAGAGAGAGAGAGAGAGAGAGAGAGAGAGAAGGGAGTTTACTTTAAGATGACTTTAACAAAACTTACTTGAATGCTACAGGTTAGTAGGATGGCAGGGAAGTGAAGCCCATTTCTCAGGGTTGTAATGAAATAAACCATTAACTGGTAAATAAACATTAGATGATAAGTGTTTAGGGATGAAGTTTAGCATATTTAGGACCTACAAATGACACTGATTTCAGTCACATTTGGGTTAGATCCAGACCCCATTCATGACAGAGAAAGTGGTGGTATTTACTGAGAGGCAGGAAAGGAGTTCTCTGGGTCTTCTTTGCAGCTGTTAGACCCCTAGGAGCAGCAGTATCCTCTCCAGTTGGTGATTAGACTTTTGGACCATTTTAAAGGAGACAAGAGGTTTCTCTGGAAGTTTTTAAGGCATTTAAATGTAAATCCCAGTTGTGATATTCAACACACTTGAATCCTGATTACCTTTTCAGTCCCTAGTTACTAGAAATCAGGTTATATGCATTGGGGGTGGAAAAAAAGAGAAAGGAAAGGGGAGGGGAGTGAAGGGAAGAGGAAAGGCTAAGGGAAGCAAAAAAAAAAAAGAAGAGGGGAGGGAAATAGGAAAGGGACAATTGGAAAGGGGAAAGGGAAGGAGGAAAAAACAACAACAAAACAACAGTATCTTGTTTCTTGCCTAAAGGATAAATTGGCCTTTTGGGTGATCATTCAAAATGTAAAGTCTTAATTTTTTTTAATAAAAGAAAAGTAGTATCCATCCCATTCCTATCTATTCTAGTGGGATTGTAGAGGCTGAAGCAATCATTGTCACATTTTATGACCCTACAGAGTCTATATTGCCATTGGCTATATGTGGATATACCCCAGATAAACAGAGAGGTGTTTATAAACACCATCATCACCATCATTGCTGGCATCTATAGAATACTATAAAGTTTATAAATTGCTGTAAATATGTGTATTTATCTCCTTGGATCTGCAAAATGATCCTGTGGTATAGGTACTAAACACTGTTTACTCCTATTCTGTGTTTTTACCATGCATTATAATGTTGGTTGTTTTTTTCTCTTTCATTTCTTTGTCTTAGTTGTATCCCATTAGGAAGGCAGGTAGGTGAGTCAACTATCATCTTCCCCCTTTATCCTCCCTTTTACTCTAATACCCCAATGGCTCTGTGATCTCATCAATATGGGTTCTTCCTTCAAAAATTCAGATGACAGCACACCTATGCCACCCCATCTTGACTTTGATCTGTCAGCCTTTAGTGTTGTAGATGAAACTGAGCCCTCTGTGACTTTCCCACCCCTTTTATCCATAGCTTCCCATAAATTTGCCCCAGGGGGTCCACTCAACATTCTAAGTTCTTTTATCATTCTGTGATTTGTTATCCACTAGCCTATGTGCTCTCTGTGCCAAATGTATTACAATCACGCCAAAGGATAGCCAGTTAGTCGTCAGCATAGTGGAAAATGAGCTTAAACTGCGCTGTGATTAGGAGCAGTAGTTATTCCCCAAAATTCCTATTACTGAGAGCTATAAACATTCAAAATTGCAAGCATACCAATGGAACACAAGTCTGACCATCTGTTGCCCTTTGCTCTCACTATGTGGAGTAATTTTTTCCCCTACTCCTTTATTTTTCCTATTAATGACACTAAGGGAATCCCCTTCAATTACAAGTTTCTTGAAGTCAGCCTTCTTCTACTTTTTGTTTTTGTATTCTGTATCCTCTCAAAAGGACATACATATAAAGAAAGATGCTATCTAAGCCTAGAGAAAGAACTGATAAATAGACGTATGTATAGAATAACTTTACACATATGTATGCGTGTGTGTATTTCTCTAATGGCCATCTCTAGAAAGGAATGAGGGGAAGGCAGAAAAAAAAAGAAAAAAATAAATTTGCATGTTAACTTTGTTGTATATTTAAAAGGAATAGCAAGTTATATGTAGTAGATCTACAGTTTCATGTGCAATCATCTATTTTATTATACCATGTTATGGAAATGATTGTTTTATTACATAAATTAAAAATAAAATAAAATTTAAAACTAACTGGAAAAATGTTCTGCACATAGCAAGATACATTTGTTATAGCATTTTAAATTTGTAATTGTTGTGAGGCATGCTGGAGTGGTGGATAAAGAATCAATCAAGGGAATCTGCCTTTGATATATGCAATATTTGTGAACCGGGGTAATTTATTTAATCTCTCAATGCTATGGGCATCTCTCTAAAACTATAGGTTGCAGAGAAGGTGCTGATCTGAATTATAGAGGAAGTCACTCTCTCACCTGACATTCCCTACATTGATGAATTTGGTTCTGTATTTTTTCTTTAATAATGAAACACTTGCTTTTAAGGGAGTATGCTGATAAAAGGAAACGAAGTCATGCTGGGTTATTGTCATGATCCTTTCTTTTGACTTTACAAATTCTCTCATTCTTTCTCCTCCCGACCACAAACACACAATTTAAACAACTTAGCAGTCTTCCACCATTTACTTTTTCTTTTTATCTATTTTCATCACTATTGCTGGGAACATTCTTTGACTCTTATAGTCAAGGTGCTCATTGGAGCCCCTTGGCTCTAAATATAGGTCAGATAGAGTGAGTGGATTGAAGGGAACTAAATGAGAAAGATTCTATTGAAGGAACTTTGAGCAGATATT
Source organism: Gymnobelideus leadbeateri (assembly GCA_011680675.1). Taxonomy (NCBI): domain Eukaryota; kingdom Metazoa; phylum Chordata; class Mammalia; order Diprotodontia; family Petauridae; genus Gymnobelideus; species Gymnobelideus leadbeateri. The sequence goes on from WOXC01008461.1 coordinate 245,853, forward strand.
CCAAGAGAGGGGGTTGAATCTAATTAATTGGTTTTGAAAAAATAGCCCACACATTAATAATTCTTTGTTATATCCTTGTCTCCAGATATTTACTGGCTAAAAAATTGCTATTACACATGGCAGACAGAACTTTCTTGCTTATTTCACGTTAAAACGATGCCTTCCCTAAACCAGTCACTTCAGCTGCTATGTACTTCTGCCCTTTTAAGACAGATATGGACTCGTTAAAGGAAACTGCTGACAACCTTGGTCTGAATCACCTTTAAAATGACAATAATCACTTTAGAAATGGTTCTCAGTGTTTTTCAGGAGAAAACATTTTGGCTTTAGTCAGTGACCAGGGAGCAGAAAGCAATATGAGCAAACCCCCTTTCTACCATGGGGTGATGCTAATAGGGGTTTTCAAATAGAACTAAAGCTCCCCCATTAGTAATTCCCATATTCCCAAGTAGGAGTATATGTCTTTTTGATCTCCCAAATACTTGCTCCCTGTGCAAAGTGATTATCCCCCTCACTATATATATTATCTGTAGTACAACAGACATACACACATATAAAGAAGGTGGCTTTGCTTTTCTTTTTCTTTTCTTTTCTCTCCTCTCTCTCTCTCTCTCTCTCTCTCTCTCTCTCTCTCTCTCTCTCTCTCTCTTTTTCTTCTTTTTTTGTACTTGATCTCAGTAAGCCTGACTCTAATTTATCGGTGCAACAGGTACCATATATACCACGGACAAAAACAGAGGAAAACATGATAAAACCATCAAGAACAGATATGTGTTCTCTTTTTATCTTGAGTATTATCTTGAAATTTTCAGCACCACCAAAGGGTCAAAATCAAGCACAGTAACTATGAGGCTATCTGGCACACAAAGCCTCATGCTCTATCTACTGTGCCACCTAGCTGCCCATCTACAATCCACCCATTACTTGGGGTCTATGACTAGTACACTGGTTTCATTTAACCAAACATTACCTAGTTTTTTCTTTTCTTTTTCTTTTTCGCTTTTTGGAGGGCAATTGGGGTTAAGTGACTTGCCCAAAGTCACAAGGCTAGCTTTTTGTTAAGTGTCTGAGGCTGAATTTGAACTCAGGTCCTCCTGACTCCAGAGTTGGCGCTCTATTCACTCTGCCACCTAGCTGCCCCATTAGCTAGTTCTTTTTTGTTTGTTTGTTTGTTTTTTTCAAAAAGTTATTCACTGGGGCAGCTAGGTGGCAGAATGAGTACAGCGCCAGCCCTGGAGTCAAAAGGACCTGAGTTCAGATCTGGCCTCAGACACTTAATGCACACACAAACAAAAACCTAGCCGTGTGACCTTGGGCAAGTAACTTAACCCCAATTGCCCTCCAAAAAGCAAAAGAAAAGTTATTCAATTCAAAGATATAACAAGAACAATTTCACAAACATTTCTTCTAAGGCATATTTTTTCTCTACATCGTGTAGGTCTTTGTTGCTGTATCACAAAACAGTTCAGTTCCTACATCTCATTACTCCCATAAATTTCATGTCCAAATGAAGTATGACTGATTAGCAAATCTTTCTTCTGGGTTGGGAACCAAAGATTACTCCCAAGGATTTCTTCTTGGTCCCTGGAACATTATAAACCTGGGCTGGATTCTGACTCCTGTATTCTGGTGACTTATTCAACTAAGGTCAGTGACTATATTTTCCCCCCTAAAATGGAAAAGAATGAACAAAAAGGCCAAGGACAGAGACCTCTCTGAGGGACCTCAGAGAAGGAGGCCCTAAGCCCCTTCCCCTTGCAGCATAGTCTTTCATCAGACCCTGTGATCATAGGAGTCACTATGAGAAGTGAAGAGAATCAAAGAGAAAGTAGTTAGACCTGAAAAGGCTTTTGAATGCCTCTGAAGTCAATCCCCTCCCCCACATGCTTAGCCAATCAGAACCAATACACAATGTCTATACATGGTGCAGTCTCTCCAAGGCACTTCTCTTACAAATCTTCATGAACCAGAATCAAATTCATTAGTATTTTCCACATGGAAAGATCGCACCAGCAAAAAAAAAAAAAAAAAGGTGATGCGGTCTGTGCATATGCCAGAAAACCAAAGTGTTAGGAGGGGGTCAGTCAGTTACTTATTAATGGCTTGGCTAAGAGAAATACTTGGATTTGGGTTTTTCACCATAAGATAAAGGTGAGGTATTTTATACAAGAATTACTTTAAAGCAGTAGATTGATCGAGTGGGTGTGATAAGGCATCAGAACTGGAGACCCCAGAAGTTACACTAGTTTCTGCTGCTTGGGAAATCTTTGCTATTTGGAGGGGGAAAATGCTCTTTGGAAAAGTTGAATGGAAGGGGAAAAGTTCTACCCATTACCTTTCCCTATATTTTCTGAGAAGTAGAAATTACTCAAACTCTACCTATCCAGAAGAGTAGATCTGGAAGAGTTATGGGGTTCTGTTTTGCTGAACAAGATAAACATTGTCTCAGCAGCCTACCAGAGGAGTGGCCCAAGCAGAGCAGCCAAGGGAGAGACAATTCACCCAAGAGGAAAATGGTGAGGGCCAGAAGAGAGCGAACTCTGTCCATTAGTGACTTTTGATGAAGACTATATATAGTGTACATTAGCTGGAGAATATGTTCCAAGTTTATTAACCAAATATTATGATTTAATTATTCTTTCTTTGCTTTCCATTTAGTATTTCTGATTAAGAGTTAATGGCTCCTGTCATTGTGGTTTTTTGTTACGTGGGAAGCAGAATCGTTGGGGCTAAATAGTTGTAGTAAGTACTCGAAGTACTAGAATGAGTGCTAGAAATATTCCAGTGAGTATTAGAAATGTATTCCCACTACCAGGGTCACCCAGTGAGAGTGAGTTGTAGCAACATGACCCCTCCCCATAACCCCCAGATCACTACCACTAAGATGAGGCTTCAGAGGCTGGTAACTTTAGCTAATCCTTGTCTTTAACCTGTACCATTGATTTGCCCTGGGTTCACAGTTCCAGGGCTACCTGACACTTCAATAAGGGGACTATGTTCCCAGTGTTTTTTTTTTTCTCCTCCCATGTTAGATTCCTAAGGTATAATTCTACTTTTGACTATATTCAAAGGGGTCTTCCCCAATAGGGAAGGAAATGAAAAGGTACCCAGAGTGCCAACATGAATCAGTTATGGAATTGGCAGTCTTGTTCCCACTGAGAAAGTTAATGCTAGAAAACCAAGAACTTTAGAAGGACTATAATCAGTTTGAGATGCTAAGATTCAAGCCTCACTGGACTTTTGCAACAGGGCTGCTCATTAGTTATTTTCCATTTCACCTTGACTGAGTACAGTCCAATAAATTATAAGCAAGCTTTTTTCATTCCTATTTTATTTTTTCTTTCTTTGTGGGGATAGCTCTTTTCCTCTCAGCCAGTCTACTTTTCTGTTTCTGAGGTAACTGTTCTAATAGCTGATACTCTGTTGTTAAGGCGTTAAGGAAAGGGGTGGGGCCAATCATTCCATCAATAGTAAATTAATAATAACTTATTCAACAACCATTTACTATGTACCAAACACTGCAGTAAGCATTAAGGATTTAAAAAAAGAGTCAAAAGTTAGACCCTGCCCTCAAGGAGCTTACAGTCTGATGGAGGAGACAGCATGCAAACAAATATAAATAAAGGAAGCTATATATAGAATAAAAAGGAGGGAAGGTGCTAGAATTACGAAGGGTTGGTGAAGGCTTCCAGTAAAAGATGGGATTTTAATTGGAACTTAAAGGAAACCAGGGAGAGGTTCTATGTATGGGGGACAGTCAGAGAAAATGCCTGGAGCCCAGAGATGGAGAGTCTTCTTCATGGGCCAGCCAGGAGGACAGAGTTCCTGGATAGAAGAGTACATCACAGGGAGTAGGGTGTAAGAAGACTGGAAAATTTATGAAGGGCTTTGAATTATAAAAAGAGGATTTTGTATTTGATCCTAAAGGTAATAGGGAGCCACTAGAGTTTACTGAGTGAGTAACATGCTTAGACCTGTGCTTTAGGAAAATCAGCTTGATGACATCTGCTACTTTTTATGTTTTACAAGGATCTGTGCAAAAGGAATGAAGATACCAACAAGAGACACCTCTATCTGAGATGGAGGCTCAGCTAGAAGATCATGAAATCACGATTGTGGTTTAGCAGGAGGAAGGGCATTCTCCCCCACCCTGGCCCCTCAGGACTCCAGGACTTGGAGTCATTCTTATACTTGGAGGTCAGCAGGAAAAAAAGACTGAACAGTGGGAATGGACCTTTTAGAATATACTCAGTTCTGGTTAAGTAGCCAGTTAAAAGAGCCATTGCAGGCTGACAAGAAACTGTCAGAGGAAACTTGTATCTGCTTTTGGTATGTGTTCGTGTATGCACACAAACATATGTGTGCATGTGTATACATATACACACATCCATATACATATATCTATGTGTATTATATATGTGTATATATGCATATGTGTGTATGACAAATGAGGGAGAAATCTCTTCCATCTTGTGCTACCAAGGAGGTGCTAAATTCACAAGATATCATGAATGAATTTTCTACTATTGAGGTTCTAGAAATAATGATCATTGTTATATCATTACTGACTTTCCTGATATTGATTGATAGTTCAACCAGCCAATGGCAGAGACTTCATTATTTTCCTGTCTTATAATGGATCTGAATAAACCCTAATGGACCCTGTCCCCAAATCCTAGCTTTGGGTATCTTGATTTTCAGTCATTCAGATCACAAGTTTAGAGTGGATTGGCACCTTTGAAGTCCTCTATTCTATGTGCCCTTCAATTAAAAGATGAGGAAAGTGAGGGCTGGAATGGTAAAAAGTCATTTGCATTGAAGTCAGATAGGGAGCAAGTAGCAGAGCTCTCATTTGAACTCAGGTTCTCTGATTAAACATTCGCTTCTTTTTCTGCTGCACCAAGGATACTCTGTGTATATTTCTAGCCAGCCGTAATAAAAACCGCTGACCTATATGACTTCTTTTTCAGGTATTTGACGTATTGAACCGAGTTGAATCCATACTATATTTCGGTAGGGTTTATAGAATTTTCTTTAGGCATTCTTTATAGCAAGTCTTCTTGCTGACCTGATCATCTTCTGAAAATGCCTGAATAGTCATAGACTGTGTGGGTGTCTTAACAACAAAGGAGATGGCTTACTTCCTCCTTGTCACAGATTAGTGCTTTGAAAAATTTTGCATTTTTCTTCTGTAACATTTCTCTCCCACTCACTGAGGCTTTTCTCTGCTAGATATTTCCTCTTTCCCCTCAATCATTCCTACTGGCAAATACACAAAATGAAGGTTTGCCACTAAATGCACTGCGATTTGACACATTTGAATGCTCCTGGATGTGTGTGGGCTCACTCCCCCCTTTTCAGTACAGGTGGTAACATTCAATGTGACCAAAAAAAAATGAAAAAAGAAAAAAACACCATAAAATATTACAGCGATCAACTTAAATGATGCATTACATGGAGGTCGCAAAGCTCAGCAGACCAAGTATACTGCAGGGTAGGATCTTGGGGTTTTTGTGCAAAGCTATATGCTAGTCTGGGAAAACTAGGGTTTTAACCCAGGAGCAGCTATGATTGCACAGTGGACAGTATACTGGGCCTAGAGTCAGGAAAACCCAACTTCAGATATAACATCAGACTCTTACTAGTTGTGATCCTTGGAAATCACTTTAAAAAACATCTGTCTGCCTCTATAAAATAATATATATTTATATTAAATATATATATTTAATCTCATTATATATGCATATATAATCTATAAAATGAGGATGGAATGATAATAGAACCTGACTCCCTGGTTGTTGTGAAAATGAGATAGTGTGTAAAGGATTTAGCAATGGTACCTGTCATGTACATCTATATCCACACATCTATCTATCTATCTATCTATCTATCTATGATATAGATCTCTCTATATATGTATATATATATGTGTGCATGTGTCTGTGTCTGTGTATGTATATGTATATTCTCCTTATCCCCATTCCACTCTCAACCCCTTCTTCAGGGACACTACCCTTACACTCTGGAAAATGGGTTACTGCTCCCTAACTGTAGGACTGTCCCTTTGGCTACTCTGAGATCACCTCTACCTTCAGTCTGTTCTATACCCTGTGCCAAGGCACCCCCTCAAATATTTCTATTTTTGCCAGCAGTGAAAAAGCCCTGTTTCCAGCTATGGTCTTACCTACCTGTTTCTTTCCAAGTAGCCTCAACCCCTTCCAGTCCTTTTGTCTCACTTTCCCTATGAGGTAACCTCTCGTCTACTTCTGGCCAGTGTTGTGTATGCACGTGAGGATCAAGCATTTTGCTAACATGATACACCATAGAACAGCTCAATAATATTGTCCATGTGTGAAACTTTCTATGGATTTTGAAGCCGTCTGACAATTGTTCTGGATGGAATCCAGAAACATTTCAAATATCACATGATAACATTTATGAGAAAGGGGAATTTGATTCCTTCTATGACCCTTCTATGATGACTTCAGCATGGAAAAAAAAAAGCATTTCATTTTAAATGGGAATAAACTGGAATCTAAAACTGAAGCAAACTGACATTTTGGAATGACGGGGGTATTCCTGGTGGTGTTTCCCTAGAGATCACTGAGAAGCCAATGAAGGTTTCTGGCAAGCAACTCATGTGAGAACAAAAATTCAGGGAAATGAAAAATCAGTGGTTTTGGACATTTCCAGTTCCTGCCAGAGAAACAGGAGGGAGGACGTCAAGATAGCACTGATACTCTGGTGTATGCCTCTGCTAAGATCTCTTCCAGTTTCCAAATTCTATGCTTCTGTCACTTTATTCTTTGTCTGCCCTGAACATATGCGTGCTCTATAGTTATGTCTGTCTGTCTCACTTTGGTTGTAATTTCTTAGGGGATAGAGGCTATGTAAGCATCTATTAAATTAAATTGAATCTAATGTAATCTAATTAAATCTAATCAAATCAACAAATATTCCCCCTAGGCTCTATCCTGACTTTCTCCTCTTCTCTCTCTCTCTCTATGCCTTATCCTTGGTGATCTCATTCAGTCTTCCAGCTTCAATACTCAGTTCAATGCAGAGGGACCCCAGACACATGTCTGTGAACCTAAGGACCTCTGTCTTGAAGTTGAGGCCTCAATAACCACCAGGTGTCCCAATTTCTCCTGAGATTTAAACTGAAATGGGGATCATCCCACAGAAACCTGCCCCAGCTACTAACTTCTTTAATTCTGCTAATGAATACATAATATCAGTCAAACAAACAATAAATATTTATTAACTACCTACTATGTGCCAAGGCACTAAGCTAAGTGCTTGGAATACAAAGACAAAATTGATAATAGCCTCTTCCCTGCAGGTAGTTTAAATTCAGTCATACAGCCTGAAACCCATGGAGTTATAATTGCCTGGACCTTTCACAACTAACATCTAATCAATCAGTGACCAAGTTGTCATGGGTCTTCCACTATACCTTACCTGTCCCTTTCTTTCTGCTCTCTTAACTAATAGTTCAAGTCTAATTACCTCTCCCCTCAATTATCTAAATGAAGCCCTAAACATTCTCTCAGACATCCTTGTTCCCCCATCACCCAATCTCTCCCATCTATCCTTCACACTAATGGCAAAGTCATCTTCCTAATAAATCTGTCTGGTAGTGGCAGTCTTTTCCATTCCCTATCACATTCAGGGAATAAGCACTGTTTTCTTTCTTTAAGCTTCCCCTACACAATCTGGTTCTCACCTACTCTTCTAGACTTCCTTCATGCTACCCTTCAATATGATCTTTATTACAGAAATATTATGTTATAGTATTTTCTTCAAGCCAGAGAACTGCACAGCCCCTCATGCTGCAAAGCTGCCCTCTGTTTTTCCATCTCAAATCAGAGGTGGCAGCAGGAAGCAACAAGCCGTTCTGATAAACTTCCCCTCTTTCCATGTTCAGATAGAAAAGGGCACTAATGCACTGAAGGGCATTAGCTGTCACTGAAACACTTTACCAGTGAAGTCAATTCTCTCTTCTGCCAAACAAGGAATCACTCAGCTGAAGCCTTCTGTCAACTGACTGCCTCTAACTACCAAAACTCACAGAAAGCATCTTTTCACCTCTCCCCCTTATCTCCTCCCACTGGTGTCTTCAATTCTTTGTCTTAGGTAGGCTCCTATATCATACCTGGGGCATACAAATTTCAATAGCATAAATGATAGACTCTCAATGACTTACCTCTCACTTAAAAAGCCACAGCTCCCTAAATTTTCTCTATAAAACTAATGGTCATAAAAAATAGCCTATGTCTATATCTATATTCTAACTATATATAGCTTTATCTATCTGCCTATTTATCTTTCTATACACACATATACATACACACCTTCATATTTATGTATCTATATGTACATATATGTATATATATCAAGCTCCAAATTATTTCTTATATTTTAGTTTTACTCTCTTTAGATAAAAACATATATATGCTAGTAAACTAGTATACCACAAAGTATTGCACATTTACCTATCCTGCCTCAACTTCTCTGACCTCTAATTTCCTACTGCCTTTCCTTTCCAACATCTCAAACTAAATGTCAGTAGACATCTAAAACTCAAAGTGTCTAAAATGAAACTCATTATCTTTCCCTCAAAACCTCTTCCCCCCACCCACTTTTCCTTCCACTGTCAAGAACATTACTACCCTCACAGCCTCTAATGATTAAAACTGAGAAGTCATTCTGGACTCTTCACTACTCTCCCCCTACCTGCATATCTAATCCTTTGCTAAAGTCTATTGGTTTCAATTTTGTATTATCTCTCATATATGCCTCCCTTCTCTGCTCTGATACTGCCACCATTTTAATACAGGCCCTCATCACCTCATACCTGGACTATTGTAATAGTCTTCCTGTGGGTGTGTCCACCTCAAGTTTCTCTGCAACCCGATCCATCCTCTATTCAACCATCAAAGTGATTTTCTAAAGCACAGGTCTGATCATACCAAACACCTACTCAAACACTAGAATAGCCCCATATTATCTCCAGTAGCAAATACAAAATCCTCTGACATTAAAAATCCTTGAAAATGTAATTCTCTTCTTTCTGTTCTTCTTATAACTTATTCCCCACCAAGTACTCTTCAACCCAGTAAAACTGTTCTCCTGATTGTCCAACACACAAGACACCCTATCTCTTGCCTCTGAGCATTTTTTTCTGGCTGCCCCTATGCCTGGAATGCTGTCCCTCCTCATCTCTGCCTACTGACTTTCCTGGCTTCCTTTAATACCATCTTCTAAGGGAAGGTTTCCCCAGCCCCTCTTAATTCTAGGGTTTTTTATTTTATTTACTTTATTTCCCTATTTATTTCCTTTTTGTCATTTATCTTTTATATCATTTGCTTATCCGTATTTGTTTGTTTGTTCTCTCTTTGCATTTAATTATGAGTTCCTTGAAGGCAGGGACTGTCTTCTGTCTCTTTGAAATCCTGGTGCTTAGTACAGTGCCTAGCAAATAACAGATGCTTAATAAATGCTTATTGACTATTTACTATGCTTAAGGCTTTAAAATTGATCAATGTCTTTTTTGGGCCAAGGTATAGCATCCTTTGAAACTTTTTTTCTTTTTAAGATACTTTTTATTTTTAATAAATATCTTTGTACCCTTTTACCATATTAAACTGTACTCACAAAAATAAGGCCTCATTCTATGTTATTCATAAGATTTGAATCTCTTTTTGAGGTAATAAGGTTTAAGTGACTTAACCAGGGTCACATGGCTAGTAATTAACTGAGGTCAAATTTGAACTCAGGTTCATCTGACTCCAGGGCCAGTGTTCTATCCATTGCATCACTTACCCAGTGAATCTTCATAGTTCAAATTTTTTCATTCAAAAGCATTTAAATTCTATCTGAAAACCATTTCTTCACACACAGATAAGCAGTTTTTAAATATGGTTTATCAATAACAATCTTCATCTTTTTTATAATTAACAATAATATTTTCCTTTAAACGAATATATTTTTCTGTCCATTTTTATCACTAAATTGCTCCAAATGAAAAGGGTTACAAAGACACAGCATAATTTATGGCAGGGGTCATGCCCTTTGTGTTTAAGGAACAAAAAAAGGTAGCTTAAAGAAAGAAAAGAACAGGAAGAACTAGAGGAATCAGGAAGAGAAGTCAACTGAAAAGCAGAGAAGAGGGCATAGTCCAACCTAGGAAGGCTTGACAAATATACAGAATCATAGGATGGAATGTTGAGTGACTACTTGTTGGAGATATTATTCATTGTTGGAATTCTTGGTACAGATGACCACTGGGGTTCCTTCCAGCTCAGAAATTCAGTGAAGTCTTCAGACATGAGGTGGCATTTTAGTTGAGGATTAATGGAAGAGAAAGTTTCTGAAAAATGAAGCTGAGAAGAAAGTATAGCAGTCCTGATGAGGATCTATTTAATTTTTGCTTAGCCAAGTCAATCATTTGTCCACTGTATGAAGAATTCTAAATGAAGTACTCTGAGATATAGAAATGAAGTCTGCAGACATGAGGTGGTACAATGGATAGAGCTCTGGGCCTGGAGTCAGGAAAAGCTAAATTCAAACCCTGCCTTGGATACTTATTAGCTATTCATTCCTGGGTAATTCACTTAATCTCCATCTGCCCTTGTCCCTTCAACTGTAAAATGAAAATTGTACCTGTCTCCCAAGGTTGTAGATCAAATGAGATGATATTTGTAAAGCACTTAACCTAGTGACTGGCATGCAGCAGGTACTTAATAAATGCTCATTTCCTTCTTTAACTACTAGATGCAGAGGGCTCTGGAGGAGAAAGTGAGGCTGGTGACTTTGCACAAGCCTCCATCACTTAACTCCAATTCACTTGCACGTCATGGCATCTCTGCCATGATGTCATGGCACTTCTTTAAGGAATATACAATCAAATGAATGAAATAGAACAGTAATGCAATTGGCAACAAGACAGGAAATATTACCAATATCATCGATGAAGAAGAGTCGCATGATGAAGATCTGGGGGGAAATAAGAATATTGGATGGTGTGGGGCAAGGGAAGATTAGCTACTAAATGTCTGATGGGAGTGATAAGTCTCAATAAACAGGTCGGGCCAGTAAAGGATTTGACATATTCATAAATTTGGGAGTCACTTGTTTCCACCCCATCTTTCCAACCAAGAGTTCTCTCTGCACTATCCCAGACACATGGTCAACCAGATTATGTTGAAAGACCTCCAGTGAAGAATTTTCATTGAACACTGAAGAGTCTATTTTACTTTGGATAGGTGTTATTGTTGGGCACCCCCCAAAATATTTAAATCTCTCTCTTTGAAACCTGCAATCATTGCCCCAGTCTCCTCAGGTGTGAAACAGACTAATTTTAGCCTGCGTGAATGTCCTTCAAATATCTGAATATGTTTTAATGTTAACAGAAATGCTAAAAAGAACAGAAAAAAATCCCAGCCAAAAAAAAGGAATCAGGATGAAAGGATGATATATTTGGGTGAAAGAAATCTCTCTATTTTTCTTTCATGCATAGAAGCACACATATGTATATATGTGCACATTTGTATACATGTATGTGGTGTAGGGGACATATATAGAATAGGGAAAGGGTACACATTTTACATATATATGTAAATGTATATGTTTTACCCACATATGTAAATTGTGTGCCCTTTCCCTAACTATGAAATTGTGTGGGGTTTTCCCATAGAAGATAATAACTTACAACAGCTGGAGAAAAGTTTGAATCAATTTTCCTTGAAAAGGTGGCCGCTAGTCCTCTTTCACTGAGGTTCTTTTTCTTTCCAGAAAACCAGGCACCAAGTCATTTTATAAAAACATGCCATTGGCTAGGGACAGAGGGATTTTGGAAGAGTTCCCCAGGCATGGTACAATTCAGCAAGCTGCTTTATTGCCCACTTCTTTGTGTGTTGAAATATTCCCAGTCGATGGTTGTGATAATGGCTTGCAACAATCATTTTAATTAATTAATTTTTTGTTTAGATTTTTTAAATGATGTCCTTTGTCTAAAAAGCCCCAGGGTGTGAGCTGAGGGAAACTATCATTAATTAAAATATTCCAAACAACCCAAGGCCTCTTTTTATAGAAATAAAAAAGTAAAAGTAAGCTTTTGCTTGCTTTAACAAAGGAAAAGTAAATTTTGAGGAAAAAAATCACATTCCTGCTTCTTGATTTAGCTTAGCAAGTATATGTGAGATGAAGATCTATACTTGACTCCTAATTTAAGATTCTATACAGGACGCCATCAATAATTCTTTCAGGGTGGCCTAGGAATGATGTTGGATTTTGAGCTATTCAGCTCTTTTCATGGTCCTAGGCATCCCAAACACTCATGTGCCACCATCCTGACAGAGTTATAGATGCCCTGAATTAACCTTATAAAGAAATATGAGTTCCTCAGTGACAAGGCTAGGTTTGACATCTTGGAGCTTACCATTATCTGCTTTTTGTGAGTGTTACAGCTGCACAAGCTTCTCCTAACAAGCTGCAGATTACCCTTGCCAGAGCACATTCAACATAGGTACTTTAATATTCGGCTTTCCATGTAATGTTACATTTCCTCTAGGAAGGCCCCTTCACCATAGAAAGATTAATAGATAGATACATTTTTTTTCTTTAAGTATGACTATGGCCCAGTTTGGGTACAAAAGAAAAACCAAAAGAGCCAGAGGTAGTAGATGCTTTCTTCAAAGCATAGCTCAAGGGCCACCTCCTATATGAAGCCTTTGCTGAAACCCCAAATAATTGGACCTTCCCCTCAAAATGACTTTGTGTTTACTTTTTACCCATCTTTATTTTATTTACCTATGCATGCCATGTTTTTTTTCAGTAGAATGAAAAGGTGCTTGAGGAAAGACCTGTATTTTTTTTCTTTTTTGAACCTGGCACAGATTCTTATACTTGAAAATGTTTTTTTTTAATTTTATATTTGAATTTTCTGTGGTATGTTGTGTTCCACCAATAGAATGTATCTGCCTTGAAGATAGGAAAATGTTTTGTTGTTGTTTTCTTCCCATGCTGTAATGGGAATGGGAATTTGAAGACCTTCCCTGCCCCTTAATAGGCCTGGAGGAATTTGAAGACCTTCCCTACTTTGAAAGTAAACTCTGCCCCTAATAGGCAGAATGTAGTCATATAGAACCTGTGGTGGGAACAGTTTGCTGAAGGATAGAACAGAGCCACAGGAAGCTGGGAGTTAGAGCTAGAGAGACGGTGGGAGAGAGAAAATGCTTAGGCAAGGAGATAGAGAGGTTTGTGAATAAATATTGTTCTGATATTGTTTTGTGGGAAGGTTAAAAGATGCTGTGGCTCTCTGTGTTGTTATGGCTTGTTAACTTCTTTGCTGCTATAATAGAATGGGCTTTCTGGTTTTTTGGATTTGGTTTTCTGGTGTTTAAATAAATGCTTTACTTCTGTTCTCTATATAGCAAGTTTGTTATATTTTGCAATTGTGTGCCATGTGGGAATTATAGTCACAGTCTTTATTGTGATCATGGGGGATGAAAATATCACATTGACACTATACATATGTGTTAAGTATGCATTAAATATTTGTTGAATTTAATAATTTATGTGTATGTTGTACTAGCCTTCTTGTTCACATGTGCAAATACTCACTCACAAGTTTAATACATGGATTTCATGTTATGTTTCTGTCTTTGTATATCTAGTACCTACCACCATTCTTTACACTTAGCAGGCACTTAGTAAATGCTTCCTGAATCAGTGGATAAGTGAATAGACATTAATTAAGTAATTATGAAGAGCCAGGAATTGTGTTAGGTACTGGGGATATGTAGACAAAAGGGAATAAAACAATCCTTGCTCTTAAGGAAGTCCTATTCTCAAGGGGAAAAGAACAATAAAATGTATAAGTAAATATAAACTATGTTCAAAGTAAATGTAAGGTTATATTGGTAGTGACCCTAGAAGCTTGAGGGATTAGGAAAGCAGAGATAGCATTTGAGATGAACTTTAAAGAAGGTTTCTGTGAGGCAAAGGTGAGGAGGAAGTGATTTCAGGCATGGGGGACAGCCAGGTGATAGAATATCATGTATGAAGGACTAAATTCAATTTGGAGTCAAATGATTTCTTAACTGCCCTCTCTGTTCTCTCCACTGTAAAATAACTCCAGTAAGAATGAGGGGAGAGAATTAAAAAAAAATAGATGGCACCCCTTCTAAGCTTATTATCCCTTTTAGGCTAGGGTCCCCAGAATGTGGCTGACTGCTGTGTCCTTTAGTGTTCTAAATGTCATGCTGAGGGGATAGGACTGAGAGCATAGGTCTGTAGTACTGTTACTCGTGGTACCCCAATAGTGCACTTCCCATTACCATCACTTAGTTTTTGTAAAAACAGTCAACACAAATCAATTCCACAGAAGTCAAGAGCACATTTTCCCTTTGGACACACAAGAACCCTAGGGAGAGTGACTTTAAATTTGAAGTAAAAGATAGTGAGGCACCCATGTAGGGAATACAGATAGTAAAGAAGTCCCTTGAAAGTCCTGGTACAGGTAGATCTTTTCTCCATTCTTAGAGATCTCATGAAATTCCTCTTAGCTTTAGCTCTTTGATGGGATCTGAGAACTGGTGCCTTTTTAAAGTCCATAGCTAGCACTTCTCTTTAAGATATGGAGTCACAATCCTTGTAACTCCTGCCATCTTGCCACGACTGTCATTTAGCATCTATTTTTATCAGTATTTATGTTTTTCCTTAGTATTTCTGTCTGTCTCTCTGTCTGTCTGTCTGTCTCTCTCTCCTAGTTAGATGTGTTGTTTCTGACTGGGACTATAGCTTCAATCCTATGGTTAGGGGTGAAGGGGAGATAACACCCCATCTAGGCTCACTGTACCCCTCCCTTTGTTGTTTTCTGACATAGATGCTAGGATCCACCATCTCAATGCATTCTTGGGTGTAGAGTTCTCCACCATTGAACTAGTCTATAGTGAACTAAACTATCACTAAAATTCCTCTTACTAGCAACCACCCCCACCCCTACCCTGTGCATCATTAGCTTTTTTGTTTAGCCAAAGATAACATTCTCATCTTGGTTCAGATAAAATTTCATATATATATATATATATATATATATATATGTGTGTGTGTGTGTGTGTGTGTGTGTGTGTGTGTGTATATATATTTGAGGTATCACAGGTTTTAGAAATTATTGTTTAAATATTTGAAACCAGCATCATGTCTGTTGATAGATTGAGGTGTGGGTGTTCAACTTATTTTCTTATAATTGTATAAAGAAGGTCAAAGGACTCCTTCATTTTTTCCACTGGTTATAGTTAACCCATCTATTAATGACTTTCCTTTTCACAAAATTTATACATCAACTCCAAGATGGTAGTTTATTTCATTTTTTTTACTGGGCAATTGGGGTTGTGACTTGACCAAGGTCACATGGCTATTAAGTGTTTCAAGTGTCTGAGGCTGAATTTGAACTCAGGTCCTCCTGACTCTAGGGCTGGTTCTCTATTCACTGTGCCACCTAGCCACCCCGGTAGTTTATTTCAAAACTCCATTCAATCCATTTGAATGTTGTCTTCTAATTTAGTAGATCAATCCATTTCAGATATGCATGTTTAAACATGGAAAATGATCCAAAAGTTCCCTAATTTTTCATTTCCATTCACTTATAATGGGAAATATAGTATTTTGGAGTGTAAACACCATGACCCGAAGTTACTGTGGTTTGTTCATTATTCACAGTTCAGTGTCAGCATATGCTGTTTGGTGCTATTCTATAATTAAGATCTTGTTTGAAGATGGATGGGCATGGAGATTTCAGGGCTAGCCAAATGCCAACAAGTACATGAAAAATAACTCTAGCTAAACATGGTTATCAGACTCCCCTAATGCCAGGAACAGTATGAATCAGAGGTTCAGAATCTACACTTATTACTAGAAGATTGCCACCCATGGTTTCACCCATGGTTTTCACTGAACATACAGAACCATTGGCTCAGCAGCTGAAGGGCAAAAGTGCAGCTGCTGGAATGAATGTGAATGTCATCTTAGAATGAATATAATAAACTCAGAGAGAAAAGAGTAACTTCGATAAGCCCCCATTCCCCTGGGGTCGCAGGGGTAGTGCTTAAACACAACTGATTACCAAACACCATGTCTCAGCACACTCTGGCTTATTTTTCTGAGAAACTTGGGAACTCATTCCTCATTCTATTGTTCTACAAAGCTTAGATTGGAACATCTAAGACCAGGGAGGAATGGAAGGAGGAAAGAAGGAGTGCGGAGGAAAGAATCAGTCAACACGGTGATAAAGACATATTTCCTTGAACCCACTTACTAAAGCTCCTCTTTCCTGCTAATCATGTGGGAAATGCTTCAATACTGGTCAAGAAATACAAGGTGATTTATGCTGTGAGAAACAGTGATTGGGTGTGAGGGACTATGTTGCGGTATAGTGGATAGAGAGTTAGCCTATGCAGGATGGCAGGATCAAATCACACTTCCATTGTATACTAGTTTTGTGATGTAGGGAACGTCATTTAATCTCGGAGTCCCCTAGGTACTTCTAAAACTAAATTAAAAAGAAGATGACAACCTGTATCCATAGGAGCCATTTCATTACCTAGAAGGTTCCTATCGCAGGAAAAATGCAAGATTATTCTCTACACCTAGTACTAATGTATGTTAAAAGTATATTATGAAGGGTGGGTAGGTGGCACAGTGAGTAAGAGCACCGGCCCCGGAGTTGGGAGGACCGGGATTGGTTCCGGCCTCAGAAAATTAGCACCCATACATAAATAACTAGCCATGTAACCTTGAGCAAGTTACTTAACCCCAACTGCTTTTTAAAAAAGTACATTATGAGAGCTGCTCACCTTGCCTGATGCCCATTGGATGGATGGAAAGAAAATTGCAGAACTCTGGACTTGTATTTGCCACACTATAAACTTCCGATTGGGCCCCAGGAATACAACTAGTGAGTTTCCAAATATAGTAAATTATTTCCTATTAACACTAGGGTCTTTTATACTTTGCTGTAAGAAAATGTGGGCTACATACAATAAAAAAGGGAAGGACAGGACCGGGGTAATGCCCCTGATGTCAGCATTTGCTTAAAGGATTTGGGTCCTTAAATAGAATGAGGGAGGAAATGGACCACAGTAACTCTTTGTATCATGCATGCAAAGAGAACTGAAATTAAGTTATTTATCAAGTCAGGATGTGAATGACAATTGTTGGAGGGGTGTTGAAAAGAGCCCTATAAATGATTCTCTGACTGAAGAAAGTTTTGTGTACCCTAAACATCTAGGAAGTCAGAAGTAACATGACATATAATATAAAGAAATAATCTTTATTTTCTTTTGATTCTTTTTATAATGACTTTTATCTTTATATAAATTTATCCTGTACCATAATAACAATACTTCACTTAATTATGACTTTTTTTAAGACTTCCAAAGTGCATTATCTCATTTACTCACCACAGTAGGCCTATTGGGTAGATGATATTGTTAGCAGCATTTTAAGGAAGAAGAGGTTGATATTTTCAATGAATGGTTCATCTAGCAGATAGGTTGAACTTAGGTTCATGGATTTAGAACTGAAAGAAACCTAATAATCTATGTGGTCCAAGTGCCTCATTTTATAGATGAGGAAACAGGTCCAGGAAGTCACTTGCCAAAGGTCCTATATGTAGTAAGTCTCAAAGGTGATAATAATGACTGATAGCAAGTATTTACCTGGTGTTCTATGGTTTGCAAAACACCATACCTGTTACTTCACTTCATTAAAAAAAAACCTTCTCTTGGTAAGTACGATTATAATCATGCCCATTGTAGAGATGAGTAAACTAAGGCAGACGGGGGCATCTAAACCCAAATCCCCTGTTTTCATAGACGAGGATCTTTCTCCTGTGCTGTGCTTTCTACTATAGTGTGCTAAGTGCAGATATTTAAGGTATCATTCGGCCAGGTATTCCTGACACCAAATCTAGTCATTTATTCACTATAACATGTTTCCTATCTTAGCAAATCTACATTATGGATTCAGAGATGTAAGGGAATTCTGAGATTGTGAAGTTCTATCATTCAAATTTTACAGCTGAGAACACTGAGGTCCAGAGAAAATAAGAAACTCACTCAAGTCATACCACTAGCAAGTAGCAGAACTGGGCTTAAAACCCAGGAGTGCTGATTTCAAGTCCACTATTCTTTTCCTTCCATCACAATAACTAACTCTCGGGAACTACCATAGTCTCTGAGAGTGACATTTGCGTAGAGGGGAAAAAAAGTTATCAAAGAAATTAGAAAAAGAGATTAGTATTTGGAATCTGGTTTCTAATGCAAACCCCAAATAAAATCAAATGCTATTCAGATGCTTCATCATGCCATAGAAGTGATCCTTAAAGGCAATGACAGAATCACAAACTCTGGCTGTACTCATCAATCTGAGACAGGGTCCAGTATGGGCCAATCACAAACCTGTGCATCTGTGCTCCAAGGACCAGCATTGCTCAATTGGGAGAGACAGCCTCACTTCTGCATTTTCTCTGGGGCAATCAATTTTTCTTTCAAAAATCTACTAAAACATTAGAAATTTCACAATCCACATGGGTGGATGGAATTCACCCACATGGCTGAATTTACAGTTCTATGAAGGAAGGATGATAAAATCCAATTATAAGGTAAGTACCTTCATCGGCCAGTATTTTATTATATTTCAGGTGAAATACTGTTTTTCAGATAGTTATTCATTGGCTGCCTTTGGAATACAAAGAAAAGTAGATGGTGCCCCAATTTTCTTCCTAGCCTATGCCAGAGGTTGCTTTTACTGTGTACTTAGAGAGCACTTGAACCAAAAGGAGTCTCTTTTCCACATTTTTTTCTACAGTTACTAAGTCAAAGATGAATGGCTTTTTGTCATGGGAGACCCAGGAAAGTCAGTAGTAGACAGTACTAAATATGTCTAGATTTAGACACTGGACTTGCAAATGAGGGCAAAAAATACGAATCATTTACAAGAAGAAAGATTTCTTATCAATGGTAAGGATGGAGAGGGGTAGGTAATGGAAACCTAAAGCTCATAAAAATGCTAATGATCATATCTTTTGCAAATGTTCTGGTTTAGTACAAAGTTTCTTTTCAATAACACTATCCAGCATGTGCCTTTCTTTCTTCTGCTAATCTGTGAGTCTCAGTGAGAATTTGGAACAAATAAATCTATTTAAAAAAAAGATATTAGGAATTCCCTTCCAAGGATGATACTTAGCAAATGAGGTGATTTCTGGGACAAGATAACATTCTTTAGCTATTTGTAATGAAATCAGATGAACGTGTCTGGCCCACTTTCACTCATTTCATACATCTATTATCTCAAGACCCAGAATCATGTGAGGGATGGTGAGAATGTTATGGGGAGAAATGGTTGCTCTGAAGGCTGTGAGATCATTTTCCATCCTTTCCTTGCAGCTCAGGTTCTTTGGAGTCATTCTTTAGAATCCAGACAGGAAAGATTGATTTATTTTCTAATTGTGGGTCTGCTGTGACCCATACCCCCTCTGCAGGTAGGGGTCTGGATTTGTTTAGGGGAATAAACAGGGCTTTGTTCAGAAAGGCTAATGTATCCATTTACTAGTATCCTATAGTACTGACATTTACATGAAAACTAGCAGTACCTGTTGCTTTGGTTAACTTACCATTAACTACATTGACTGAAGTCAAGAAACATGGTGCAAGGTAATCAAAGACCCATAATTAACTCTGCAGCAAGGTAAAGCCATGAGATAATTTATATTGATTCTTAGCAATAAGCCTTTCCCAAGATAACAAGAATTGTCTTGTTCTATGTGATATAAAGAGATTTACTAATCCACAATCAGTCTATTCTTTTTAAACATATCAAACCATAGGTAGGATCCCGCAACCAGAGTGTCCCTTTCTATTTCTAAGCAATGGGGGTAAAGGGAAGCACCTCTTTGAAGAATAATGAAAGGCAGCTGTTTGAAAAAGTTTGACCTGCTTTTATCTGAGAGCCATAAAACAGGACCTGTCAGCTACAGTTTAAAAAGCAATGAAAATAAATGGGAAAGTCATAGCTATATGGCAGATTATGAGATCTATCTTATTGCAAAATTAATTGCTGAGTTATTTGAAATTCTATGCCCATATTTCTGCTCTTGGAAAACTTTTAAAAATGACTAGCTTGAAAATTGCACTGCAATGAAAATATAGAGGTATGCATATAATATGTGTGTAGTATATATATATATATATACATATCATGTGTATATATATACTACACACATATTACACACATGTATATTTATATGTGTATATGTGTGTATATGTACACATACTCAGATGTATAGGTATTTAATTAATTTAATGTATAGGCATTTAATAGGCATTAAATTTATGTCTTTATATGTAACCTAAATTTACAGTTATGTACTTCTATTTTTAATTCAATTCAATGAGCATTCATTTTGCACTGACTATATGCCAGGATCATGTTTTGTTTTCTTTAACTTATCATATTTTGTCATTTCATCCTTCCTTATGCATTGTGACCCCTCCTCTCTTTTTTTGTCCCCACTTTGACCTCCATTCACTTTATCCCTTATTATTTCCCTGCACTGACTACATTCTCCTCATCTTGACCCCTTGATGAACCAACTCAGATATATATACCCCTACTCTCAAATCCCTTGCCCACTTGTCTGACTGCCCATCACACCTTGCCAACTCTTGATACTGAATTTCTTCCAACATCTGCCTCCTTTGCTTCTATTCACATACTGCTGAACAAAGCTGGAAGAAATTCCAAAACTGTCTGGCTCTTCTACAAATTTATGTTACCTAATCTCACCTGAGTCTACAGTGCAACAAGGCAGATCTTCTAATTCTCCTTAACTGATTTACTATCCCTCTACCCATAGCAGTTATTCCAAATCTTCTCATCTCTTCTCAGGCTTTTAAGTGCATCCTTTCCCTACTCCCTTAACTGGAGAAATAATTCACCTTGTACTTCATGGAAAAAATAAACTATTCAAGGAGAGATCTTACTTCTTCCATCCTTCTCATCTTCCATTAGCCAGACATCTTTTCCATCTCCTTTACTACAGTATTGGGTGAAAAGGTGATATCCTTAGGCTTGACAAGTCTAACCCTGCCTAAGTATCCTCCAGATACATCTCATCCATTTTTACCCCAGCAGACAGCTCCCATTAACATGCATATATATATATATATATATATATATATATATATATATATATTTACTAATCTATTCCCTATCTACTGGCTTTTCCTGGGCTGCTTATAAGCACGCCGATGTCTCTCTCACCCTTTATAAAGCTCTCACTTGATCTGACCATTCCCACCAGAAAATGAACTATATTTCTCTTCCACTTCATAGATTAACTCTCTGAAAAATCTATCTGCATTTGGAGCATTCCCTTGATATCCTCTTGGTCTCTTTTAAACACTCTGAAATCTGGTTTCTAACATTCTATTTCAGCTTCCCTTTCCAAAGTTATCAGTGTTTTCTTCATTTCCAAATAGAATAGACTCCTTCCCCCAATTCTCATCTTTGTTGACCTCTCTGCAGCATTTGATGCTATTGATCTATGCCACCTAGTTATTCTGTTCTATATTTTCATGACATTGATGTCTCCAGGTTCTCCTTCTATCCATCTGACTGTTTCTCTTGTTTCCTTAGCTGGTTCATCAGCCTATGTTATGTTCACTAACCTAGGTCTTAACTTTTACCCAAATATTATGGAGCTTCTTTTCTTTTGAGAGTCCCCAGAAATGTGTTTATAAGCATAATATTCCCCTAAGGTATTAAATGAATTTATAAAGAATCTTTAAATATTAATTAGAGGTTGTCTAGAAACATAGACTTCCTTTCTGCACCAAAGTCAAAAAAACAGGTTTAATCTTGATGTGGGACATTCTTTATCAAGCTGTTGTTCATCTGCCCTTCCTGGATTTGGTGGCTCATATCCTTCGCATTCCCCACTGGCTATAGAAATGTCAGTCCAACCTGATTAGAACAAGGTTTGTCATCATTACTGCTTAGCAGAATGAAGCCAAAATGGTCAACAGGTATCCTAGAATAGGTGCAACCGAGAAACTGGTAGGAAAAAGAAACCCAATGACTGAGAACAGCTCAAAATTATACAGTATTTTATAGTCTATAAATCACTTTATATATCTCATCTTATTTTCCAGTAGTAATTCCCAGCAGAGACAACATGATGTGCATAGTGGGGGTGGGATACATTACACATAGTTGTGCCCAGAATAGAGGATAGTTAACCATAGAATTGAGATATCAATGCTAATAGAGTTCTAGAGGATAATGAGTCCCGACACCTATAGAATGGGAATCTCAGAGACAATGAAATATTAGTTTCCTGTCTATACATTTGTACTATGCAAAAATATTTTCAACGTTCATTATTGCTATTTGATATTTTTCCTTATAATAGGTTATTGTCTTGCTTTTCTTGGTTTTGTATTTTTTCTCTATGTTCTCTAGATACCTACATTGCCTACGTATACATTTCCTACTGGTGGTCTGATAACTTACTAAGAGATCATATGTCCTATTGAAGGGAAAAATATCTCTTGGTATGTTATTTTCTGTACTCTTTCATTTAAAGCACTTCTGCTTGAAAAAAATGAATATCCTATCTGGTTCCTTGTAAAAGAGAACACAATGTTGGTGCCTTTTGGGTTATGGTTTTTGAGTTAAAGCTGATTTACAAAGTAATGACTTTTCTAGGGAGATGAAATGTGAAATGGAGATACCCAAGTTCTGCACTTGCTAAACTGAATATTCAGAAGTTAGGATATATACTTTGAGCCACAACAAAGACCCTGGAAGAGCAAACAAATGGTTAGTGAAAAAAACACATATTAGCTATTATTATACAATTTACTAGAGTATTAGGTGGTATAGTAGCTAAAGTCAGGAAGAGCAAAGTTTGAAGCTTGTCTCCTACACTTACTACCTATGTGAAAAGCCACTTAATTTCTCTCAGCCATTTCCTCATCTATAAAATGGAGAGAAATATAACAAAGATGTAGAAAATTGCTGTAGAGATCAATTACAAACACATGCAAAACCTTTTGCAAACCACAAAGTGCTATATACATAGTAGCTATTATTATTACTATATTACTTTTTCCTTGCTATTAATCATTGATCATTCACACAACCTATAGACCATGTTCTCTGTTGTTTTATCGGTTCTCTGGATCCTTTGACCTGTGGCTCCTTCTGGGGTAGAATATACATTTTAATCTTCTTCTTCTGGAGTATGTTTCCTCTAATTGAAAGTAGCTATCCAACTTTCTACATTTCACAAAGATCTATTTCTTTGATTTTCTAATTCTTCCTGTCTAATGTTAATGGCCAAACAATCGTGGCCCCAATGAGGAGAGGAGGCATCTCTTTTCTCTTGAAATGTTACTCTGATCATCTTTGGACCTGTGGAAACCTGGCTTTGCAAGAAGTAAGAATTTGTGTTGTTCACTGCCTGTCAATCAGCAGAAACAGTTTCTTGCTTTCCCTTTTGTTTGTCAATTAATAGCATATGGTTGCTTTCCCTACAGTCTCATTGTCACCCTTAGTGCAATTAAAGAAATTGAAAAGATATCATTTTAAAGAGAAAGAAGGGAAAGTGTCTGAATTCTTTACTCCTTTCCCTTGTCTCCTCCTGAAGGTACCTATTTGCTCCATCCCTGTCATTTTTGTTATACGGGTTCTTTGTCTTAAGGCCTTTGACAACAATGTAGCAGGCTTATCTGAAGGGAATTAACCACCACTTTATATTATCCAAACTACTACTCCACTCCATTAATGTGGATAATTAAAAAACTCCCTGGATATTATCTTTATGAGAACAAAACTTAAGACAAGAAGAAAGTAAAAGAATCAAGAATATAAATCAGGAAGCCAAAAGGAAGAGGCTGGAGACCACAGGTTAGCATTAAAATATCAGAGAGCAAATTTCTATCTCCTGGAAACAGGGTTAAGAGGAACATCTGAGGCAAACCCACTCAGTTAATGGTTTGTATTAACACACCTGATTTCATCATGTCCAGACTTCATAGGTAATTCCATTTGGGGGCTAGAATTTAGAAAAGTCAGGTCATTGCATAGTCAGTTTCCTCTTCTGGAAAATGAGATATTAGAGGCTTGGGTTTTTTTTTTTTGTATTGTAGATAATAAAGTTAATTCTAAGATGCCCAGATGACCCTCACTGTTCCTTATAGTTTTAAGTCTAAGATCTTATGAATATTGAATATTTTTGGCATCAGAAGGCAGAGATTTGACAAGAAAAATGATCAATTTAATTAAACAATTACTCATTTAGTGTCTGTTACGTGCCAGGCATGGTATGGACTGGGAAGAGAAAACCACACAAACAAAATAATTCCTTGCTCTCAAGGAGCTTTCTACTCCTCAGAGAGATAAGACATTTACTTAAGGACAATATAATTTGAGGAAGGAGGGATACCTAATAAATAAAAGTGTCAGGAAGGGATTTGATAAAAGCTTATACGAAAACTAATATTTGGTAGGGACAAACAAGTGTTTAAGATATAAATGGCAATGGATAAATTGGACTTAACTTTGTATGGAGGCTGCTGTGAAGTCAGTGGGTTCAAAGATACCAGTGGGGCTAAATGGTACAGTGCATAGATTGCTAAGTCTGGAGTCATTAAGACTCTACTTCCTGAGTTCAAATCCAGCCTCGGACACTTTATTACTGTGTTACCCTGGGCAAGTCACTTAACTTTGTCTCAGTTTCCTCATCTGTAAAATGAGCTGGAGAAGGAAACAGCAAATCATTCCAGTATTTTTGTCAAGAAAACCCCAAAAGGAATCATGAAGTGTTGGACATGACTGAAAGATGACTAAACAACAACTTACTTTTAGATACTTGTCCTTTCCAGATATGCCACTCATTTTGAATGAAAATGTCTCCAGTTTTTAATGTCTGATATGAGTAAGGTCATATACTGAGATTTCCTTTCTCTCTACAGTGACATTATTTCTCTTTCCTCCTACTTAGCTCGTCTGAAGCACTTAGGATGAGATTAAGTAATCTTACTCTTTCATAACTTTATATATACACACATACATACATATATATGTATACATGTACACAGACATGTACACAGACATATACATATACATATACACATACACTAGGTACCAGGCACAGAATGTGTACACACACACATACATACACACACACATATATACATATATATATATATACACACATATACACATACATACCTATATATTTGTGTCTGTATACATTTATCTACACATACATATATATGTGTGTATACATATAGATAAATATTATGTGTATGTGCATGCATATGAGGGATACAAAAGCAAAAATGGTATTCTAAAAGTATATACCAGTGAAGTCTGGCATTTGGATTTCACTGATACTACTTTCTGCCCTGTGATATTAATGAACTGTATATTCCTTGAGATGAGTTGATTTTTATTTTTACCTTCTTTGTATTCCTAGCACTTAACACAGTGCTTGACACATAACAGATGCTTAATAAATGCTTATATAGGCTGGTTGACTTTACTTCAATAAAATGTAAGCATCTTGAGACCAAAAACTGTTTCATAGCAGAAATTGTCAAATAAATAGTGCTTAATAAATGCTGGAATTGATTAGTTGTATTTGTATCCCCAGTGCTTGGCTTTTGGTAGGTGTTTAATAAAAGTTGTAAATTCATTGATTAGTAGCATAGTTCAACTTAATTTCAAGACCGATTAAAGCATTTTTGATTGTTGTTAACACTTTAATAACTTTTTTTTAGATTCTTCTGTTCCAAATCCTTAGAAGGATGTGGTTCCGAGGAATGATTGGTTGTGAACAATTTGCTTCCCTTTGTGAGTTTCTAAAGTTAGCACACTCCAAAGTTGTTTGAGGACTTCTTAGGACACATTAGATATCTCTGGATGACTGAATATGTGCTCTGCTATTTGGAGGTCAGAAAACCTTGACCTCTAGGAAGAAGAGGGGGTGGATATCAAGGATCATTAAGGGTACATTAGTTTCCACTACTTAAAAAGGCAAGCATGTGAGATGGAAGTGACTTTCATTCTTGCCCACTTGGGATATTTTTTACCAAAATGATAAGAGGTTATTTAGGGTGGGGGTTAATGCTTAGGTGAAAAGTGACTCTACATAGCTTTATATTTTTAAATTTTCATTTCTGTTATCTTTAACAGGTATTCTAAGACAATGACTTTACTGCCTTGCTCCTAGCTTTGGTGATTTTAGCAGCTAGAACAGTAAATGTAAAGGTTAATGCAATAATTGTCTGATGGGATAATATATGTAAAACATCTTGCAAAACAAATAACTCTATAAATATTAGATATTATCACCCTCATTGTCACCTTCATTATCATTAGATGTTCTCATAGTTGTATATGCTATCACCACCCATTAGATTGTGAGATCTTTGGGAGCTGGGCCTGGTTTAGCATATGTTTGTATCTCCAACACTTAGTACAGCACCTGGTATATTCTAGGTGCTTGATAAATGCTTGTCGGCTTGTTAACTATTACTGATTGTTGCTCCCAAACCTTCTTTTCCATCAGAACACTTTGCCTAGTTTTAGCCTTCTTGGCTCAGAGCCAGGAAGAACCTGGGAAAACATTCTGCTAATTCATGATAGGTGTGTTTGCGGGAAAGGATAGCAATGATAGTAAAATCTGGAAATAGTAAAAATCATTGGGAAGTATCTGAGAAGCCATCTAGTCTGCTTTCTACATGAATTAGAATATTCTCTACACTGTCCTTGACCAAATATGACTCAGTATTTTCTTAAAGACTGTCCATGAAGGGGAATCCACTACCACACCATTTTAGTACTATAGGTTCTAGTCATTAGGATTGGGTGCTTTCAGCAAGAAAGCTTCCTTGATCAGAAAAGATAAGCAACTGATCTACAAGCTGACTAAGTCACATAGCCAAATACGCATAGTCAAATGAATGACTTGAATTCAGGAATTACTGACTCAAAATCTGGCCCTCCATCCACTGCTATATTGTCCCTCATAAATCATTTGCTTGATATGTCTAATTGTTAGGGAAATTTCCTTAATGTCAACTCTAATTTCTTCTCTGAAACTTCCACTCATTGTTCCTAGTTCTTCTATCTAGGAATAAAAAGAACCAATTCAAGTTTCACTTCTACAATTCAATTATTTGAACTCATTGAGGGAAGTTAAATCTCATTGAACTCCTACTATTTCCCTGTTTATCTCAGGTATATTCTCTTAAGTCTTCTTGAAAGGCTCATGGATAGAATGATCAGGCAGTAACACATTCTAAATAAATTTGACAAAATTAGCATAGAGATTGCCATCAGAAAGATGCTTGACCAGAAACAAATAAATGGACCCCTCAGGAAGGAAAAATAAGGGGTAACCAATACTCCACGTGATTTACTGGTAATCCTATGAGGTCAAGAGAACAAGGGGAATCTCTAACCCTCCCTCCACCAAGGATGGTTTGTAAACCTTCTGTGGAATTCTTTTGGGAGAACGTGGACAGGAGTCCCACTAGAGGGACCACTATTTTTAGGTGGTAATCTACACTGATTTATAATATCCATGAATCATCAGAGTGTTCTCAATGGTTCAGTCTTCCACAGTTTTGCTTCCATAGATTCACTCAGCACAACACAGGTATAGATAAATGCTATCCAATGAGGCTTAAGAGATGAAGCTAATTGTACCTTAAAAATCCTCCTTGTTTGGAAGGTGAGGGAAAGTTAATTAAACATTTAGGCCCATTTGTTTAACGATAGGTGTGTTTATGCTACAGCTGGCTAGCCCATTGTTCCATGTGTACTTTCTTTGCATCCCTAAGTCAATGCATCTGTTAGACTAAAGCCGATAATTTACCTGCTGTCGTTAATGCACTGAGAGGTCACATAAACATTGTGTGAAGTGTGCTCCCAGAGAAAGCTTATCCTTCCTGCAGTATGTTGTGGTAGAAGAGGGGCTTGTAAGAGCGTACTTACATTTCATGCAGCATCTGCTATTCACCCCAAGTGGCCACAGGATGCCACAATATAAGGAAGCACGCTGCTGTATTAGAAAGTTATTTATGGATTCTATCTAGGTTTTCCACCAGTAAACATATCCGATTGCAGTGAAAAAGACAGAATTCCATTTCCTGTGTGAAATAGATTTTTGGTGAATTTCCCTTGGTCTGGGATCCACCATTTTATCAGAATTGAATTTTGTCACTATTCACAACCAAGTGAGAGCTTTGGGGTGGCAGTAACTGATTTTGTTGTCTATGCTTTTTTTTTTTTTTAAACAGAGCAAATGAAAGGTTTGATGAGTGATCATTTTGTAGTTGGTACTGACTGTTGCAACATGTCTTTTGAGGCTGGAAAAGCTAAACTACTGAGAAGGCATTTCTCAAGTGGAGACTGGAAACTTTAGACTGGAAACTGTTGACTTCCTACTGCAAGGTGAATCAATCTGTCCAGAGCAAAGTCGTCATTGACTTTTCATCAGTCTCATCATTGAACAAGGCAGCATGGTACCAGTGAAAGAATATGGCATTTATAGTCAGAGGACTTGGGCTCAAATCCTGGTCTAGTACAATCTGCCTGTGGAACTTTGGGTACTGTATTTCACTGGATGTCAGTATCTTCATCCATAAAATAAGGCTGTAAGTGACCTCTGAAGTTCCTTCAATATCTGAAGCTATCATACTATGATCATTTTAAGCACAAAGAAATATTCATTGCCTAACTCCTTAAGGCCATATTGAGAAGCACTATCTATACCAAGATACCTCTCATGAAGGGACTTGTATTCTTCTGTTTATCAAATTTCTCATCCTTGCTTTTCAGGCCTACTAAACTCTGTTCCATGATACTTTAATTCATACTGTTCCTTTTCATGTATTTTATATATCAGGTGTACTTTCTACTCATTGTTCCTCCTGTCACTGCCCATTCTACAGTTTTGGCTTGCCACCAGTAATGACTAGATTGGACTCTCTATTCTCAACACGCCATTTGCCTGAATCTCCATCTATTTAATTACCTCCCTTCCTTGAAAAACCCAATCTGGGACCACATCCTCCATAATGACTTTCCTGATTCCCTCAAAGGAAAATGATTTATCTATCCCTTCTTAAATTCTGCCTTTAAACTTATCTCGTTACCTTTATATCATTATAATTTGTGAAAATGCCTTCCTATTATTAGATTATAAGGTCCTTAACAGTATGGTCTACAGCATGTCTATCCTTGTACCTCTTGTGTGTACTACAGTACTTTGCATATAGTAAGCATTTGGGAAATGTTCAATCTATTTGAAGAAATGAATTTATCATGGGAGCTACTTGAATGCATAATGGAAAAGGTGTGGGATTTCAGAAAACTTTGCTTAACTCCCAGTTATTCAACCTATGACCTGTGTGGGAAGGACATTCATCCTATTTGGGCCTCAGTTTCTTTATTTATAAAATTACATTATAAAAAGACTAAGTCTACATATGAGAAGGAACTTTCCCCATCTTCTTTTGCAGAAGTGGGTGATACAAGAGTGTGTAACATTAGATAGATAAATAGATAGATAGATATCAATACATTCATATATGCATATAACTTTTCCAGTATACTGATTGATTTTGCTGATTATTTTTCTTTTTTTACTTTTAAAAAAATATTCTTTGCTATGCAGGATGACTCCTTGTGGTAGGGGAAAGGAAATGGGAGATATATAGATGAAAAAAAAACAAAAGAAAACAATTTTAAAATTGAAACATAGTTGTGAAAATCCTTTTTTAAAAAATTTTGGAGGTACTTTTATTTTATTTTGGAGGCAAGTGACTTGACCATGATCATATAGGCAGTTACTTCCTGAAGTCAGATTTGAACTAAGGTAATGCTGACTCCAGGGCCAGTGCTCTATCCACTGAACGAACTGAGTCACTAGCATACTTTTAAAATAAATATGAATTGTTTTTAATAATTTAATAATTTATTTTAAAATAAATATGAATATGAATTGTTTGAGATAGAGAATCACTAGAAGCTCTTTCATTCTCCCAACTATTAGTTGACAGATTTCTATAAATGATAACTATGCCAAAAGGTATAAACATCAGTAAAGAGGAGACAGAATTATGCCTGTTGACAGGTAAAAAGTTACAGCAGTGAAGAATTTGAGGCATCTTGTCAAACTTTCCCTACTTTCAGTCTCCCCTCTAAGGTCTGATACCTTTCTGAACTAGTCATTGAGCACTAATAATAACCAGTGAAGAACCTGTATTGAGATGATGGCTATGGTCGGATGTGATTTACTTAATGCAAGTATGGTTTTCATAAGACATAATTTGTGGCAGCAATAATCATATGTATGTGTTCCTAATACCACTAGACTCAGACTCAGAATGTCCAACCCAAATCAATTGAAATTGAATTGAGCAGCTTTTCTTACTTTTATTTAGCTCTCCATCATTTAAGTTATGTATTTCTTACCATAGGGGTATGTTTTATTGCTCCCTTCAATTTTGTTTTTACTTCTGTGACATTAAAGAATTGACATTCCTCCAAGGAAATGACTGAAAGTGGTAGTCCTTAATAGCATACTTTAGTAATTACTAAGGATATTGCTGGGGCTCTTCATTCAAGGTGGTTAAACATTTCAAAGAATTGTTCAGGTCCATATTGAAACAAGATCAGTAGCACCAAAACTCAAAGTGCATTTGAAAATTAGAAACAACACCAGGAGCTATTAAACTATTTGAATTGGGCTTCAAAAAGTCTAGTTCATTCTCAGAAAATAAGACAAGACCTTTAGAGGGACCTAGCAGCTGGAGGGGGTTTTATTAATTCATCTACAGTATGACATAAGTTTCTTGAATTTGCAGGATAAGTGAGAGGACCAAAAATAAGAACAACAAAAACAACCGTTCACTGCTCCTATAAAGAAAACAAATTTGCCATGGTAAAGATAATATAAAACTGGAATATTGAATTTTAGAGAAAGGTAATTTTGGCTGATGACACTCATTTTCATTTAGCAATATACAAAACTCATCATAAGTAGGAATCCTGGTGAGCATGTAAAATCTGTACATCTTCATCAGACTAAAAATATCTATTTCTAAAGTTGTTTTGGGTATATTTACTCACTTAGTCCTTGAAGCCTTGTCTTAGGTGATGACTTCTGATACATTTATTGCAGAATTCTAAGAGGTAGCTGTAGGAGTAGAGAGAAGGGGACATTTATAAGACATTTTGTGAGGGCAAAAATGACTAGATTTAAAACAATATAATAAAAGGTAGCATTTACAGTCTTTAATAGTTTGTAAAGTAATCTTCATGCTTTATCTCATTTGATCTTCAAAGCAACCCTCAGAAGAAGCATTGCTGCTATTATTTCCATTTCATTAATGAGTTAAAAGATGTGAAGTGACTCATGTGGGGCATAAAGCTAAATAAGTGCTTAAAGTGGGATTTGAAATTAGGTCTCCCTATCTTCAAGTCAAATCAAGCACCAGCCCTGGTCAGGAGGACCTGAGCTCAAATTTGGCCTCAGACATTTGACACTTACTAGCAGTATAATCTTGGGGAAGTCAAGTAATCCCAATAGCCCTGCCTTTCCCCCTCCAAAAAATAATTTCTAGCCACTGTTACTAAGTTAGCATAACATAGTGCAATGGATAGAATACTTAACTTGCTATAAGGAAGACCTGAGTCTAAACCTGCCTTAGATACTTATGCTATAGTGGCCATCACACCAGTGTCAGTGTGGCAACAATGCTACTTGCTGCTGCTGTGGAAGACCAATAACACACAGGGGGGGGCTGCTAGCACAGGTTCTTTGATCTTTTCTAAAGAAAAGCAACTCAAAAGGGGTCAGCAATCTTACTTTGATCAAACTTATATATCATTTACTTAGTTTGGGGAAAAAGTCAGCACCCTGAACCTCAGAGAAAATACAAACAGAAATTATAAGCCGAAATAATAGCATAAATACCAACAGACAGGGCTTCTAACAATCTAACCAAATAATACATAAATCACAGATCAACAGATAGATCCAACTATCTGCCTATTACATGCATACATAGTTACCAGAGAGAGAAGCACCAATATTTGGGTTTTCAAAGCTGGGGAACTCCTTAACAGCTACCCAATGTCTCATCTGGCCAAATCACAAGAACACTCTTCTAATGAATGAGCCCCAAAGCAAAATGCTAACCTCAATTTACAAAGTAACAAAAGGTGTGGGCCTTCCTGAAAAAACAAGCCTCCAGTAATCTAGCTCCTCTTGTTGGGCTCCCTGTGAAGCCTCTTAATGGGTGGGGAAGATCTTCAACTCCCATTAACTTTACAGTCAGTAACAATAAGAGCTAGTATTTATGTACATTTTAAAGTTTGAAGATTATTTTACATGTCTTATATGATTCTCAAAGTGTTAGAATGTAGATGCTATACTTACTGCCATTTAAAGATGAAAAAAACTGAAACAAACAAAGGTCAAGTGATTGCCCAGTTCTATGGTTATAGAATATTATTATTATTGACACAATTATAAATGTGGGGTTAGTAAAAGATAAGATGAAAGTTCACATATCAGAGCACAGGTCAGTTTTTGAGTTGTACAGGTGTTCAGGGAAGATTAGTCCATCTGATATGAGGGCTTGCTGAGCCCTTTCCAGGGCTGCTCATCCAGCTCTGATGTCCACCTTCACCCAGCTCTCATCTGTGGCTCCAAGAAGCTGGGGTATGGCAGGGGTCTGTATGCAATATTCATCAGTCTGAGCAAGGACTTTGACACTACTGCCAGTTGAGAGGGCTTGTGAGCGACTGTGGCAAAATTTAGTTACCAGGTGAAGTTAATCAATATTTTACTCTAGTTCCATGATGGCATGCTTGCATAGGTTCTGGATAATGGAGAATGCTCTTTCACTTTCTCAGTCATCAATGGAGTGAAGGACTATGCTCTTGCTCCCATGCTTTTTTGGCATGATGTTTTCAGCAATGTTTTCAGATGCCTTCAAGGAGGAATAAAATGGCATCAAGGTCAGCTGCCACACTGATACTAAATCATTTAACTGGAAAAGGCTATAAGCCAAGACTAAAGAGGAAGGAGAGTTGATTCATGATGTTTTTTGTTTGTTTGTTTTATTGTTCACAGATGATTGTTCATTCAATGTAGCCTCTGAGGTTGAGAGGTAACAAAGTAGGGATTTATTCTTTGCCACTTGTGTTAATTTTGGCCCAACAATTAACACCAAGATTAACACCAAGAAAACAGGTTTTATGCCAGCCAGCACCACATTGAACCATCAATTATAATAAATGGAGAAAATTTGAATACCGTGAATAAGTTCACCTGCCTTGGCAGTATACTTTCCAGGGATATACACATAGATGG
The DNA here is from genome assembly GCA_011680675.1 of Gymnobelideus leadbeateri. Classification (NCBI taxonomy): domain Eukaryota; kingdom Metazoa; phylum Chordata; class Mammalia; order Diprotodontia; family Petauridae; genus Gymnobelideus; species Gymnobelideus leadbeateri. The sequence continues at coordinate 279,319 of WOXC01008461.1, forward strand.
TGAGGTTGATGCCCACATTGCCAGAACTAGCTTAATGTTTGGGAGGCTTTGAAAGTGTAGTAGAGAAGAGATATTAGACTGCCTACCAAACTGAAGGTCCACAGGGCAATAGTGCTGACCTAATTGTTGTATGCCTGGGAAACCCGAGCAGGATACCAGTGTCATGGCAGGAAACTGAATTGCTTCCATTTAAACTGTCTTAGGAAGGTTCTGTAGATCAACTGGGAAGATAATGTACTGGGCACTGAAGTCCTTTCTCAGGATGAACTGCCAAGCATTCAAACTCTACTGCAGAGTTCAACTCTGATGGGCTGGGCACATTACAACATGCCAAATCTACATTTGCCTTAAGGCTATTTTATGGGGAACTCTCACAATGCACGTACTCCCATGGTAGTCAGAAGAAGTGATTAAAGGACAGTCTCAAGGTCTCTCTGAAGAACTTTGGAATCGATTGTGAGACATAGGAGATGCTGAGACAGGACTGCCCAGCATAGTGGACCCACATCAAAGAAGGCACTATGCTCTATGAGTTAAGGAGATTTACAGTAGTTCAAAAGAAAGATGAAATGAACAGACTGAGAGACATCTCCACTCCAAATCCCCAACCTGTGGTGGAGCCTTCTGAGCTCATATCGATCTGATCAGCCACAGCTGACCACACTATACCTTGACTTGACATAATGTCAACCAATCAATAGGTCAGTTTCAAGGGTAGAATCCTAGGTGTCTGTTGGGAAAAAATGCACATAATGGGGGAAAGGGAAAGGAACAGATATTTATTATGCACCTACCATATGCCAGGCATTGAGCTGTGCTATGGAGGTGGTTGGGAAATAATAAAAAGTGAGAACAATTAATGCCAGAGATGCTGTGGGAAAATGAAGCATATTTTGATGCTCTGTTGGTAAATCTCTGAAGTGATACAACTGTTCTAGATCTCATTTTAAAATAATTTAAGAAAGTTGCCAAACAGTCCAATCAGAAGAATTCCTATTTGATCTTAGAGTTAATACAGATAAAACAGTAATCATTAGAGCTTGCTGAGTAGGGTAGGGTGACATGATGAGAAGTGTATTATAGGAAAAGTACTTTGCCATATGTGTGCATCAAGGACAGTGCTGTAGCTAGAGTTGAAACAGGGAGACCAATTGGAAGGCTGCTGAGATAGTGTAGGAGAGGAATTGTGAGAGTCTTACTTAAGGTGGTCACTGTATGAGTAGAGAAAGGAGACATATGCAAAAAATGAAGTTAGAATTCAATGATGGGTTGGGAGTCAGATTGTAGGGAGTTTAGAAGAAAGAAAAACAATAAGTAGGGATAAGTCAATCAATAAACCAATAAAAATTATTTATTAAGTTCATAGTTTGTACCAGGAATGGTGGTAGATTCTGGGTATCTAAAGACAAAACTGGAGCATTTCCTGATCCTAGCTTACATCTTAGTAGAGGAGACAAAAACTTCTATATAAAAGTATATGCCAAAGAGATATGAAGTAGATATAGGGAATGTTTTTTGGAAGGAAGCACCCTTGAAGCTGAGGAGAATCAAGAAAGACCTCCTGTAGGAGGTGGCCCTTGAGCTGTTTTTAAGGAAACTAAAGCAGAAGAAAGTTGGTAATGTATTCCAGACATGAAGTCTGATTCAAGATCTGCATTAATAATAATTAGATTTGTGAATCTGCCTAAGTACCCACACATTTAAAATCCTTAATTCTCTTTTTTTTTTGTTTTAATAAGATGAAAGATTTGTAATTGAAAAGGATATTTGTAAGAAGTCATCTAGTCCTAGGGTCAAGTCAAGTATAAAAGTCAAAAAGCATTTATTATTGCTTATTTTAAAAGCATGTATTGTTTTTCAGACACTGTGGGAAGATCTGGGAATACAAATTTAAATAGAAAGATAAGTCCTATCATCAAGGAGCTTATATTCTAAGAAGAAGAAAAAAATAAACAAAAATGCCTGAAAAGAAGTCAGGGAATAGTTGAGATGGGGTACCACACAGGGACATGGTGGAAATCCTAGTGTCAGAAGTGTAGCCTGGAGAGGAATGAAGAATAGCTGGCCTGGGCATCTTACTTAAAAGTAGTATTCTTTTTTTTTTTTTTTTTTGGTTTTTGGAGGGCAATTGGGGTTAAGTAACTTGCCCAAGGCCACATGGCTAGGTTTTTATTTGTGTGCTAAGTGTCTGAGGTCAAATCCAAACTCAGGTCCTTCTGACTCCAGGGCCCACTCTATACTCATTGCACCACCTAGCCGCCCCTAAAAGTAGTATTCTTAAAAAAAAAGAAAAAGAAAAAAAAGAGTATCAGAGATCAAATCTGGCCTCAGGCAATACAAGCTTTGTGGCCCTTGGTAAGCTACTTAACATTTTTTGCCTCAATTTCCTCCTCTGTAAAAGGAGCTGGAAAAATAAATGGCAACCTACTTCACTTTCTTTACCAAGAGAACCCCAAATGGGGTCACAGAGAGTTGGACCCAAGTGAAAGAACTGAACAGAAAAACCCAACAACAACCAAACCCAAAACCACCATTCAAGAAGAAGCAGCAATAGCAGCAGTAGATACTTCCATTGTTAAAACAAAGAAACAAACAAACAAAAAACAAAACAAAACATGGGTGAAAGGAACTTCCAGGATTAGGAGGTTTCTACAGAATGGTAGATAAAGTCTTGAGTGTCAGGAATATAGTCTGGAGAGAAATTAAGGGGCCACAGATTGAGAAATGAAAGGAATCTCCGAGATCATCAAGTCAGTGCAATGGTATCTGGGAACCTGATTTGGGATTTGGGAACAGATTTGGGAACCTGAGTATAAGGAATATCAAGGAGAGTTTGGCCAAACCCAAAGTACATGAAGGGGAATATTGTTTGATGAAGTGATCAAGGTAAATTGGAGCTTTATTGTAAAGAGCTTTGAATGCCAAGGCATAAAGGATTTTATAGTTGATCCCAGCAGTGATAGTCCCTGGAGTGCATTGAGTGGGGAAAGAGAAATAAAACAGTAAACAATAATGGCTCATATTAAATAACATGAGTCAATAATAAGGGGCAAAGTAGACACCAAGGCACACTATGATTAGAGAAACCCACAAAACCACTTTTAAATATGACTTTTAATACATTTTGTATTAAATAGCAGACAATTCTACTTTTGACAGCTTGCAGTTCTGGTGTTTATCTTTGCATCCCCATTATCTAACACGCAGTAGACAATTCAAAATGTTTCTTGACATAAGTTGACAAGTTAAGTTACAGGAGTTCCTGGAAAGGCCTAAAACTCCAGAGAAGGAATTATACCCACTGGAGGCTACAGGTTGAATAAAGGGCAGTTAAATTTTCTACCTTTGTCCATGGTACAAATGTGTCTTGTCCCAATTCTGGCTATTGTCAAAGCATCTGATTCTTCTAGTTTTTCAACTGCCTCGACATAGTACATCTTGTCCGGGGGCCTACATCCTTGTGTCATTATGAAATACCATAGCTAAGTTATAACTCTCCCTCACATGCCTTTAATACTTTGACCAAGCAGACTGAGAAAACAAATTTCTTTTAAGTTTGTGGTACTGCCTCCCAAAGAAGGATGTCTTTTCTACACCTGCTGTCTCAGCTACACTATCAGTCCCAACCACATCTCAAAACCTTCTTGCTTTGGGAATTATTTACCATTCCTCATGTGGCTTTTGAGCATAACAGCACATTTTCTTTGGACAATTCTCATTACTATTTAGGGGCATTTGCTTTGAAAGTAGAGGAGAAAAAAACAAGGTCTTGGTTGTTCTTTGGACTTTATCTATCAGTAGATTAAGTGTGTTTAAGAATCAGATCTCATCTGATTTTTTTGGGGGGGAGGCAATGGGGAGAAAAAAGTTTGAGTGGCCAGACCCATGATTTAGTTGAGAAAGGGAACATCAGGGAAGAAATTTCTTCAAACAAAGCACGTCTACATTTTACGGTCTTAAGAGAATTGTCTAGAACAAGAGAGGTTAGGTGACTTCCCCAATCATATTATATGTCAGAAGCAGGTCTAGAATCTAGTTCTTCCTGTTTTGTGGGGTTTTTTTTAACTTTTAATCCTTTGAATTTGATATATGATTCTAGGGCTTTTAGAAAAAGTTCTTAGCAATCAAGTTCCTTTTGTCCCCCTGTTTGTATGTGTGTGTGTGTATGTGTGGGGAGGATATAGAAATCAACTCTCAATAAACTTTATTTGTATGTGTGTGTGCATCCACAGATGTTTTAATATTCTTTTTCCTTTCCATTGAACCTTTTATCCCAGAAGATATTCAAGAAAAGGGTAATAACAACTGGCTTGGTTTCCCAAGAACTTGTCAGCTTTTTTTTTCTTTTAAGTTATGTGATAGTCTCAGGCTACAATCACTTCCATATGTCCTATCACAGGAACTAAGGGGAATAAGTGCCAATCCCAGTTGTCTTATCTTAATATTCAGTGAGCCCAGGAGGTTACAGACAAATTTGCTTTAGATGCAGGCACTATCATACATCACAGAAATTTCCCAGCTACTTCATCACACTCTTTTCGAGTTATGGTACTGAGGAGGTCTAGAACAACTGGTTCATACTGTATTCTGAGTAGGCTTAAGGAAAAATCCATCAATAACCACCATTGGAATCCAAGTCCAATTCCTAGCCACTGGAACCTTCAGCTTGGTTATATTTACTGTTTTAGATAGACAATCTAACACCTTGCATTAATTCATACTGAGTTTCATTTGCAAGTTTCAGTTCAAATCTGCAGGGAGAACAGTAGCATCTATAGCCTGTTGCCTCTAATGTTTCCCGCCTCCATTCACCCCTATTCCATATTAACAGGATAACATTTTTATCTTCTATAGCTTAGACAGCCTTACCTCAGTTTAAAATTATAGTCATGATTCTCTTTTGCTTATGGAGGATCCACATAAAGGGAGTAAACAAAGCTAAGAAAATAGTGTCTATCACATGGATGACAATGCAATAAGATTATTTTTCAATGAGGTCAGATTTAATGTTTCTGTTACTGATACTATGCTTGTGAAGCTAACCTCTCATTCACAGATCTAAAATCCTTAATTTGAATGGCTGAACAAGTTGTGGTACATGAATGTAATGCACCATTATTGTGCTACAAGAAATAATGAGCAGGCAAATTTCAGAAAAAAACCTGAAAAGACTTACATGAACTGAGGCTGATTGAAGTAAGCAGAACCAGAACTTGGTACACAGCAACAGCAACATTGGGTTATGATTAACTATGATAGACTTAGCTCTTCTCAGCAATACAATGATTGAAGACAATTCCAAAAGACTAGTGATGGAAAATGCTTGTCATATCCAGAGAAAGAACTATGGAGTCTGAATGCATATAAAGCATATTATTTTCACTTTTGTTGTTGTGTGTGTGTATTTTTTCTTTTCTCATGATTTTTCCCTTTTGTTCTGATTCTTCTCTCACAGCATGATTAATGTTGAAATATATTAAACACAATTTTACATGTATAATCTATATCAGATTGCTTGCTGTCTTTGTGGAGGGGGAATGGGAAGCGAGGGAGTAAGGGAAGGAGAAAAATTGGAACTCAGAATTTAACAAAAAATGAATGTTAAGGGGCAAGTAGGTGGCGTAGTGATTAAGAGCGCTGGCCTTGGAGTTGGGAGGACCCAGGACCTGTTCCGGCCTCAGAAAATGAGCACCCACACATAAATAATGACTGGCTGTGTAACCTTGAGCAAGTTACTTAACCCCAATTCCTTTATATATAAAAAAAGAATGTTAAAAACTATCTTTACATGTAATTTGGAAAAAAATATTATTAAGGGAAAATAAAATCCTTAATTTTCTCCCATAGAAAGGATCAGAGATTTAGAATCATAATGGACTTATAAAGTATGTGTTAGCCATCATATAGGTCATAAAGTCTAGGGTCACACATGTTGAATTAGAGGAGATCTCAGAGGTTATTGAGGCTAACCCCATCATTTTATGGATGATGAGAAGGACCTTCAAATGTTTATTAATCATCTATTAAACGTTCTATTATTAAAATGATATCAAATATGTAAAATGATCTGCCCAGGATGATATAACTAGCTCAGTATCAGAGTAAGAATTTGAAGTCATATCTTTTAGATTCTAGAGCCAGTATGTTTTCCAGTGTACTACACTACCTCTCCATCTCAGGGTATCAAAGATTGTAGCTTCCAGCTTTAATAAAAATAAAAAGTGTGTGTTTGTATGTGTACATATATATACATATATATACACACATACATATATATATATACACACATACATATATATATGTGTGTGTGTGTGTGTCAGTCTCTTTCACTCTTCTCCCAATGGTGAAAGGAACTGTGTACCAGTATTTACCATGTTACAAAATGCTTATCTTTCTATTCATAAGGCTGTAAAATGAATTTCACTTCCCAAAAGATGTCATAAACTCATTTTGTAGTTTATATCTGATTTGAATTAGCACCCTTACATAATTATTAGGAGCAGAGACACACATTCTCTGCCTTGCCATATGGAACAAATACATAGCTTTAATGTTAGAGGCTACAGCAAGATATTCTAGTTTCAAATAAATACTATCAAAAGCTGCTCATAAGAAAATGCACAGCTCCCCTGAAGAAAAAGCAAACAAGTCAAGTTCATTTTTAATGAGCTTGAGTCTTTCCTTGAGCTCCATGCTTCTTGGCTAAGAAAGAAAAAAGAACCTTCTTTCTCCTCCCAACTATATTAATTCATAAACTCAGTTTACAGTTTGTGACCTTGGCTTTCTATCTACTTTGGAAATCAAAGTGCTTCCTAGCTCTGATCTTTGTTCATTTTGCCCTGCACTATGATGTTTATAATAAACATCTCTGGTCAATAGTAGATCCAAATGAACACAGCAGCTGCCTATTGACCATAGGATCATGAGTAGCAGGCATTGAGAGCAGAATGGGGGGGGGGGATCTCCATTTTGTTTAACAAGGATCTAGCTTTGCTCTTGGATGTAGGAAGACCTATATTCCAGTCACAACTCTGAGAAATATTGGGTGTATTGCCAAGGATATTATAGCCTTCAGTGTCCCAGGTAACTCTAGGATTTTGAATTACAGAAAACAATGAGGTGGATTTCCTTACTTTGTGTCCCTTTCCCTTATACTGATGAAAACATAGCACCACATACACACAGAGAAACAAACTCAGGCAGTCTTAGCATCCCATGAACACACACACACACACACACACACACACATACACCTTGCTTATGAAAGAGACCCCAAGAAACTGACTGGAAGGAATCAAGTAAAAATATTATACATGAAGCACTTTCTCAATAAATAAGTATTCATGATACTGACTTCAGGAATGTTGAATAGATTGCTTCCTTGACTATAAAAAATAAGCACAGAGAGTACAGTTTGACTATTATATATATATATATATATATACATATATATATACATATATATATATATGTTATACTATAATGTATAACAGAGGTCGTAGAGAGAGGTCTGATTACTATTTGATTAGATCCTGTGTGTGGCATGGTCTCTGATATAAGGTTGGCATTTAATAATTGCTTATTAATTGAATAGTTGATTCTTTAGGGATATATGTCATTTTCATCACATAATCAGAATCAGAAAAAAACAACCAAACCCTACCTTAATAAGAGTCCTCCTCCACAACACATGTGGCAATTTTTTTTTTTTTTGATGACGCAAAAGGGAAAGGGAAGTCCCACTTCCCCTTCCTTCCACACGAAGCAGGTTGATCTACTTTGAGACAATATTAATTGTTAGGCAGCTTTTCTGGACAACAAGCCTAGATGCCCTCCAGGTGTAAAGACAGATTTTGCATGTTTCAACTACTACTCCTGATTCTGTCCTCTGGGGCCAAACAGAACAAACCTAACCCCTTTTCTACATGAGAGCCCTTCAAAAAACTGAGAGACATTTATCAGCATGCCCTCTCTGAGTATTCTCTTCTCCAGACCGAATATGTCCAAGGACAAGGCCTCTGAAGTTATGTGGTCTGGCCCTTTCATTTTACAGATGAGGAAAATAAGACTAATGGACTTGTCCAAGGGTACATGTGTGAGTAAGCATCAAAAGTAGAATTTGAACCCAGGACCTCTGGATAGCATCTTTACAAGTCCCTGTGGAGGGGAGGGGAGGGGAGGGGAGGGGAGGGGAGGGGAGGAGGGGGAGGAGAGGAGAGGGAGGAGAGGAGAGGAGAGGAGAGGAGAGAGAGGAGAGGAGAGGAGAGGAGAGGAGGGAGAGGAGAGGAGAGGAGAGGAGAGGAGAGGAGATCATCCTGGAGCTCACCTGTAAACAACCTCAAAGTTCAGATTTAGTTCAGCTGGAACCTGGATGACAGATGAACATTCTCTCATAGGGACTGCACTGACAGTCTTTTCAAGTTTGAAGGACTTGTCAGAACTTGTACTGTACTTGCATAGCCTTGGAAAAACAAGTCTCACTTCCACACCACGAGGGAGTATCAGAAGAGGACATTTAGCACTCAGTGTTGTGGGTAGGAGAGTCAAAACAACTTGTCATCAATGACTCAATTTAGATATCATCTTGGATATTTCTTCATGCTTTCCATGACTCAAACTTGATTTTCTGTTTAACTTTCTTTCCTGAGACAATAGCTTTATCTCTAGCCTTATTCCTCTCAGAGAGAGCTTCCTGACTTCAGACATCATCCTCAAAAATCGTGTCTTGATAACATCCAACACCTGGCCTGAATACGGGAAGCAGGGACACGCTGTCTTAAAACATAAGCTATTTGTCTTTTATTGGAAATCGAGCCTGAGAAGCTACCCTTGCCACCTTTGCCAGGGTAAAGTAAGCGTCACCTGCTGGTGAGATATGTAAAGAGCTCCAGGAGCTTCAGTAAACTGAGCTCCCTCCAGACAGCTGCTAAGACCGACTAAGGAACAAAATCCATTATAATAACATGCTTTCTGAGAAAAGGGGATTACAGGTAATTTTCTTTTATTCCCTGGTAACAGGGTTTTAATACAGTGCTGAGACTGTCGTTGAAAATCAAATACCTCGTTGAATTAAGGGAAAAAATAGATACATTGTCTCATTCCTTGTTCAAGGATTTGGAAACGGTAGAAGTTGGTTGCCACTTTGTCGGGAGAGAAATTTTTCTAAACATCAGCCCAGTTGCTATAGGATTATTTGTTTTCAGAGTTTTGGGCTGTGAAGAACACAGGTCAATTAAATGTATTTTATTTCAACAGGATTGGGATGTGAGGAAATTGACGAGTTATAGGCACATTCATAAATGATCATACCAGTAAGAGTCATGGTATACTCATGGTCAGGCACTCAGTGCATCAAAGTTTGTTTTTCCTATCCCTTAATTTTCACATATGGTGGTGGGGTTAAGTGTAGGTGTGTTAAGCAAAGCCATTCCACTTCATTGTTGTAACTTCCCATGTTATGCCCTTGGGCAGTCTATCCATTGGTTGGTGAGAATGGGGTTTATTTACAAGACTTGTTTTTAATACTATTACTAATAATTAACATTTAAACAGTTCCTATTATGTGCCAGGTACTGTATTAAGTACTTTACAAATATGATCACATTTCATCCTCACCACAATCCTATGAGGTAGGTATTTGTATCCCCATTTTACAAATGAGCTAAATAGAGGTAAAGTGGCTTGCTCAAGGTCACACAGCTAGTAAGTGCCAGAGGCCAATTTTGAACTCATATATCCCTGACCACAGGCTCAGTGCCACAACCTCTGCTTCTTACTCCCCTCTCCCTACATTATCAGTGCTTTTGCCCCAGTTGTCACCCCAGACTTTGCTTGGAGAATGCTAGTCTATGTTATGTATTTATACATACATATATATAATATATTCATATTATGTGTTATATTATTATGTAGTATGTAGATATAGATCTATTTAATTAGGGATCTTTTTTTTTACTGATTTCACTTTGAAAACATTTAAGTGTTTTCTAATAAATGTTTATAGTCTTAACTTGCTAGTATTTCCTGCATGGTATAGTGAAATAAAACAAAGGAGTAATTATATAAAGGGCCTACTATGAGCTAAATACTGAACTAAATACTAGGGTTGCAAAGAAAAGGAAGAAATAGCCCTACCACCCTCAAGTTGTTTACTTATAAACTAACAGAGGAGACATGATGTACAAAGGGAAACATATTCAGAATGTACACATGAAATGTAGGGTGGTTTCTGTTGAGAGGGTAATAGTAGCAACATGTTATTGGAGCTCTCTTCAAGAAAACCACAAGTTGTAAAAATAAGATGTGTGGAGGAAAAAACATTCAAGTCATAGAGGATGACCAGCACAAAGGTAGAGAACATGGAAAATGTGTTATCTTGGAATCAAGAGACCAGCGGACAAATTTTGATTCCCACATCTATAATAAACTGGTGTGAACATTGACAAGTCCCTCAGAATTTCAGTTTCCTCAACTCTAAAGTCATAATATTTTCATTTCCTACTTGGAGAAGTTTCAGTGCAAAGTTATTGGTAAACCTGAAGGCACTAGAGGAAGTTTAATTATTATTGCTATTAGATATATAGATAGATATAGTTAGGTAGATCTTTCTCTCTCTGTGTGTATACACACATGGGTTCATATCTATATCTATATCTATCTAGCTAGCTAGCTAGCTAGACCATTTGAGGGAAGAGACCATTTGAAACAGACAGGGTACATGCCAAGAGTAACACTCATTCCAATGCAATAACCCAAAGACCATCTTAATTGTGAACTGAAAAGTTGTATGCATAATTCCAGACTCATTATAAGTGGAAATGTTGATATATTAAACTCTGGAATTGGTTTCTAATGGAAAACCTAATTGATCATTAACTAGTGTAAGGTTAGCAGTATCCGATTTAATGATACATTCATGATAGATAGTAGATTAATATCCTGTTGTGATTAAAGAGATGTGATTATGAGAGGTCATTCACACTTCAGTCCTCTGGGCTTCTTGATCTTCTTGTCATAGCATTGCTGAGCCAAAGTCTGCAATGTTCCTTATTTGGTTGAAGCCTCCGATGTCTGAAATCCCATGATTTGAAATGTCTTTCTTCAATTCCTTTTTTTCATAACAATGTAGCTGTGAACTGTCTTACTGTGGGAGTTCGGAATGTAAATATAGAATGAACTGCACTTGTTTTCTTAAAATAACATGCTTCTCAACATCCAGAAGAAAAGTCTTTGCAGCTCACTACAAATACTGAGCACAATATAGATTTAAGACCTAGAAGAAAATATAGAGTTCCTTTTCCTTGTTTTTTAGGTGAGAAAACTCAGGGCTCGAGCACTTGCAAGACTGCCAGGGTTGCTCACGTAGCAAGTAGCAGAGATGATAGAAATCAGATCTGGATCCAGATCATAGGATCATACAGATGTCTTGAACGAGAAGTAGCCTTGAAAACAAATTAATCGGTCCATCCAGGGGGCGGAGCCAAGATGGCAGAGTAGAAACAGCTCGTCCAAGCCTCTCTGCCCCCAGATTCTCCACAAACTACGTAAAAAATGACTCTGAAAATCTTCTGGAGCCCCAGCACCCACAGAACGACACAGAGAAGCTAACCTCCCGCTGAGGACAGCCCAGCACCCTGCAGGAAGGACCAGCGCAGTGGTCTGGGAGCCGGCAGCGTGCAGAGCGCAGGAGCCGAGCCGAGCCCAGGTCCACGTGAGCCGAGGTTTTAGCCCCAGGGCGGCAGGGCCAGCAGCCGGCTGGAGGAACCCCAGAACACCAGGAACTGTGGAGATTCCAGAATTATCAACATAGACTTGCCTAGGACAAAGTAAGAGGTTAGTGTCCTATGGACTTTGGGACCTGTATTTGGGGAATGCGTCAGCTCCCTCCCCTGGGGGCTAGAAGCCGCTGAGGAGACACGCCATTGTGTAGTTTTCATAGGCATTTCCGGCTCCCAGCCTACAAATCGTGGGGAGATCCAGCGATCAGTCTTGGGGGTAATCGCTCTTGCTTTAACCTCCCTGGATCTGGATTGTGATCTAGGGTGGAAGTTGTGGGTGGGTTTACAGCTTGCCAGAAACGGAAGTTGCCCCCCACACGTTCGGGACGAAAATTCCTCTATCTGGCCTTAAAGCCATAGTGTGGCAACAAGCCCAAAAGTCAAGCAATTAAGTGGCAACATGCCAAGGCAAAGGAAACAGAAAAATGCAACCCTAGACTCCTATTTTGGGGGCATAGAGCGGGAAAAGGACTGTGAGGTCAGAAGTCCTGCTCCAAAAGCCCCAAGGGGAAAACATGAGCGGGTTGCAGGCCATAGAGGACCTTAAGAAGGACTTTAAAAATCAAATAAGAGAAGTGGAGGAAAAATTGGAAAGAGAAATGAGAAGGATGCAGGAAAAGTATGAAATGAGGGTCAACAGCCTGACTGGGGAAAACAACACCTTAAAAAATAGACTAACTCAAATGGCAAAGGAGGCCCAAAAGGGCAATGAGGAGAAGAATGCCTTAAAAAGTCGAATTTGCCAGATGGAAAAAGAATCTCAAAAGTTCACTGAGGAGATTCATTCCTTCAGAGTTAGACTGGAGCAAATGGAAGCTAGTGACTTTATGAGAAATCAAGATGCTGTTAAGCAGATCCAAACAAACGAAAGATTAGAAGGCAATGTGAAATATCTCATGGGAAAAACCACTGACCTGGAAAATAGATCCAGGAGAGACAATTTAAAAATTATTGGACTACCTGAAAGCCATGATCAAGGAAAGAACCTAGAAATCACCCTTCAAGAAATTCTCAAGGAAAACTGCCCTGATGTTTTAGATCCAGAGGGCAAAATAGAGGTTGAAAGAATCCACCGATCACCTCCTGAAAAAGATCCCAAAAAGAAAACTCCCAGGAATATTATAGCCAGGTTCCAGAATCCCCAGATCAAGGAGAAAATACTACAAGCAGCCAGGAAGAAACAATTTCAATATTGTGGAAACACAATCAGAATAGCCCAGGACCTGGCAGCTTCTACACTGAGGGATCGAAGGGCATGGAATATGATATTCCAGAGGGCAAAAGAACTGGGAATGAACCCAAGGGTCACCTACCCAGCAAAACTGAGTATTTTGTTTCAGGGGAAAATATGGTCATTCAGTGGAATAGAGGACTTTCAAGCATTCTTGAGGAAAAAACCAGAGTTGAATAGAAAATTTGACATCCAGACACAAGAAGGAAGAGATGCCTGAGAAGGTAATCAGGGAAAAGAAATCAAAGGAACTTATCAAAGTTGAACTATTTACATTCCTATATGGAAAAGCAATAACTGTGACTGATGATATCTTTCTCACTATGAAAATAATGGAAGAAGGGGGTGTGGTCATATGAATACATATGTGAATGTGTGTGTATATGGTTACAATTATATGGATAGAGGGCATAGGTTGAATTTGTTGGGAAGGGAGAATACTCAAGGGATGAAATTATGAGGTGAGAGAGGAAGGTGGCAAGAGGAGATGGGGAGAGACAGGGTAGGGTAAACTATCTCATGTAGGGGAAGTGGGTGCAAAGGAGGGGGAGAATAAGGAAGGCTAAAAAGGCAAAACCACATTCACATTGAATTTGGTTCAGGGAGAAAAATGACATACATACTAAATGGGATATCTCAACCTGCAGCAGGATAGGGGGAAGGGGGATGAGAGGAGAGATGATGGATGGGAGGGCATCCTTGGGGTGAGGGGAGGTTAGAAGTACCTACTATAGAAGAGGGACAGGATCATGTAGGGAATGGACCAGGTGGAGGGTAGGATGAGTGGGAGGGAATTATAAGCAGCCTTGTACAATATATCTACTATGATAATGTTTTGCATAGCTAGACATGTACAACATATACAGAATTACTTATCTCCCCAGAAGGAATGGGTGACAAGGGAGAAAGGAAATGGATCTGAAATTCAAGGTCGTAACATTAAATGTTTCAAATATATATATAAATACTATTATTAATACTCTTTTGCCTATAATTGGGAGATAAGATGTGCAGGCATTGGGACACAAAGATTCATCTTCCTCTAATGGAAAAGTCGATGGGGGTATGGGAGAAGGTATGGGAGAGAGCAGATTGGAGGAAGCGATATCTTGTGGGACTGCTATTCTGGGAGGTTGGGTAGGGGAATAATGGGGGGAAAATGATTGTAACTCAAAATCTGGCGGAAATGAATGATGTAAAACAGAAGTTAATAAAGTATTTGTTTAATAAAGAAAAAAAAAAAGAAAACAAATTAATCTGAGGGTTTTTAACCTGTGGTTGGTGACCTGAAAACATTTTTTAGAGTAATAGTCTCTCAGTATAATTTATTTTCCTCTTAATCTTATGTGTTCTATTTATGCATTTAAACTATTATTTGGAGAAGGCTTCATCAGACTGTCAATGGGCTAGGGAGTGGGGGAAAGGAATAAGCATTTCTGTAGAACCTACTATGTACCAGGTACTATGTTAAACACTTTATAAATATCTCATTTGATATTCACAAGAAACATGCAAGGCAAGTGATGTTATTATCCTCATTATACATTTAAGAAACTGAGGCAAACAGAAGTTAAGTGACTGGTCTAGAGTCACATAGCTAGTGAGAATCTAAATCCAAACTCAGGTCTTCCTGACTCTAGTCCTAGAGCTCCATGTGCTATGGTGCCACCTAATACCTCAATGGGGCTCCACGTCACACAAGTAAAATGTTACGAATTCCTGATTCTCTTGCCGCCGCCTCATTTCAGAGATGAATAATCTATGCCAGGAGAGATGAAAAGACTTCTCAAAGGGCACACAAACATGGCATCTTATTCTAGGTAGAGGGAGCATGAATTTAGATCGAGGATGGACCTCATAGGCTGCCAGATTCCAACATCTACATTCTTTAGGTAAGTAAACTAAGACCTAGAAAAGTTAAGAGATTTGCCAAAGAACATACCACTAATGAGTAGCAAAATCTGAATTAAGCCCAGGTCCTGTGACCACAAATCCAGTGTTGTTTCTACTTCTCTGCCCCTCAGTCTCCTCACTTGTGAAATCAGGATATTGTTACTATCGACAAGTCAATGAAAGTCAACAAGAATGGTTTCAACTCTTACGGATAGGCAGTTACGTGGTATACAGGATAGAATGGTGGGCTTTGAGTCAGGAAGACCTGAGCTCAAATCAGGCCTCA
This sequence comes from Gymnobelideus leadbeateri, assembly GCA_011680675.1. Lineage (NCBI taxonomy): Eukaryota > Metazoa > Chordata > Mammalia > Diprotodontia > Petauridae > Gymnobelideus > Gymnobelideus leadbeateri. Next base: position 294,506 of record WOXC01008461.1, read on the forward strand.
GACACTTACTAGCTGTGTGGCCCTGGCCAAGTCACTTCACCCTGTTTGCTTCAGTTTCCTCATCAGCAAAATGAACTGGAGAAAGAAATGACAAACCACTCCAGCATCTTTGCCAAAGAAAACTCCAAATGGGATCATAGAGAGCTAGGCTTCACTGAAATGACTGAAAAACATCTGCTCAGCACAGGGAATAGAAATGGAAGCACAATGAAAAACAGCCCCTGCCCTCAAGGAGCTTACATTGCAACAGAAGATGACAAGAGAATTGAGAAGTTGGGGAGGGGGAGAGAGAAGGTGCCCATGACAGGGCATAGTGGAGAGGTCTGAAGAGTCAGGAGCAAAGCAGAGAGAAAAGTGAAAGGTGTGAGCACACCTGGCCTAGGAACTTCCTCAAGACAGTGGTAACAAGAGGAATTCACCAATTAGAGCAAGGCTCTGTGAGAGAAGAAGGATCTTCCTGGGTAAAAAGGGTACTTGATTATAGTGGAGAATTCCAGGGAGTTTGGGCTCTAAAATGAAAGAAGATTTGTAAATCCTCATCATCAATATTATAGTTATAATTATTTTTATTGCTTTTCTTTATGTCCTTATTCCTTGGCAGCATCTGGCACGTAGTAAGCACCGAGCACTACATAAATGTTTGTGGTATGATTTTGCAAACCTTAGAGTGCTATAGCAAATGAACTCTGAGCTATTTACGGCACTGCACTGCCTCTGATGTCCATATAGAGAGCAGTTCAGATCGTATTTAGTACATACTCGATTTCTGAGAATGGCACATAATTGTGGGGGGTGGAGGAGGGGGTGGGGAGGAATGATCAGAAGGCCTGACATCAGAGTCTGGCAAAGGCATGGTATTGGACAGTGCAGGGCTGACAAGCCCTCTGCTTTCTCAGGGAAGTTAAAAGGAGCATGGCCAAATCCACCAGGTGTGTAAACCTCCTCTTTTCCAGCTCCAGAAGGAGGCAGGTGAGAGAATGGGAGGGCTGGGCCAAACATGGCCACAAATGTCTTGCATTTCTCCTCCTGAATTCTAGTATAAATCAAAAATCCAATAGAAATTGATTGAAGTGGAACCAAAGCCAGATGGTGAGTCAGGGAAGAGAAGAAGGGGCTCTCAGCTGGTAGTCACTACAAACCAGCCATGCCAGGATGACGAGGCAGGGAGCTGCTGGGGGAGAAGAGCAGATGAGAAGCGAATCATGGCTGATGGAAAGCCGAGTCCATAACACAGTGGAGGCCATAGGAATTCCATCACCTTTACTATGTTATGGATACAGCTTTGATTGGTGCTGGTGGAGGGGGCACAACTAGTCATTCTTTCCTGCTGCATAAGTAAAGGTGCTAAATGACCCATTCCTTATCTCTGATAGAACACACACTGCTTCTAATTTTTATGAGTAGGTTTTCTCTCTCACATCAATGTGAGAGCAGCACCTGGGCATCATAACTTGTCAACACAGTTCCTTTGTCACCTGATGACTGATAAATACAATGCCTTGTGAGTATTTTCAGCACCTTCCCAAACAGGAACTGTAAGGAGTTTTGTGGGCTCTTTCAAATAGTTTTAGGTCATTCCCACTATTTTAGCAATGGTAAGATCACAGTACTAGCTAGGATTCTTTGAGTTCTTTTCTAGGTGTTGGGGAGAGAGATTGAATGGAGACCACATGGGCTTCAAGTTTGGGGCATCCTGGGACTTTCCTCACTTGATCTTGCAACGGAACTTGGGTCATCAAGAAAAGGCGAATTGTCAAAGTTAGATAGCAAGGAGGAAATCAGGAGCAGAGGCAGGATAAAGCTGCTGCCTCACCAATAAGAATACATTTCTCTCCTGTTCAATAGACCCCTGTGGCTCCCTTCTACCTCTAGGATCAAAAACAACACCTCTGCTTGGCAGGTAAAGACTTTCATTGCCTGTCTTCAATTTATCGTCAATCTATCAACCTGTTTTTCTACATAATACATAATAGTATTCATCTCTTTCAGCCACTCTTTGGTTCAGCCAAAAGGTCCTTCTCCCTGTTCCTCATGCATGTTTTACCATGGCTTTGCAAAGGAAAGGCCTGAAATGTACTATTGGTGGAATACATTTCCTCCTTGCCTCTAACACAGACTTTCTAGGGTCTTTCAAAGTTTAACTTAAGTGTTATCTTATATATGAGACCTTTCCTAATTCTCCCCTCCTACAAGCTGCCGGTGCCTCCCTATACTCCATTACTTTGTATTTTATTATCCTAATCTATAAAATGGGAATAATACTAATAACATCTCCCTTTTAGGATTGTTGTAAGGATCAAATGAGATAACACAGATTTTTTAAATCTTAAAGCACTAGATGAAGTGATGAAGTAATGAATGACTCAGTGTGCGTTTGCTATATTCAAAACACTATGATAGGTACTAGAATGCAAATAGAAATGGAAAGTAGTCTTTGCCCATGAAAAAACTCCAATTCTAATGGTGGAGACAAATCCTATGGAAGGTTTCAGCTGCAAATCAAACGGAAATGACCCATAGTCCTTAGGGTGTTAGAACAAAGCTTATGGTAATGCCATATGCATATGTGCACACACATATGTATCCACACATGTAACATAATTGCATGCACAAATACATATATTGTATATGTCTATATATGTGTAATAGATATACACATATGCATATACACATACACACACTATTCTTATTTTACATTGCTGTCTCATTATAGAATGTAAGATTCTCAATTCTCAATAGAATGTAAGATTTATATATATATATATATACCATATATATATAAAATAATTACCTACCTCCTGAGGCTCTTGTGGTCATCAAACAAGATATTGTATTTTTCCAAGAGGACTACTCCTTGGTGTCTCCTTTATTCCCTGGGCTCCCCTGCTAACTCTTCTGATTCCTTTCTTCTCTGTGACCCAACAGCCTTCTCATGCTCAGAGAACACTGTTCCCCAGTAGCTTTCTTACTCTGAAAGAGCATATCACCTTTGCAGCCTCTTCTGTTTGGACAGTTCCTTCTGGAATCTCTATTATAAGGAATATGCCTAGGACAGCATGTTCAGGCCTTCATTCTTCACCTGATTTCTATCTTGGCTCTTAGAACTTCTATCCCCCATCCTCTCCTCTGGTTCCTTTTCAGTTTTCCTTTATGTGTTTCCCCCATTAGAATAGAAGGGCAAGGACTGTCTTTCAGAAAAATAAACCTGGAGTCAAAAAGTCTTGAGTCTAAATCTGTCCTCAGCTGTGTGACCATATGTAAAACACTCACCTTCTGTTTGCTTCAATTTCTTCATCTGTAAAGTGGGGATAATTGAACTACCTACTAGATTTGTATTCTAGTATGTAATTATCTACCAGATATTTATGAGGATAAAATGAGACAATTTGTGTAAAATGATTTATAAGACTAAAGGGCTATATAAATGCTATTAATTAAGATTATGACTATCCCCAACACTCTCCACAATACCTACCATATAATAATGGCTTAAAAAATAACTTGGTGACTTGCCCACCAAGTTTTATGCAGAACAACAGCAAAACAACAAAATGAGAACTAGTGAGAGGCAATGGGGTGTTTGGATCAAAGTACTGACATCTCATTATTTCATTCCTATGTGTTATGCTGTGGCTAAAGTATTGCATTCTATGGTTCCTGATTTTGAATCTCTATATAATGCTTATAGAATCATCTGAATGGGTCCATTGATTAGGAAGAGTATGTGTATCTCATTCTTTCTATGAATTTAGTCTTCTTTATATTTGCTATATGGATTATAAGGATATGCCTCGGCCTTTTGGGATTAAAATCCTCCTTAAGTCTATCATCTGTCTGGAAGCTGATCAAATTTTCAGTGTTCACGTGTTACCCATCCTTTCTAACTCATGATGACAAAGATTTAATGGCACTCACATCCTTTATATCTTTCTTTGTTTCTATATCTTTTCCTTACTTCCTCCTTCTTTCTTTTTCCTTCCTTCCTTCCTTCCTTCCTTCCTTCCTTCCTTCCTTCCTTCCTTCCTTCCTTCCTTTTTTCTTTCTTTATTCCTTCTCCTTCCTTCCTTTCCTCCCTCCCTCCTTCCCCCTTTCCTTCTTTTCTTACTTCCTTTCTTCCCTCCCTCCCTCAGCAACATCAAGAATATGATGCAAGTTTCCTGGCATTATTCATCTAAAATGATGATATCTGGATATGATGTCCTGGTGCACCTTGTAATGAGGTATCCAGTTACAATATATATTTTTATATAGTTCTGCTAACATCCAATATTTTGTGACCATTTTGTAAAACTTCTATTGGACGTGAATAAAAAAAAAGACATTCAATGAACTAACAGACTTGCAGAATTTTGTGTAAAAAGACCAGGAATTAATAGAAAATTTGACATACAAGATCCAAGAGAAATATAAGGTAAATAGCAAAGACTAATTTACAAGGGACTCAATAAGTACAAATTGTTTATTTTTTTCATATGTGGAAATATAAAATGTATGTCATTAGTAATTGGATAGTTTGAAAGAAAGAGTGGGGTAGCGCTGAGTATGGTGCGATTCTAGAAAGTTAAATCATGTAGGAAAAGGCAAAAAGCAAAATTATTTCACACAAATGAGATGCCAGAGGAAGAACTAATGCAGAGGAATTAGATGAAGGAGGAGGGCTGTTAGTTCTGGGACACTACTCTCATCAGGAATGGATTTAAAGAGCGAACAATATATATGTATATATATATATATTTTTTTTTCATAGGCTATAAAATCTTATTAATTTAGAAAGAAATAAGAGTGTAAAGGGATAGGGAGGGGGGAGAGGATAAGGGAGGGACTTTTAGAGAGAACACTACTCCCATCAGATCTGGGTCAAAGAGAGAACAATATCTACATATAGAAGCATATGAAAGCTCCCTAAATTTATAAAGAAAGAAGGGGCTGAGGTAATAAGATAAGTGAAGGGTATATAAGGGTGTGTAGATAAATGGGAATACACACACATGCATATATTTGGAAAGGTATAAAAGTCTAAATTCATATAAGACTAAGAGGGTAAGGGGACAGGGTGGGGGAAAGGATAAGGGAGGAATTCTTGGATGGAGGGTGGGTTAAGGAATAGGAGGGCAGAGTAGTAGGTAAAAGTAAAATAGAGGAGTCAGGAGAGATAGGGATAGGGTAAGAAGGATAGTGAGGAAAACACAACAGACGAAAATAAAGAATCTGTAATTATGGCCTAGAATGTGAAAAGTATCTTCAGGAAATCTTATAAAAATGAGAGATACAAACAAACATAAAATAAAGATCAGTAGTAGAATTTATTATATAAAAAAGTGGTGCTGGTAATCATGATCCCAGACAAAGTAAAAGCTAAAATAGATTTAAACAAAAGAGAAAAATAGAGAAACTATACTATGTGTCAGCCATATTAATCAATATTGTTTTAAGCTATTTAAAAATAACTAGACAGTGAAACATTCATTGAAATATTGCTGTGGTATAGGAAATAATATGGTGATGAATTTCAGAAAAATATAGAAAGACTTGGACTTATGAAAGAAAATGTTTTCTACCTTCAGAGAAAGAGGACAAATAGAAATAAGCATAGTATGGTTATATATGTTTGTGTGTATACATATACGTGAAAATATATGTGAAAATATGTATAGGATTATAGATGTCTATGTCTATGTATGTGCATATATACTTGTGTACATATGTTTATCTATCTATATCTGTGCTTAAATATAGCCTTCTGGGAGGAGGGGGGAAAAGAATAAAGAAAAATAAAATAAAATAAAAAGTGTACGATAGAGGACAATAGAAAAACTACAAGGAAGCAAAGAGAAGATGGACAGCTTTGAACACAATGTGTAGTATTTATTATATAGGCTTCCTTGAAATGGAAATTTATTGCTTCAGATTTTGTATCCTCTCTTATATTCTGCTGTACACATGGCAATGCTTTTTTCCTCCTAACTTCGTATTTGTTTAAAATTTTAAAAAATCTTAAAAATAAAAAGAAAAAATTAAAAAAACTATTCTATTTGATGAATATGGTGTATTTCTTCTAAGCATCTTAGTCTCCATTCTCAGTCTTTCCTCATTTTCTCCGTATTTGAGCACTCTAGTCCTCAATTGACAAATCCTCAGGAGAAATAACTGCTTCCTACACCAGTGACCCCCTTCCTCAGGTAAGAGGAGCAGCAGTGTATAACTTCCATCTAACCTCTAGGGCTTTGTTCTGGCTGTCATCTGTCCTCAGATTCAAAACTGGTAGGAAGAAAAAAAAAAAAGGAAATAGAGGTGTAAACGGTGGCCATGGCCAATTAGACATCTTGAACTGCATTCCAGGAAATGAGAATTGAATGTGCAAAATGGGCCTCATTATCTCCCTGCCCCACCCACACCTCTCTGCTTCTGAATTTCCTTAATCCTGTTGGGGGTACCAGCATCCTCCCAGTTAGCCTGGACCAGAACAAGGAGAAGGGCAAACACTCATCTAACACTTATTATGTGCTGGCCATGGTGCTGACGTCACAATTCTTATCTTGTCAGTCTAGACTTCGTTGTCCTGGTCTCTTGACTCTCTTACCCTCCATCTCCAGTTGTTTTGAAGTCCTATCGATTTTACCTCTACTTTGTGCATTGATCTCCAGTGTTACCATAACATTTCCCATAGATGCCCACTTCTTTCCTCTGACAGTATAACAACCCGGGAGCAGTTGTTCATCACTTCTCACCTGTGCTTTCTTCAATTCCCTTCTGGTTAGTCTCCCTGTGACAAGTCTTGCCCTGTCCAGTCTATGATCCACTCAACTGTCAGAGTGATTTTTTCAAAAGCTCAGATATAAACATGTCATCTTCCCCTCAATAAACTCCAGTTGCTCCATATTACCTCCAGGATCCAATAGAAATTTCTCTTTTTGGCACTAAAATTCCTTCATAACCCCCCCCCCCAATCTTTCTAGTGTTGTTTTACTCTTGAAAGCTAGGTGACCCAAGGGATAGAGTATTAGGTCCAGAATCAGAAAGAGCTGAGTTCAAATCCAGCTTCAGATACTTTCTAGCTTTGTGACTCTTGGGAATCACTTTGCCTCTGTTTTTTTTCGGCTGTAAAATGGGATAATAATAGTACCTACCTTCCAGGGTTGTTTTGAGGATCAGATGAGATAATATTTGCAATGCCTTTAGCACAACACAAATAACAACTGAATTGGCACATAGTAGACACTATATAAATGAGTATTCCCTTCTCTTCTCCCATTGCTTACCTCCCATATGTTATAATCCAATAACATGTGATCCTTATTGCTTTCCCCTGCATACAATGTCCACTCTCTCCTTTTTGTGTGTTTTCACTGGTTGTACCCCATGCCTGGAATTCTCTCCCTTCTATTCACTGAGTCCTGGCTTCATTGGCTTTCTTTAAGTCAAGAGCAAGACAAAGAACAATGAATGTGAACTAAAAAAGAACAGAACTTAGGATTTATGTCAGAGGAGAAAAAAAAAGAACAACTTGCTAACAACCATATTTAGCCTAAAGTAGAATGTGTTATCCATGTAAGTAGAGGTTTGCCCCTCATTGTATGTCTTTAAGAAGTATCTATGTGATTACACGTTGGGTAAATTATAATGAAGACCCCTTTTTGGCGTGAACTGGGCTAACTGGCCAGTTTCCAGCTCAGAGATGCTACGACTCACTGTTCAGAAGGAAGCAACCGCCAACATTAAAATAGGCAGCTCCATTCTCCATGCAGAACATGGAGGAGAGAGGCCAACTTTCCCGAGAGATCAAATGGAAGTGAAGAAGACAAGCATTTCCATACTGACTCAGATCCTCCCAATCTTCTCCTTTTGACAGCTACACCAAGGGACAGGTTGTAGAAGGTCATGGTTGTCTTCCTTGATGTCAACTTCAAAAAGTTTGGGACATGGCCCCAAATCTTATTAAGGTTTCTTGCTCAGAACAGAAGCAGCCTGAAGCAGATTTATATGTGCTTGTGACTCTGATGTTATTTACACTTCTTCATTCCTCCATTGCTTCATTGACTAGTAAATTTGCAGTTGGTGCACAAGGCTTGCATTTGGGGGGCTATAAATCAGGTGTACAATGAACAGAAATGTTGGTGCTAAGTAAGACTTTTTTTTTAATCTGAGTATGGAATTTATCTGGCCTGTTGAAATATAGGGAAGGCCCCTGTTATACAGGTACACAGGGCTGGGCTGGAAGAATAAAATATTCACTGGTGACCACCCATCCCATCTTCTTCCCAACCCCAGAGCCGCCTGCTTAGACCTGGAGCACCACTGAAATACAGCAATAGAGGCATCTGCCACTTTAACTTGTTCCTGAAACTACTCATGTTGAAATGAAGACAGCTGTAGTATCAGAGAATTATATGGTCATATTGTCTCTGATGACTTGTTGTGGATGAGGCATGCTCCATACCTCTCAGTTTTCTTTCTTTCTAGGGAGTTGGTTTTATTGAAGTGTATCTGATTTTTTTTCCTTATAATATGTCAAACTTCGATTTTATTGATGCAGGTCCTTCCATAATAATGTAATATTTTTGATGTAATTTTAGACTAAAGTGGGATTTGGGGCGATGGTTGCTTTCTTAAGAGTTCTTTAAAAACAACAACCCTGCACTACTTAATATAGATTCTGAAAGGCTTAAAAGATCACAATATTTAGGTCATAAAATAACTAACCCTTTTGTCCTTTTTTCACTCCTTAAGTCCGTGTAATTTTCCTCTTCATGTGAATAATGATAGCTGACATTTGCACAGCATATTACATACCATGTTAGCTCAGAACAATCTCTGCTTGTCAGGGTCTAGTCTTTATTCAGTGGCTATATTTATTAGTCAGTCAATAAACATTTATTTAGCACTCTTTTGTGAAACACTACTAAGGATTGGAGAAACAAAGAAAAGAAATATTCTTTGTTTTGCCCGGTACCTATTGTTTCCTGAATCCTCTTATCTGTGGATTCTCCTAAGATGTTTCTTTCTCCCATGTGGTAGCCTCCTAGGCAACCAATTCGGTGTCATTAAATGACAAACCACCCTTCCTGATAAAACACCTGGCCTTCTCCTACCCTGCTATAGGATCCTATTGTGTGGGAAAGCCCAAGTGTCCCAAAATGAAGAAGTTCAGGACTGACCAAGAATCTGTCATGCCAGGAAGGGCATGAGGAGAGATGCCAGCCCTAAAGACCACTGACTTCAAGTCTGTAGCCTTTACACCTTGCCCCATCCAAACAATCTAGTCAAACCATTATTTTTCAGCTGTCAGTAATTCTATGGTCCTTTTCCTCCCTTGCTCTCTTCCTCATCCTGTCACCCTCCACAATGAAGTGACTAAAGCTAATTGACTTCCCTTAGAAAAAGTCAAATGTACCCATAAGCATTATTGGCTTTTTTGAATTTTCACCACCAATTCCTACACACCTTCAAAGCAGCTATAGCTGACTAGGATATGCACTATTTCAGATGAGCTTTAGAGCAACTTTTTTAAGGGAGGGACTATAGCATGTTTGTTCCTGTTTTAGAAACAAAGAAAATGGTGCTCAGAGTGTTTAAGTGACTGGTTCAGGTGATGCAGTGAGTTTTAACATTGGAGACTAGATTTGAACCCAATTTTTTGCTGATTTGGAGCAGAGCACTCCTCACTACAGGACCCCAGCTTGAATAAGAAAATTAATAGGCTGCTACGCTATTTAAAACCAAAGAAAAACCATCAGAAGCAACAAATAGAAAAACAAACAATTGAACAAAGTAAGAAGGGATTTTCATCTGATATCTTTTGGTTCAGCTCCTCTAATTCACTGGCTTGTTGGGAAGGGAACAGAATGAAAAAGGAGGTAGGAGAAAGAAGAAAATGATTCCAAGAGCAGAGATTAGGAGCTGGAAAAGATTGAGAGGCCATCTGGTGCTACCTGGCCTTTGAACACATGAAGAACTGAGACCCAGAAAGTCTACAGGATCTGTTCTAGAGCAAGCAGGCAGCAAAAAGCAGAGGTGGGATTAGAATCCAAGACATCTGTATTTCAAAACCAGTGCCCTTTACACAGTGCCATGAGACAGAAGGAAAGAGGAAGTATATACAATCATAGTGTATGTTATATATGGCAGGTTTTGATGTAAGGAAGTTTATTTTTCAATGTATTTGAAATATCAATGTATTTTCAATGTATTTTTGATGTAAGGAAGTTTATTTTTCAAGCATATAAACATATGCATATATTCTATCTACTTATGGACAGATGTATATGTGTGTGCATGTGCGATATGTGCATGTTTACATGTGTGTATACACATGTTTATAGCTATATATGCAGACATGCACATTCATATCTACGTGCGAACAATCCACATATGTCCACATGCACACATGTGCCTGCATACAGATACACAGTTAAACATATGTATGCATGTGTACCTACGTGCACATGCACCTATACATGTGCATGCAATACACATACACCTACATAAACATTTACACATACAATACACATGCACATGCGCACACACATACACGTACACATACACATACATTTCTCTGAGAAAACTCCCTAAAGCACTAGTTCTTAAGTTAGAGTCTGTAAATTTGCTCATTTTTTGGGTTTGATAACTGTTTCTTTTGTAATTCTATTTAATGTTATTCATTAAAAAACATTCCCTGAAGGATCTGGCTTCAGCAGACTGCCAAAGGGGCAGGTAAAACAAAAGTGCTTAAGACTTTGCCTAAATGATCTGCAAAGGAGCAGCTGATTTGCATTGGTGGAGAGAATTCCCTTACTGGAAATTCAGCATTGCAGTCAAATCATGGCTCTAACACAACCTACCCTGTCCCATCTCCTCAATAAAATTTTACGAATTTCAATCTATGTTCATGTCAATGGAAGGAATGGCCGTTTCCCTCAATGCGGGGTTCTCTGCTTTCCTCCCTCCATCCCAAGCTGAAAACTCTTCCATGTGAAAGAAGAGTAATTAACTTCTTTAAGCTCACTGAGGGACAACTTCAGTTTACACTTACCCAGGCAAGTTTTCAACAGCAGCTCCCTGCAACAAAGAATGGAAAGTGTCAAAGCCTGAGCAGTTAACTGCTTAACAATCAACTCGAAAGAGCCGACTTTGAAAGTACATGCACAGACGGTTATTGTCTCCAGGACTGGCATCACACAAGTGACACTGCCTTTTTCTGCATTTTTTTTTACCCTGGGCACCTTTGACTATGAACGCCATTCATTGCCGTCCCCATTGTCTGGCGCTTTAGAGATCTCACTACCAATGAGAGCGGCAGGGGTTTCGGGCTGAGAAGAAGAAACAGCTCCCGGATCATTTTTTAAAGAATGTGAAACGTTTTACCCTCTTTGTATTTTGGCTTGTTCTATATCTGTCTCGATGTCACTTGTGCCATTGTCCGTGTGTTCTGAATACATACTTATTAAGGGATAGCTTAGACACCTAGCAGTGGTGACTGGTAAAGGGAGCGTTTGAGGCCTTAGTTCTTTGCCGGATATCTATGACTGTCGGCCTGGGGAATACTTCATTTTTACAGGTTTCTAAAATATGTTTGCATTTAGTACTAAAGGACTCAGGTTAGAATCTGATGTCTTATGTGACTTGTATGACACTGCGAAAGTCAATTAATTTCCTTGGGACTCCATTTCCTTATCTATAAAATGAGGAATTGTGCTAGGTGGTCTGCAGGGTCCCTTCTAGGTCTACACATATGACCTTTGTGAATCAATATTTTGTGGAGGTCATGCAAGGAGGAAGTCCTGATTTCAAGTCCTCTCCTGCCAGAGGAGTCAAGCGTATGGCCCACGGGCTGTACACAGTGCACAACATACCTGAGTACAGCCTGAATCAGATACTACTGTGCTACAAGAAATGAGGAGCTTGATGCTTAGGGGAAAATAAAGCATGGAAAGACTTGCAGAAAATAATGAAGAGGAAAATGAGCAGAACCAAGAGAATATTGTATACAGTTTTAAGAATAATTTTGAGTAAGTTATTTTGTTTATTGCAAATACTCAAATTAATTATAAAGGACATATGAGGAAAGAAATTATCTTCAGACAAAGTGTTTACATATATATGTAAAATTATTCTGATTTTACATATATTTATATATACCTATTTGTGTCAAATATATATTATATATATGCACACACATACATATATTTGTGTCTAATAGTAGCCATTTCTAGGGTAAGGTGAGGGGAAGAAAAAAAAGAAATCTACACAATAATTTTGTTATATATTTGGAAGGACTAGCAAGCTGTGCTTAGTAGCTTTGCAATTTTATGTATAATCATATTTTCTTATACTATATTTTAGAAATGCTTAAGAAAATGTGATTAGGAAATAGTTAACAAAATAAATAAATTGACAAACCAAATATATGATTGTCTAAGTCAATATGACCTAGAATCCACAGGGATACTTATATATGGCTTGGTGGCCCCCATTTCTATTTGAGTTTGACACTTCTGCTTTACCCTACCATTTGCTTATCACGGAAACTTGGATAATTCAAAATATCAGTCATTATCTTCACATATAAAATGTTGGTATAGGGACTAGGTGGTCTCTGAAGTCCCTTCAAGGTCTGAAATTCAATGGACCTGCTTGATCAAAGAATAGATCCATGTAGAAGCATGACTGGGTATCTATAGTGATACCAGTTACATTTCATTACCAAATGACTAGGAAGTTTTAATGGCAGGTGAAGTTGGAAAAGAAGCATTTTAAAACATGAACCTTTATTTCAAAGGATGTGAATAGAGCTGTGAATGAAATAGCAGATTCGGGAAAGATAGCTCCTCAGAACTCTGACATGATTTCGATAGTTATTTCTCAGACATTTCTCTGCTCCTTCTGATGGATTAGGCTGGGAATAGAGAGGATAATATCTTATGAAAGTGCTTTTCTATCTGTGGTCGAGGGATGGAAAGAATTCCCTTTGCTTCTGGTAGAGAAGAACTGAAAATAACACAAGTATTGAGTTAGGGTGGTTGGACCATGAAAGACATCCTAAAAACAGTACCATGGTCCAGTAGCTAGAGAACTAGATTGGGAGCATGGAACTTGGGACCCTATTGTCAAAGCTCACTGACTAACTCCAAAAATACTAAAAGGGCTGTTTCTGGGATTCTTAATATTTTTTGTTGGGTTTTTTTTGTGTGTGATTGATCAAGGTTAATGATTTATGCTGACTCAATCCACTAAACATTTGAGCAAACCACTGATTTGTTTTGCTGCTGTTCTGTACTTCCAGAATGATATAGGGCTAAAGACGGTACATGATCTTTCATATTTTAACCGTTTCATTTTGGGTAGTGTCCATAGCTATCAATAGAAAGTGATGATATTTCAAATGAAAAGAATTCTGAGACACTACCTCACACTCTGCCATATTGGCAAAATTAATAAAGAAAGGAAAATGACAAATGTTTTATGAAATTAAAAACAATAATAATAGTAAACATTTATATAGTGCTTTAAGTTTTATAAACTACTTTATAAAATATATCTCACTTGGTCCTCAAAACAGCTCTGGGATGTAGTGTGTTATTATTATGTCCATTTTATAGATTAAAAAACTGAGACAGAGAGAAGTCAAGAGAATTCTCCATAGGTAGTAATTGTCCAAGGCAGAATTTGAACTTGGTGGTTCCTGACTCCAAGAATAACTTTCTTTCCACAGCCACACCCAGTGTAATCTGAATCTGACTAATAATTTTTCCCCCTTCAATCACTTAGAAAATGCTTCATGATTCATATCTGCATTATTTTAAGAAAACAGGGTCCAGAATAGACCAGATGAAGATGTTACATGAGAATCTTATATTTTTTAAATTTAATTTTCATAGACCCTAAGCATTTTTCATAATGATTAAACATCTATTCAGGCTAATCAACCCCCTCACCCTCAATAAAAAGATTGCTCATTTATCAGTGAGCTTGGTTGTCATTTCATTTTGTAGGCCCTTTTGAGGACTTTTCATCCACCTAGGAGATTGCCTAGTTGAAGAAATCTTTAAAGTACCAAAAAGAAAAATCTCAACATGATATGGACCATATAAAAGGGATCTTGTCTACGAAATCAATCTAAGATAACATAAGTTACAGTAAAATCACAGTGAAGCAGTGAAATTTTTCTGTATATAAATGGAAGAATTATGGGGATAAACAATACAGACTGGGAGAATGCCCCTCCCCCCCACCATGTGTATCACAAATAAGGAATGATCTTAACCCTGGCTACAATACTTGTAAAGAAATAAATAGAAAGCCCCCAGATTCAGGTCATTCAGAGCAGCCAACTAAAGCACGTAGTTGGCTTCATTCTCCAGTGTCTGGATCTAAGATTACACATTTATAGTGCAGCCAGCAGAGGTGAGATTTGAACTGGGATGCTCTTCTTCCAAATTTAGTCTTCTATACCCCGTGCCAGCTTTCTAAACCTTTTACCCTCTGGCTCCCACCCCATCCTGGTCCCCAGTTTCTTCATCTGTAAGATGAAAGGATTGGGCTAATTGATCACAGAGTTTCTTTTCTGTTACAAACATCAACAAATCCTCTTCCCCCATAGCATCATAGAGAAATTGACAAGTCCAAAAGATAACCTGTGACAATGAGGGATTGAGACTTGTCCATAGTATCACAGCCAGTATTTACCAAGGGCAAGGCTTTAACCTAAATCCGTGCCTCCTCTTTAGCCACTGAGGCAGGCTGTGATTCCTCAAAAGCAGGCATGGAATAAATCCAACTTACCAATTACTTAGCCTCAAGTACAGTCATTGCCTTCTGCTACTTTATGCAGTGGGGATGGCTGGACATAGAAGGTTAATATGGTCATCTAGAATTTTCTTTCCTAATAAGCTATTCCCCACACCCACTAGATCTAAATATTTCAACGTATATATTCATTAGCAGCATGAATTATTACCTAGAAGTGCCAGGCATTGTAGCAAGAGTGCTCTCTGTTAAGTCCAAAGCTAGAAGGAGACATGTGCATCTAAATGTCTAGAAATCTGAGTTCAAAACCCACTCAGGATTCTTAGCTGTGACCCTCTAAAGCAAATGTGCACCTTTGAAGCTGTTGGCTTTAACAAAGTGTAGCTTATTCTGTTTAAGAACCTTAACCTTGACAATGAATATACCATGTAATTCTTCCAAATATTCTGCTTCCTTAAATCTTAATAATTTGGAAAATCATGGACTGAAGTTTTTGCAGAAGAGATATTAAAGACCTCAGGAAGAGAGAAGCATTACTTATCTTTTTATCTTCCCCTCAGTCAGTGCCTAACATTTAATAAAAAAAAAAAAGATGATGAATTGAATGGAATTTCTGATGTGAGTTGTCACCTTATGGTACAGTGGGAAAGCATTGGACATAGAAAAGGGTAAGCCTGAGTTCAAAACTGGTCACAGAGATTTACTACCTCTGTAAGCCTGGACAAGTCCGTGCCTCAATTTCCCCATCTGTAAGATAGGATTAATAATAGCACCTATTTCACTGGATTGTTGTGAGAATAAAATGAGATAATCTCTCTAAAGTACTTTGAAAATTATAAAATGGGGCAGCTAGGTGGTGCACTGAATAAAACACTGGCCCTGGAGTCAGGAGGACCTGAGTTCAAATCCAGCCTCAAACACTTAACACTTACTAGCTGTGTGACCTTGGACAAGTCATTTTACCCTAATTACCCTGCCTTCCCCTCTCCAAAAAAAAGACAAAAATAAAAGAAAATGATAAAATGTTATCATTGTTGTTAATGAGCATTAATAAACAGTGACCATGGGCACAGAGTCTATAGAATATAGTGGATTAAGATTTGGCCACAGAATTGGGAATATTTTGGTTCAAGTGCCCCTTCCATCTCTACCAAATGTGTGATCCAGGCCAGTCACCTAGACTCTGAGTGCCTCAATCAGTTGATAGTACACATCAACAGAGATAGGCTCCTCATTAGTTGTTTCCAAGACCAAATGATATCATTAATTTGTCTAAAAACAAATTACTATGCTAGGTACTGGTGATCTAAAGAAAACAGGGCAGTGATTCCTGCCCTCAAGAAAATTTCTTGGGGAAGGAGTAAAATAAATTGAAAGGCAACATGATGCCACAGGAAAAGTAGTCAGTCAACATATATTTATTTTTACATTTTTTTCTTTCTTTTATTCCATAAGTAATGACAACATATTTTTATATACTACCTAGCACTGTGGTAACTGCCAGGGATACAAAGAAAAGCAAAATCATCAAAACAAAGCAAAACAAAAACAACAACAAATCCCAAGGAACTCTTATTAAGATGCATTGAAAATGGAGTTGGGAGCAGAGGTGACCTAAAACAGAAAGACTGGTCCTTTTCCTCTGGCGCTATAGAGGTGGGAACAGCTGGACGTACATTTTCCTGGTTTTGCCTCTGGTCTTTCAACAGCTTAAAGATCTTAAGATATGCTTTCTTCAAGGGATCCCTATACCTTAGATGATTCTCTGTCTCTGTCTCTGTCTCTGTCTCTCTCTCTGTCTCTGTCTCTCTGTCTATCTCTCTCTCTCTTTCTCTGTCTCTCTCTGTCTTTCTCTCTATATATACACATACATACATATTTACATACATATGTGTATATAGAAACACACATGTGTATATATTTCCAAAAGATAGGGTTTAAAACCTTGTTCAATACTTCATTATTCTGTGACCCTCTGTATAACTTCTTGTAGACTCAGTTTCCTCCTCTGTAAAATGGATATAACAGGGCTAATACTATCTCATGCACGGATTATGAAGAAAGTACTTTGTAAACCTAAAAGGACTACACCATGAGCTGTCATTGAGGTGTATTTCACATCATCTCACCCAGCTTACAGCATCCTGTCTTTGAACATTAGCCAGAGACTGTGGGCAGGAAATGTAGTTACCAGACACATGCCTATTTATAATATAAAATTTTCCAACTGAATCTTTACCAATATTTTTTCTAGGGAACTGAGTCTAGACATGTGAAATTAAGTGGAGACTTCAAAGTTATCTGTATTATTTAAGCAAAATTATTTTTATCTTTATGATCAAGCAGATCTTTATTTTTATATTTTGGTGGTGGAGTTTCTATTTGAGGTATCTTAGTTTTTTGTTTATATAATTTAAGCTCACTGGTTAATTATCAGCTGTGATTTGTTTTTTTGTTTTTTGTTTTTTTCCTTTCTGCCACTGTAAATGTGGCTGAATTGTGTTTCCTTTAAAAGTCCCTATGAAGGACTATAATTGTCACATCCAGTATGAAAAATCATTGGATTACCCCCAAAAGCTCATCCAATACACTTGGGGTTTTAGGTTAATACTGACAATCCAATGCAAAACATCCTAAATGTACTTGGCATTCTACATATTCTTTCCCCATCAAACCTTGAATAATATTAACTGAATTATATATTTCTTCATTTCTGATCATTAGACATATAAAGAATAATGTCATTAGCTTTCATATTTACCCCAGAGTAAAGGTGAAAGTGAAGTTGATGGTTTCATTAAAATATTCAGGCCATATCATTTTTCTTAGCACACTTCACAAATTAAGTATTAAAATTGGAACTGAGTCTATTCTTACAAAATATCCTTTTTAAAGTTGTTTTTCTTCATTTAGGTTTAGGACCTCAGGAATCTTCCCAACTTCAAAGAGGATCCCATAGAAAAGGCTAGCCAGACACAAACTATCTCATGATCTCTACACCATATTTCAAGAGCCCCTACCAATATGATTACGTTTACTACCAGAGGACATAATCACTTAAAAAAAAGACACACATACATACATATATGTGTAGGAACATATATAATAGCCACATATATATCTGTGTATATGTGTATATATTTTAAAAATGCAATGAAATATTTTTGCCATTTATGTGGGACACATTCTTCCATAAATACTATCATTACATAAATAGGGAATATACATGGACATGTCATGACTATCAGACATGTGATCTCTGCTAGACACAACCCCTGACAGATGCATAGTCTCCTCCACTTGTTCCCTGATGATCTCATGTAAGTGCTGTTCCATGTACTTACATTGGTCTTGTGAAAATGATCCCCTCTTGGGGGGCAGCTAGGTGGCACAGTGAGTAGAGCGTCGGCCCTGGAGTCAGAAGGACCTGAGTTCAGATCCGGCCTCAGACACTTAACACACACAAAAACCTAGCCGTGTGACCTTGGGCAAGTTACTCAACCCCAATTGCCCTCCAAAAGGAAAAAAAAAGAAAAAGAAAATGATCCCCTCTCCAACCTTGAAAATTGACTTAAAAAACTGACGCATAAATGACCAAATCCTCCAGTTCCATCTGTGCTCAATTCTACTTCTTCTCATTCCTCCCTATTTGCCTTCTGCCTCTACCCTCTTGCCTCTCTCCACACCATGACAAGCAAATAAAAAAATGTGGTTATCAGTCTGTTCTGAAAACAGTGATTCTACCTCACACCCCCCACCACAATACACACACACACACACACACACACACACACACACACACACACACACACACACACACTCCTACCATTCAAGGCAAAAACATGCATTTCAATGGAGATCAAAAATTGGCATTTGAAATGAGACGTATTTTTTTTTCCCAAACAGAAAATTTGCTTTTGAGAAAACTCTATTTAATTGCATTTTAGGCATGGTCTTTTCCCTTGGATCCTTTTCTCATTAACTAGACTGGAACATTTCAGCATGTAATAAGGGTTGAATGGCATTTGGGGATTTGTAGATCAGAGGTATAAGCATTCCCTCTCAGTCCAGAGAAGGTTTTTTTTTTTTTTTGACTATCACAAACTTTGACCTAGAAGGTGGACATGAGTTAAGCCTAGGATTTTTGAAAAAGATAGATCTAATCTGGAAGAAAGGAGTGGAGACTAGAAGAACTGAGAAGTAGCAGCAACAACAACAGGAAGACAGAATGCCCAGTCCAGCCCTGTTCTGAATTCTCCAAGATGAAAAGCATCAGAGGTATAAAAGGAACTAGGTGAAAGGAAAAAGTGGGAGTTTTGCTGAGCTGGGCAAAGGAGGGAGAGATTGAGGAAGACCAGTGTGTCCTGACAGGCATCTAATAACAGAACATATGTTACTAGTGATGCTTTCTTCAGAGACAGGGGAATTTTTGATCCAGTTCCCCCATCTTTCCCCCACCAGGCATTATAATATATTCTACTCACCTTTTTTACTTGAACATTTCTAATATCTTGATTTTTGTCTCAAATACAAAGAAGCCAGAACTTAGCTGGAAATATACAAAATTTTGATTCGGGCAGGAAGCAAAATTTCATTCAAATTGGTAGAAATTTTCTTAACTGGGGGCTCTGATCTATAGCATTTTTTGTAGTATTTAAAAAAAATTAAATCCATAAAAGAGCAAAGAAAGAAAACATATGGATGTGTGGACCTAGAGGTCTTGTCAAGTCCAAAAGGGAATTATTTTTTGTAACAAGGTGTAACTGATTAAATCTCCAGAGGGGAGGGGGACAGAGAACACAAGTGATAGTAACACTTCTTCTCCCTCCAAACATATGTATGTATGTATGTATGTATGTATGTATGTGTATGTGTGTGTATATATATACACACACACACACACACACACACACACACACATACACATATACACCTTAAACCAGGGAGACAATAGGCAAGGCTAAGGAAGGATTCAGTTCTGCCACATTCCATATGGGACAAAGACACAGAAAGGTCCTTGTACCAGATGACCATATCTTCTTTCCTTCACAGAAGTACCCACTATTGTTCCAAAATGAAAGGTTTAGTCTAAAAGTCATGAAAATTTAAATCTAGAAGGTACCTTGGAATTCATCTAGTCTAACTTCATAATTTTACAGATTATAAAAACTAAGGTTCAGAGATTGTAGGAGAGTTGACCTAATTGATGTGTTGAGAGTCAAATTCACCATAGCAGAAGGGATACCATATTTGGAGTTATAGGATAATATCCTGAAATCTGACTCTGGTTGGAAGACCTGGAGTAATGCACTTGATCATAGGATTACAGATTTGTAGCTATGAAGGATTTTAGAGATCTAACTCATTCCTTTTATTTTATATCAGAGGAAGTTGAGATCTAGAGAGGAATTAAGAGATTTCCCCATCTTCAGTCAGGTAGCACAAAGCAGAGATGGTGTTTGAAAAAAAATTTTTTTCTGATTCCGAATCCCAGTGCTCTTTGTACAAAACCACACTGCCTGTCAGACTTTGGTGGACTATTTTTTTATCTGTAAAATTATAGGTGTAGACTATATGATATAGAGGAAAGGTCATTGTATTTGAAGCTTATGTAACTGAGTCTGAATTCATATTTGTTCTTTATTATCTGTCTGATTTTACCTGAAGAACTCCATCTATCTGGGCCTTGGTTTCCTCATCAGTGAAATAAAGGTGTTGAAAGAAATAATTTTTAAAAGTCCCTTCTACCTCCAATTTAGTTATATGTGATTACATATACATACACATACACATACACATACACATATACATATACATATAAAAACAACTATGGTGGTGATGATGATGTCCCTTCTGCTTCTAAATCCTATGAAGCTGTCATTCAATTTCCATTCTAGTGAAGTTTCCACTACATCACACTGTCCCCATTTGCTTTGGCCCTAGAGGTCTAGTTTTAGTGACATCTCTCACTGGAAATGGTAAATAGAGATCTTTTCTGTCAGTCTTTGGTGAGTATTCAAAAACTCAGCTAAAAAAAATACAAAAAAGACTGAAAGACAATCTCAGAAACTTTGCTAACCTTTCTCTAATAAATGACTTAATGTCTAACTAAAGTAATTCAGTTTCTCTTAGTTGTTGCAATTATTGGCCCTTTGATTACAAGTATGTTTTGCCTTAAGTGCAACCTGACTTTGAGGTGCTGCTATAGTAAAGAAATTGAGATATTCAACTTCTTATTGAGTCTTTCATA
This sequence comes from Gymnobelideus leadbeateri, assembly GCA_011680675.1. NCBI lineage: Eukaryota > Metazoa > Chordata > Mammalia > Diprotodontia > Petauridae > Gymnobelideus > Gymnobelideus leadbeateri. Next base: position 315,498 of record WOXC01008461.1, read on the forward strand.
TGTATTTTCATCAAGGCAAGTCTGCAAGTGTTTTACTAACTATGGTCCTGGTACTGTCCTAAGAATTGGGGATTATTAAGAAAGACAAAAACAGTTCCTGTCCTGAGGGAGTTTATAATCTAATGAGGGAACCAAACATATGCAAATATTTACAAACAAGAAATACAGAATAAATTGATGATAATCTCAAAGGAAAGTCACAATCACTTCTAGTAGACTGCAATCTTCTTGAGGATAAGAACCAGGTCTTGTTTGCCTATGTATCTCAGTATATATTTATCATAGAACTAGTAGGTACCTAATAAATATTTATTGGGTTTAATTGAATTGAATGACTCTCTTCTAGTTTTGCCATTCCTGGGTGGCCATAAAGCCTCTGCTCCATACTGCTCCATTAGGGGAAATAGGGATGGGGGAGCTATAAGGAAATGGAAGAGAATAAAAGAATTGGAAAATGAGAAATATGGAATGAGAAAAGGGGAAAAGAAATTAAAAATGAAGAATAGAATGAGAAACTGAAAAGGAAGCAGAGGGTATATGTGACCTCTTTGATTAGTGATTTTTAAACTGTTTTTTCAATTATATGTAAAAATATTTAATATTTTGAGTTCCCTCCCTCCTCTCCCCCCCTCACTGAGAAGGCAGGCAATTTTATATAGGTTATACATGTTCAGTTGTAGATATATATAATATATATTATAACATAACATATTATATATAGTTATGTTGTAAAAGAAAACACAGCTCCCCCCAAAGAAAAAAATCAAGAACAATAAAGAAAATAATTTAGAAGTATGCTTCAATGTAAACTCACATTCTATCAATTTTTTCTCTGGAGGTGGATAGCATCTTTCTTTATGAGGCCTTCAGAATCTTTTTTTTTTTTTTTTTGCTTTTTGGAGGGCAATGGGGATTAAGTAACTTGCCCAAGGTCACACGGCTAGGTTTTTATTTGTGTGTGTTAAATGTCTGAGGCCAGATCTGAACTCAGGTCCTTCTGACTCCAGGGCTGGCACTCTACTCACTGCGCCACCTAGCCGCCCCCAGAATCTTCTTAGATCATTGTATTACTGAGAATATCTAATTTATTGTATGATATTGCTGTTACTGTGTACAATATACTCCTGGTCATTCTCACTTCACTTTTTAACAGTTTGTGTATAGGTATTAATAGGTATAGGTATTAATAGGTATTTCTGAAAGCATCCTACTAGTAATTTCTAATAGCATAATAATATTCCATCACATTCATATAACAAATCTTATTAAGCCACTACACAATTGATAGGCATCCTCTCAATTTAATGTTTAATTTAACTAACACTGACACACACACACACACACACACACACACACACACACACACACCACCTGAATTCAGTAATTCATTTGAACAAATATTAACAATCTAATATAGGGGGCACTATAATGTAGTGGACCAAGAGTCTGCCCCTAAATCTGGGTTCAATTCCTGATTGATATATACTTGGCTGTGTGACCCTGGGAATATCACATCACATATTTAAGTCTTTTAGAGGTAGGGCACTTCTGTTCTACACTGGTAGAATGTATTTACTCCCTGGTCAATTTCCTATGTCAATAAAATCCCAAACCCAGACCAAATAACAACCACCAAATAATAACCATAGATTAAACTTAATAAGCCACTTCAAGGTTTGCAAAATGCTTTACAATTTGATTCTCAAAGTATTACCTTTAATCATGTTTCTCAGTTCCCTTTCATGTTTTGACTTCTTCCATTAGAATATAAACTCCTTGAGGGCAGGAGAGTCTTGCATTTGTGTTAATAATGCTTCTTATAAATATTTTGTTTGCTGTCTGTCCAATAACCCTAGATGTTTTTGAGGGGGTGACAATCAGGGTTAAATAACTTCTCCAAGGTCACATAGCTAGTAAGAGTCTGAGGCCAAATTTGAACTTAGGTCCTCCTGACTCCAGGGCTAATGCTTTATCCACTCTCTCACCTAGTTGTTCCATAATCCTAGACTACTAACTACATTTATAGATGAGAAAACTAAAATCAAGAGAAGTCAAGTGACCTGTTCAGAGTCACAAAGTTAATTGGGCTAGATAAGCTAATTAAGGCTGAAGAGCTTTATTCAATTAAAAACAAGCAGAAAACTAGTACCTAAACTTACAACTTGCTGGAAGGGTACAGCATGTCCATGGTTAAGTAAAAAGAATTGTTTTTTCTTTTCTTTGTTGTTGTTCCAGGTCTGCAATTTCATTGTTGTGGGGGTACTTCTTATAAGGAGCAATTCCACCTCTTCTTACCTATACAGACCAGGAATTATTCTGCAACTCATAATCTTTGTGAGTTAAATAAATTTTAGTGTCAAACTCAAAGTGACTAGAGCACTGAGAGCATAAGTCACTTGCCCAGGATCACCCTCTCACCATGTGTCTAAGGTAGGACTTGAAACAGAAATATATAAAAAGCTATATAAAATAATTTCAAGAGAAGGGGAGATTAGGAAAGGTGAAATGTCAGAGGTGATGCCAGTTTGGTGCATTGAAGGAAACGAGGGATCAAATGGGGCAAACAAAGGGGAAGGTAGGGATACATTCTGGAAATGGGAAAGCCAAGCTAAACCCCTCTACATGCATAAGTGATGCCATTCTACCTTTGCTTTTCCAGAATTGTCCCTAATATCATCACTCTCATTTATCTACACTCTTCCTGTTTAATGCCTGACTTTCTATTACCTATAAATATGCTCACATAACCCCCATCCTCCAAAAATATGCCCTGGATCCAGCTACAGCACAATGAATGGAGTGCTAGAGTCAGGAAATGACTTCAAATCCAGATTGTGAACCTGCGCAAGTCACTTCACATCTGTTTGCCTCAGTTACCTCAATCACAAAATGAGCATAATAATAGCACCTATTTTCAAGGTGGTTTGAGGATCAAATGATATACTATTTGTAAAATGCTTAGCATAGTGTCTGGCACATAGTAAGCCCTATAAAAATAGTTATTCCCTCCACATGCATTTATCCATCTCCAATATTTATGTCTCAAAGACCTAACCTTGAAAAAAAAATTTATAATATGTCCCTCCATTTCCTTCCCTCTCTCTCTTAACTTTCTATAGTGTGGCTTCCGACTTCATTATTCTATTGAAACTTCCCTCTCGGGGGTAGAGCCAAGATGGCAGAGTAGAAGCAAAAACTTGGCTCCCACTTCAATCACTTTCAATACATCTAAACAACCTTTAAAGTTACAGAACCCACAAAATGACAGAGAGAAACAAATCTCCCACTGAAGGCAGCCTGGCAGGCAGACAAGAATGGTCCATCACACTGAGCTGGGAGCCAAGCGAAATCCTGTGTGAGCTGCTTGGTTCCAACCCCAGGGCAGCCCTGACCAGCAGCCAGAGCAGACTTCAGGAGAGTGAATCACCAGCAGCTGAGGAGGTTTCCAGATTTCTCAACCCATAAATACTAAAGACAAAGTAAAAGGTCAGTGTGGAAATTGGTTGGAACAGGGGGGAAATGAAGAACACTGTCCAGCCCCTGCCCCCAGGGTGAGAAGCAGGAGAGGCATGGCAGCTGTGCCAAGTGGCTGCCTCAGAAGCTCCAAGCCTGCAGATTGTTGGGGGACCAAGTGACCATTCAGAGGGTAATCACTCTTGCTTTAAACTGCTTGGATCTGGATAGCGGGCTCAGGTGGTGGTCCTGGGGTATTTAGCCAGTGAGCCAAAGCTTGTGGGGGCTGTAGTGAGGGTACCCTCCTAATAGCTCTGTCAGATGCAAAAAATCCCCAGCAATTTGGGACAAAGCTCTCTCCATTCTGGAAGCAGAGTTCTATCTTGGCAAAGAACTCAAAAGTCAAGTAATTAGCTCGCAATATGAGCAATCTGAGGAAGCACAAACACACCATAGAACTCTGTTTTGGTGACAAAAAGGATCAAGGCATGGAGCAGGAAGAAGACAATGAAGTCAGAACTCCTGCCTCAAAAGCCTCCAAGAAAAATATGAATTGGTTATAGGCCATGGAGGAAATCAAGAAGGATTTTGAAAATCAAGTAAAAGAAGTGGAGGAAAAATTGGGAAGAGAAATGCAAATGATGCAAGAAAATCATGAAAAGTAAGTCAACAACCTGCTGATACCCCAAAATACACTGAAGAAAATAACACCTTAAAAATAGACTAACTCAAATGGCAAAAGAGGCCCAAAAAGTCAGTGAAGAGAGTAATGCTTTAAAAAGCTGAATTTGTTAGATCGAAAAGGAATTTAAGAAACTCACTGAAGAGAATAACTCCTTCAAAATTAGATTGGAGCAACTGGAAGCTAATGACTTTGGAGAAATTAAGATACTTTAAAACCCATCCAAATAAAATGAAAAAAAAAATAGAAGGCAATGTGAAATAACTCATTGGAAAGCTACTGACCTGGAAAATAGATCTAGGGGAGATAATTTAAAAATTATTAGACTACCTGAAAGCCATGATCAAAAAAAGAGTCACCATCTTTCAAGAAATTATCAAGCACAATTGCCCTAACTTTCTAGAACCATAAGGCAAAATAGAAATTGAAAGAAGTCACCAATCACATCTTGAAAAAGATCCCAAAAAGAAACTCCTTGAAATATTATAGCTAAATTCCAGAGTTCCCAGGTCAAGGAGAAAATACTGCAAGAAGTCAGGAAGAAACAATTTGAGTATTGTGGAAGCACAATCAGGATAACACAAGACCTAGGAGTTTCTACATTGAGGGATCGAAGTGCTTGGAATATGGTATTCTGGATGTCAAAGGAGCTAGGACTAAAACCAAGAATCACCTACACAGCAAAAATGAGTATAATGCTCCAGGGGAAGATATGGTAATTCAATGAAACAGAGGATTTTCAAGCATTCTTGATGAAAAGACTGAGCTGAACAGAAAATTTGACTTTCAAATACAAGAAGCAAGAGAAGCATGAGAAGATAAACAGGAAAAAGAATTCATAAGGAACTTATTAAAGTCAAACTATTTACATTCCTACATGGAAAAACAAAAACTGTAATTCATAAGATATTTCTGAGTATGAGGATAGTTGAAGAGAATATATGTGTGTGTGCGTGTGTGTGCATATATATATATATATATATATATATGTATGATATATGTATGTATGTTTATGAGGGTGTATGTGTATATAAATATATATGTGAGTGTGGGCATATGTTCATGTATATGCAGACAGAGGACACAGGATGAGTTGAATATGAAGGGATGATTGATATCTAAAAACATAAAAGAGGTGAGAGAGGAATTTATTAGGAGGAGAAAGGGAAAGATAGATTAGTGTAAATTATCTCATTTAAGAAAGGCAAGAGAAAATTGTTACAATGGAGGAGAAGAACAGGAAGGTGAAAGAATGGGACAACCTTATCCTCACTGAATTTAGCTTAAGGAGGGAATCACATATACACTCAATTGGATATCTTACCTTACAGGAAAACAGGGAGGTAGGGAATGAGTGGGGGGGTGATAGAAAGGAGGGCAAATTCAGAGAGAGGGTAGTTAGAAGCAAACATTTTTGAAAAGGGATAGGGCCAAAGTAGAAAACAGAATAAGTCGGGGGCAGGATAGGATGGAGGGAAATATAATTAGTCTTTCACAATATAACTACTATGGAAATGGTTTGGATAACTACACATGTAAAACCTATATTGAATTGCTTATCTTCTCAATGGGGGTGAGTGAGGAGGGGAGAAGGGAAAAAATCTGGAACTCAAAATTTTAAAAACAAATGGGGTATTCTGTAGCCTTGCTATTTTGAGATGGGGTGAAAGGGAAAGACAGGGAGAAAAAAAATGTAACTCAAAATCTTGTGGAAATGAATGTTGAAAACTAAAAATAAATAAATAATTAGAAAAGAAACTGCCCTCTGAAAATTATTAATAATCCCCCAATTACCAAATCTAAAGACCTTTCTTCAATGCTCATTTTTTTCTTGATCTTATACAGACTTTGACACTTCTGATCACCCTCTCATCTTTAACTCTTTTTTTTTTTCTAGGCATTTATGACACTGCTCTCTAGGTTCTCCTCCAATATATCTGATTTCTACTTTTCAGTCTCTTTTTGTGAATCTTCACTGACATTATACCTGCTAACAATGGGTATACAATTAGTTTCTGTTCTGGCCCCTATTCTTTTATTCTATAGGATTTCACTTGGTCATCTCATCATCTCCTATGGATTCAATCTCAAGGCTAATGATCTCAGATCTACCTTTTCATCCTTCACCTCTCCTCTCTTTGAGTCTCACATTTTCAGCTATTTCACATCATGTATATCATGAAGTGAATGTCCCATAAAAAAACTTAAACTCAACATGTTCAAAACTGAACTCATTATTTTTGCCCCCTAATGCCCCCCCTATTCCTCTCTACCTTTTACTGTCAAAGTTCACCCAGATTAACAACCTAGGTATAGTTCTGGACTTCTCACTATCTCTCACTCCACACCCTCATCTATTCTATTGCCAAGACCTGTTGATTTTATCTATAATATTTCTTGCTTAAGCCCACTGCTATTATCCTAGTGCTTGATTTCATCATCTCACTCCTTTAATATTGAAATAGCCTGCTGGTTGGTCTCCCTGACTCAAATTTCTCCCTACACAAGTCTATCCTTCATTGAGCTGTCAAATTATTTTTTTATTAAGTACAGGCTCCTAATCACCTAGAGGAATAGATATATAGTCCACCATCTGCCATTCAAAGCTATATTCAACCTGCCCTCCTTACTTTTCTAGTCTTCTCATCCCTTACAAAACCCACATACTCTGTGATCCAGTATTACTGATTAGTAGTGGGCACAAGGATCCTCCTCCTGGCTCCAAGAATTTTACTTGTTGTCTACCATGACTAGAATGCTCTCTCCTCTTCCCCCACTCCCTGCATTTCTGTGTCCTGGCTTCCCTATCTTTCTTCAAATTTAATCTAAAGTCCCTCCTTCTACAGGAAGCCTTTCCTAATCTCTGTTAATGCAAATACCTTCCCTCCATTGACTATTTCCAATTTATGCTGTCGATAGCTTGTTGGTTCATAGTTGTTTGTATCTATCTCCACCATTGGACTGTAAGCTCTTTGAGCAAGAGTTATTTTTTGTCCTTCTTTGTTTCCCCAGTGCTTAGCCCAATGTACGGTGTGCTTAGCACATAGTAGGTGTTCAGTAAATATTTATTGACTGGCCAACTAACTTTAATTCCAGTTCCTCTTTTTCCCCCATTGTGCCATTCTTCCTCCTCCCTCTGATGGGCTCTATCTTTTGTTTTATTACTTTTTTCCTGATAGAAAATAGACCAGATATACTAAATGATAAATGCTGGAATCAAGAAAACAAAGGTTAAAACCATCCCCAAAGGAAAGGAAAGGAACTTACCAACATGACTATGGGAAAGAGGAATATTTTAGGATCAAATTCCTAATAATCTCTATTTCTCAAGAGCCATCCTAATAACCCATCAGACAAAACACCCCATACTTAGCAGCCTCCCAGGCTCCATCCAATTCTCTTTGGCCAAAGGTCACTGGCAATTATACTCTAACCCACTGCCCAGGGTAACTGGGAGGAATAATTAGAGTATCATTAAGAAATACATTGAATGGTATGTATCAAAAGCTAGATTTACATATTACCTTTACAGAAAGTCACCAAAAAGGTAGGGTAGCAAAAATACTCTTTTGGGACACTGAGTAGGAGGGAACCCTCTGTTTGAAGTAATTTTTAAAAGCATTCTTTCCCCCTAACCCAAATAAGTGTAGCCATTTTTGAATATTGTCTCCCAAAGGTATTTTAATAAATGCTCTTGATATGTCATGCATTCCTCACCACTCTCCACATGTCATGTTGTCTTTTTGGTGAAAGTAAAGGGTGATGAGACATGACAACAGTCATAAGTCTATTGTGACTTTTTAAAATGAACTTTTTGGAATGCTTCAACCTTTCATGTAAAAACAAAGCTATATTGAGGCAATGTTCCTAAGCTTAAAAGTGGAGCGAATCTCAAAGTTTTGATTTAAATGCATGTTGTTTTTTGAGTAAATTCCCATTAAAACTGGAAAAAGCCCCTTTTCTGATGCATTTAAAAGAACAAATTATAGTTGGAATCCATGGGGAATCACACATTTAAATTGTTCATGTTTGTTTCTTCTTAGCTAATAGGGAAGTTTTTATAGGCAGGAAGGGGGAAAATGTACAGCTGGTAAGGTGAAGACAATTTGTGAGTTCAGAGGTAATTTTAAAAAGAAGGAAATGGATGCCGTATCATGAGGCTATATGACTTATAAAGACCTAGGATAAACAAAAAGTAGAAAAAGAAATTATTATTATTATTGTGTTGAAATTAAGGTAGAGGGGAGAGGAAGAGATGGTAGTTGTTAAGCCATGCAGACTTGAGTTTCAGGTCAAATAATTCATTAAGAATTATGGAACCCCACTGACCAACTGAACCACAATCTGTTACTTCTGCTCCCAGGCTTAGTCAGTTGATTTATCAATCAATAAGTATTTATTGTGTACTATGTGCCAGGTACTGGGGCTATGCAACTGTCTCCAAATGTTCTTGTGCTGCATTTTCATTCTTGTGGGAATCTAAAGCACCCACGATCTGAGGGCTGCTGAATTTGTGACACTTTGGAGACCAAGATTGTCTCAATTTTTTCTTGGACAGAAATAGGGCAGGAAAACTAGACAGTTCCAAGCATACAAGGAATCAGAAGTGACAGAATCTTAAAGTTGTGGAATATAGGGTTGATTGCTTCTTTCTTCCTTCTATTGACCTTGCACACAATGTTGGCTGATGAATATGCAGTGGTTGTGGGGGGTAGGAGGTACTAACCTGAATTTCAGTCCTCCAGAATTCCCTGAGATAAAAAAAAAAAGCAGTCAGGACCTTAATTATGATGGCTAATACTGTCACTGCTGGATTGTCTAGATGCTCATCAACCGAAGAGCAAGACATCCAGAGAGTAACACTGCAAAGGAGATTCTAACCTTTTTAGGAGGGACAAAGAAGGAGTTATAAAGCTATGAAGACAAATCTAACTTCTGTGACTAATGACCAGGAGTGTAACACAGATTTATCTCACTGTTCTTCACCGTGTCCTCCTTAAAGTATTCCAAGAACTCCTTGAAAACCAGAATTGGCCAATTGGGAAAAAAGATTCACAAAAATTCAATGGAGGAAACAATTTCTTAAAAATTAAAATTGGGCAAGTGGAAGCTAATGACTTTGTGAGAAATCAAGAAACAATCAAATAAAGTAAAATAATTAAAAATAGAAGAAAATGTGATATATCTCATTGGAAAAACAAGCGACTTGGAAAATAGATTAGGAGAGATAATTTAAGAATTGTTGGATTACCTGAAAGCCATGAGCAAAAAAAAAAAAAAAAAGAAAGAAAGAAAAGAAAAAAGGTAAAAGGAACCAAGACATCATATTTCAAGAAATTACCAAGGAGAACTGTCCTGATATCCTAGAACCAGAGAGCAAATTAGAATCTGAAAGAATCCAGAAATCACCTGCTGAAAGAGATTCCAAAATGAAAACTCTAAAGAATATTATAACCAAATTGCAGAGCTTCTAGATTAATGAGAAAATGTTGCAAATAGGCAGAAAGAAACCAATAATATGTTGGAGTCATGGTCAGGATCACACAAGATTAAACAGCCTTCACATTAAAGGAACAGAGAGCTTAAAATATGATATGCCAAGAAGGTAAAGGAGAAAGGCTTGCAATTAAGAATAATCTACACAGCAAAACTGAGTATAATACTTCAAGAAAAAGAATGGACACTTTACGAAATAGAGGACTTTCAAGCATTCCTAATGAAAAGACCAGAGCTAAATAGAAAATATGACTTTCAAATACAAGACTCAAAAGAAGCATAAAGAGGTATACATGAAAGAGAAATCAAGACTCAATGAAGTTAAGCATTTACATGTCTACATGGAAAGAGGATACATGTAACTCCTAAGAATTTTATCACTGAAGCCTTTAGAAGAAGTATACGTAGAAGATACTAGAATGAGTCAATTTTGTTGTGATGACATAAAAATAAATGGATAGGTGAGAAGGAGGGGTAACATGGGAGAAGGGGAAAAGGAGAAGGATGGCAAAAATTATCTCACATAAAAAAGGGATGCAACGAAGAGTCTTTACAATGAAGGTTATGGGGGCAATACTTGAACCTTATTTAAATTGGTTCAAAGTGGGGAAAATATATAGAAATATGCAACTGGAAAGAGAAATCTATCTTAACCAACAGGGAACTAAGAAAAGGAGATAAGAGAAAGAAGAGATGATAAAAGGGAAGGCAGATAAAAGAAGTCAGTGTTCAGAAGCAAAACAGACTTGAGATGAGGGACAGAATAAAAATAGAAAAAGAAGAATAATTAGAAAAAAAAAGAGGATGGGAGGAAATGTACAGTTAGTAATCATAACTGTAAATGTGAATGGGATGAACTTGTCCTCAAAACAGATAACAGAATGGATTATCAACTGAATCCAACAATGTGTTTACAAGAAACACGCTTGAAACAGAGAGACACAATCACCGAGTTAAAAAGGGGGTTGCAGCAGAATATTTCATATACCAACTAAAGTAAAAAAGGTAGGGGTGGCAATCATGATCTCAGACAAAGCAAAAGCAAAAAAAATGACTTAATTAAAAGGTATAAGAAAAGAAACTGCATCTTGCTCAAAGGAATCATAGACAATGAAGTAATATAATAATAAACATGCATGTACTGAATGGCATAATATCCAAATTCTTAAAGGAAAAGTTAAATGAATTACAGGAGGAAATAGACAATAAAACTATACTAGTGAAAGACTTCAACTTTCTTCTCTCAGAGTTAAAGAAATATAAACATAAAATAAATAAGTAAGAAATCGAGCAGATAAACAAAATCTTAGTAAAATTAGATATGATAGACCTCTGGAGAAAACTAAATGGAAATGGAAAGGAAAATACCTTTTTTTTTCAGCTATACAAGAAAAATACAGAAAAACAGAACATGAATTAGGGCATAAATACCTTGAAACTAAATGAGGAAAAGCAAAAAATACTAAATGAACCCTTTTCAAACCATAAAGGGACAAGAATTTTATAATATATAAAATAAAGGCCCATAGAAGTATAGTAAAAATTAATTTGAAACTAAATCCTACAGAATGAATGGGTCAAAGAACAAATAAAAAACCAATAATTTAATTAAAGAAAGTGACAAAATGAGACAGTATTACAAAATTTGTGGGATGCAATTACATAGGGGGAAAATTATATCTTTAAATGCATATATCAATAAAAGAGAGAAAGAGGAGGTAGGTGGCACAATGGATAATGCACCAACCCTGGAGTCAAATCCATTTCCAGAAAGAATATATCAATTAATTGTGCATACAACTAAAAGATTAAGAAAAGAATCATTTTTAAATTCCCAATTAAATACCAAAATGTAAATTCTGATAATTAAAGGAGAGATTAAAAAGTAGTAAAAAAAAAAAAAAAGCTGAACTAAGAAAAATAAATATATAAACAATTGGTTCATTTGATTTTTAAAAAACAAATGGGTAATACAAAAAATCAAAAGGATCAATGTACTTCAAACAATTAGTACTAATGAAGACGAAATTAAAGAAAAAAATATTGGGAGTTATTTTGTCCTATTATATGCCAGTAGAAAATTAAGTAAAGTGGGTAAATATTTACAAAATTATAAACTAACCAGATTAACAGAAGAGGAAACAGAATATATAAATCACCCTATTTAGAAAAAGAATTTGAACAAATCATCAGTGAGCTCCCTAAGAAAAAAATATCCAGGACCAGATGGATTCACAAGGGAGTTCTACCAAATATTTAAAGAACAATGAATCCCAATACTATATAAACTATTTGAAAGCCAAAAAACAGTTGAAAAAGGAAAGTCCTACCAAATCCCTTTTATGGCACAAATATGGTTGTGATACTTGAACCACAAAAAGAAAATAAAGAGGAAGGAAATTACAGACCAATTTGTTTACTAAATATTGATGCAAACATTTTAAATAAATACTAGCAAGGATATTACATCAATAAAAACAAAGATCACACAGTATGACCAAGGGATATTTATACCAATAGTGAAGGATTGGTTCACACACTATGACCAAGGTAGATTTATTATAGTAATGCAGGAATTATTAACAAAATTGATCATATAAATAAAAAGTCAACAAAAATTATATGAGTATCTCAATAGATGCAGAAAAGTCTTTGATTAAAATGTAGTAGCTGTTTCTATTGCATGCATAGAAATCAATGGAATCTGTCTTAAAAGGATTATTTAACTGAAATGAAGAGCAAGCATTATCTGTAATTGGGTTAAAATTGAAACCTTCCCAGTAAGATCAAGAATGAAACAAGGATGTCCATCATGACCACAATTAGACAATATTGTACTAGAAATGCTAATTATAGAAATAAAACAAGTAAAAGAAATTGAAGAAATTAGAATAGGCATTGTGTGAAATAAAACTATTACTTTTTTGTAAATGATATGATGATATCCTTAGAGAACCCTAGAGAATCAACTAAAAGCTAGTTGAAAAAAATGAACAACTTCAGCAAAGTTTCAGGATATAAAACAAACCCACATAAATCATCAGCATTTCTACATACTGCCAACAAAACCCACCAGGAAGAGATGGAAAGAGAAATTCCATTTAAAATAACTGCAGACAGTATAAAATATTTTGGAGTCTACTGCCAAGAATAACTCAGGGAATATATGAACACAATTACAAGACACTTTTTACAAAGAGACCTAAACAACTGGTGAAATATTGTGTCTACCAATAAAGCTACTAAAGAATTATTTTATAAAGTTAGAAAAAATAGTAACAAAATTAATCTAGTAGAACAAAAAATCCAGTATATCAAGAGAACAATTAAAAAAAAAAGGTGAAGGGAGGTAGCCTTGCAGTTCCAGGTATCAAACTATGTTACAAAACAGTAATCATCGAAACAATCTCTTACTCGCTAAGAAATAGAATGGTGGATCTGTGGAATAGATTAGGTACACCATACACAATAGTGAATGACCATAGCAATCTAGTTTTTGATAAATCCAAAGATACAAATGTTTGGACTCAGCAAGAACTCAACATTTGGCAAAAATTGCTGAAAAGCAGGTTGGAGGACAATTTGGACCTGTGCCCAAAGGACTGAAAAACTGTGAATATTCTTTGACCCTGCAATACCACTACTAGGTCTGCATCCCAAAGAGATCAAAGAAGAGTAAAGAGACCTATTTATTTTTAAAAATCATACCAGTTCTTTTTGGCATGACAAACAATTGTGAATGTGGGGGATGGCTGAACAAGTTGTAGTATGTGATTGTGATGGAACATTATTGTGTTAGAAATGATGAGGTGCATGGTGTCAGAAAGACAAGGACACACTTATATGAACTCATTCAAAGTGAAGTGAGAAGAACAAGGAGAGCATTGTACGTAGTAATAGTAATGTTGTACAATGATTACCTGTCAATGACTTAGCTATTTTAGTCTATATAATGATCCAAGACAATTCTGAAGGATGTATGATGAAAATGCCATCCACCTCCAGAGAAAGAACGAATGGAGTCTGAATGCAGATTGAAGGCCGATTTTTTTCCCTATCCTTTTTTTGGCAACATGGTTAATCTGTAAATGTGTTTTGCATAATTTCACATGTACAACTGGTATCATATTTCCTACTTTCAGAACAGGTGTGGGTATCATGAGGAGGGAGAAAATTCAGAACTCAATTTTTTAAATGATAAAATAATTTTGAATTTAAAAAAATCATAAACTTTACATTTTAAGCAAAATTCTATATAATTCCTTATGTCAATTATGGATATGTCTAGCATCAACTCTTGAAGTTATGAACTTCTTGGTGAAAAGAGCAGTCTAAGAATCTCAAGGCTGATTAGCATCTAATGAGAAGTAGGGAAATATTAAAATTTTAAGGAGACTATTCTTCACAAATTCCACAGAGATTCTAATGAAACTGTTGGACTGAAGATCAAGATGATCACATGGTGTTAAACTCAGATAATTCTCTCCCTCACTAGTCAAGTAATTAAGGAGTGAGATATATGTCCTTTCTGTAGATTGAAGAAGCTAGCCCCCAAGCCACTTAAAACCAAGGCACCAGGAAAAGGAAGGTGGCACAGATGCTGGGAATGCCACTACTATGCCCTCAAGGTGTGATCAGATCTTAGTGAAAGAAAGAAGAAAATTTTCCTGATATGCAGTTGTGAACACATATGAAATGAACTGGACAAGATGAATGATATCTTCCCCATAACTGCCGAAACAATCTTCTCAAAGCACATACCACAGCATTTCATTTTCTTTCTACTCATTGTTGCTTTTAGAAAGAACAAATAGCTCATATTAGCAATGATGCCCTTTAAAATCTAACTCCTTACATTTCTTAATTGTGTTACTCTCCTTTGCCTGCTTTAGATTGCAGATCAAAAGGACCATTTTATTCTCTCTAATCGTCATGACATTATTCCATGCCTGTGCAAAAGCTGTGTCCTATACCTGAAATTCACTTCTTCATCTTCACCTTCTTAGAATTCCTAGTTTTTTTTTTCATTCAACAAGCAAATAGAGAAGCATTTATTAAGTGTAAACTCTTTTTCCAGGTACTAAGCTAAGAACAAAAAATATAGATGCAAACAGAAAGACAGTACCTGTCCTCAAGGAGCTTACATTCTAATGAAGGAAGACAACATATACAAACAAGTTGAAAAGGAGAATCCCTTATAGGAGCCTGGTAGAAAAAGTTCAGAGAGTCAGGAATACTGCCTGCTCGCCTAGGCATCCTCCTTACAATGTCATATGAAAGAGATATTAGCTGAATTTTTTCTTGATCCTGGAGGGCAGACCTATGGATAAATAGATGGTACAGGTACAGAGATTTCTTCTTGCTTTAAGGAAATAAAAAAATCAATAAATAAAAACCAAATAAAAGAATGAATAACTAGCTAAATAAATGGATGAATGAATGAAATCGTAAATTAGTAAACAAAAAAGCACCAATTTCTTAACAGCTAGAGCTATTCAGAAGTGGAATGGACCATCTCACAAAATTATCAGTTCCCTGTTATCAGAAGTATTTTACCTGAAGCTTGGTGAAAGATGTAAAGGGAATCCCCTTTTTAAACAAACACTTGTCACTAGATAACTTCTGAGGTCCTTACAAGCTGGAGTTTATGCTATTAAATAATTCTGTAGGTTTATAATACTTTAGCTACTTATGGAAAGCAGAAACAGAAAGTCTATAAGGGATATATTTTGCATCTGTATTCCTCCTCATTTAATTGCTAGTGGTCCTGTTAGTGGTCCTCATTAAATTGTTAGTTTGTTGATCCTATGGATATTTAAATAGAATTTCCCTTTTTAATGGCAACAGACTTTTAAATTAGTAGGTTGTTTAGCTGTTGATGTAGTCTCAGCTTGGCCCAACCAACCTCTTTGGACTTATTGACTATTCTTTGAGTCATACTAGCCTTCTGGCTCTTCCTTAAAATGGACATTCTAGGGGCAGCTTGGTGGTGCAGTGAGTAAGAGAGCCGGCCTCGGAGTTGGGATGACCCAGGATCGAAGCCGGCCTCAGAAAATGAGCACCCACACATAAATAATGACTAGCCGTGTAACCTTGAGCAAGTTACTTAACCCTAATTGCTTTTTTAAAAAATGGACATTCTGTCTCTCTCTTTCATGCTTTTGTAAGATTGTGTCCAAAACTATAATGTACTGTCTGCTCATCTCTGCTTCTTGGAATGCCTAACTTACTTCAAGTCTTAATTTAAGGAACCTATACAATACATTTATTTGTTAGAGCAATATCAAATTATATTGTACTTATAATCTGTTATATGTTTTATTATATTATGTATAATATTTTGCAGATGAGTAAGCTAATGAGACTCAGAAAAGGGCATCATTTGCTTAGGGCCATGTATCTCCCAAATATTTAAGTTGAGAGAGGAACTCAAGTGTCTTGATTCCAGGACTTTTTTTTTAATCTTCCCTCTATCACCCCCTCCCTCCCCCCATACACACACAACAGTTGAGAATTTTGTAAGAAATCTTCTGGGAAGCAGCAGAGGCTTGTGGCCAGACTTCTGGCCTTTGAGTTAAACAAAATGGCTTAAATGATTGAGTAGCCCAGAAAATAGCATTGAATATAGCATCAAAGGGTAGTTAGCTATATGACTGACAGCAAACCATTTAATACCCATAGACCTCAGTTTCTTCATATGGAAAATGAGAAAAATAATAATAGTTGTATCTACCTCTTATGGTGTGGGGAGGAAAGGAATCTGAATAGCTGAAAGAGTTAGAAAAACATGATTTGTTGTTACCAAAGTCTAGCACCCATACATATTCTCTAGTGGAGTGTATCAGAAGGCAGTATCTTTCTTCTCTTCTCTTCTCTTCTCTTCTCTTCTCTTCTCTTCTCTTCTCTTCTCTTCTCTTCTCTTCTCTTCTCTTCTCTTCTCTTCTCTTCTCTCTCTCTCTCTCTCTCTCTCTCTCTCTCTCTCTCTCTCTGTCTCTCTCTGTCTCTCTCTCCTAGCTCTCTCCATCTTTCTTTCTCTATCTCTGTCTCTCTCTCTCTCCTATCTCTCTCCCTCTGTCTCTCTCTGTCTCTCTCTGTCTCTCACTCCTATCTCTCTCCCTCTTTCTGCCTCTATCTCTGTCTCTCTGTCTTTCTCTCTCTCCCTCCCTTCCCCTCCCATTACTTTGTGCCTATTTTGCATATATTTCAATTTAATTATCTTCTAGTTTTTACCCAGTAGAATTAAACTCCTCAAAGATATTGACTTTTTTTTTGTCCTTGAATACCCAGTGCCTAGCAGGTGATTATCACATGCTTATTTGGTTGAATTGCACTAAATTCTTCTAGTTCATTTTTCTTCCAGGAAAAACTAAGCACCTTGAGGGCAGGGATTATTTACATGTTTCACTTTTATTTTTGTGTCTTTAGCACCTAACACAGAGTCTTGTAATTAATAACTGATCATTGAATGAATGTTTTTTTTTATTATTTTGTTGTTTTAGAAACTGGAGACTAGGTATGTTTTTAATAAATCAAATACCTGGTAGAATGGCATTTGAAAATGACTTTTGATGAAAAGAAAATTTCCAAAAACACATGAAAATCATCAATGTGAGTTTCCAAACATTTAAAAGAGAGGCTTTTGGGGCGGCTAGGTGGCGCAGTGAATAGAGTGCCGGCGCTGGAGGCAGAAGGACCTGAGTTCGGAGCCAGCCTCCGACACTTAATCCACACAAACAAACACCTAGCCGTGTAACCTTGGGCAAGTTACTTAACCCCAATTGCCCTAAAGGGGCAGCTAGGTGGTGCAGTGAGTAAGAGCACCAGCCTCAGAGTTGGGATGACCCGAGATCAGATCCGGCCTCAGAAAATGAGCACCCAGGGCGGAGCCAAGATGGCGGAGTAGAAACAGCTCCTCCAAGCCTCTCTGCCCCCAGATTCTCCACAAACTATGTGAAAAAGGACTCTGAAAAACTTCTGGAGCCCCAGCACCCACAGAACGACACAGAGAAGCTAACCTCCCGCTGAGGACAGCCCAGCACCCTGCAGGAAGGACCAGCGCAGTGGTCTGGGAGCCGGCAGCGCGCAGAGCGCAGGAGCCGAGCCGAGCCCAGGTCCACGTGAGCCGAGGTTTTAGCCCCAGGGCGGCAGGGCCAGCAGCCGGCTGGAGGAACCCCAGAACACCAGGAACTGTGGAGACGCCAGAATTATCAACATAGACTTGCCTAGGACAAAGTAAGAGGTTAGTGTCCTATGGACTTTGGGACCTGTATTTGGGGAATGCGTCAGCTCCCTCCCTGGGGGCTAGAAGCTGCTGAGGAGACACGCCATTTTGTAGTTTTCAGAGGCATTTCTGGCTCCCAGCCTACAAATCGTGGGGAGATCCAGCGATCAGTCTTGGGGGGTAATCGCTCTTGCTTTAACCTCCCTGGATCTGGATTGTGATCTAGGGTGGAAGTTGTGGGTGGGTTTACAGCTTGCCAGAAACGGAAGTTGCCCCCCACACGTTCGGACGAAAATTCCTCTATCTGGCCTTAAAGCCATAGTGTGGCAACAAGCCCAAAAGTCAAGTAATTAAGTGGCAACATGCCAAGGCAAAGGAAACAGAAAAATGCAACCCTAGACTCCTATTTTGGGGGCATAGAGCGGGAAAAGGACTGTGAGGTCAGAAGTCCTGCTCCAAAAGCCCCAGGGGAAAACATGAGCGGGTTGCAGGCCATAGAAGACCTTAAGAAGGACTTTAAAATCAAATAAGAGAAGTGGAGGAAAAATTAGAAAGAGAAATGAGAAGGATGCAGGAAAAGTATGAAATGAGGGTCAACAGCCTGACTGAGGAAAACAACACCTTAAAAAATAGACTAGCTCAAATGGCAAAGGAGGCCCAAAAGGGCACTGAGGAGAAGAATGCCTTAAAAAGTCGAATTTGCCAGATGGAAAAAGAATCTCAAAAGTTCACTGAGGAGATTCATTCCTTCAGAGTTAGACTGGAGCAAATGGAAGCTAATGACTTTATGAGAAATCAAGATGCTGTTAAGCAGATCTAAAGAAATGAAAGATTAGAAGGCAATGTGAAATATCTCATGGAAAAACCACTGACCTGGAAAATAGATCCAGGAGAGACAATTTAAAAATTATTGGACTACCTGAAAGCCATGATCAAAGAAAGAACCTAGAAATCACCCTTCAAGAAATGCTCAAGGAAAACTGCCCTGATGTTTTAGATCCAGAGGGCAAAATAGAGGTTGAAAGAATCCACCTATCACCTCCTGAAAAAGATCCCAAAAAGAAAACTCCCAGAAATATTATAGCCAGTTTCCAGAATCCCCAGATCAAGGAGAAAAATACTACAAGCGGCCAGGAAGAAACAATTTCAATATTGTGGAAACACAATCAGAATAGCCCAGGACCTGGCAGCTTCTACACTGAGGATCGAAGGGCATGGAATATGATATTCCAGAGGGCAAAAGAACTGGGAATGAACCCAAGGGTCACCTACCCAGCAAAACTGAGTATTTTGTTTCAGGGGAAAATATGGTCATTCAGTGGAATAGAGGACTTTCAAGCATTCTTGAGGAAAAAACCAGAATTGAATAGAAAATTTGACACCCAGACACAAGAAGGAAGAGATGCCTGAGAAGGTAATCAGGAAAAGAAATCAAAAGGAACTTATCAAAGTTGAACTATTTACATTCCTATATGGAAAAGCAATAACTGACTGATGATATCTTTCTCACTATGAAAATAATGGAAGAAGGGGGTGTGGTCATACGAATACATATGTGAATGTGTGTGTATATGGTTACAGTTATATAAGGATTGAGGGCATAGGTTGATTTTGTTGGGAAGGGAGAGTACTCAAGGGATGAAATTATGAGGTGAGAGAGGAAAGTGGCAAGAGGAGATGGGGAGAGACAGGGTAGGGTAAACTATCTCATGTAGGAGAAGTGGGTGCAAAGGAGGGGGAGAATAAGGAAGGCTAAAAAGGCAAACCACATTCACATTGAATTTGGTTCAGGGAGAAAATGACATACATACTAAATGGGATATCTCAACCTGCAGCAGGATAGGGGGAAGGGGGATGAGAGGAGGGATGATGGATGGGAGGGCATCCTTGGGGTGAGGGGAGGTTGGAAGTACCCACTATAGAAGAGGACAGGATCATGTAGGGAATGGACCAGGTGGGGGTGGGATGAGTGGGAGGGAATTATAAGCAGCCTTGCACAATATATCTACTATGATAATGTTTTGCATAGCTAGACATGTACAACATATACTGAATTACTTATCTCCCCAGAGGGAATGGGTGACAAGGGAGGAAGGAAATGGATCTGAAATTCGAGGTCGTAACATTAAATGTTTCCAATATATATATAAATACTATTATTAATACTCTTTTGCCTATAATTGGGAGATAAGATGTGCAGGCATTGGGACACAAAGATTCATCTTCCTCTAATGGAAAAGTCGATGGGGTATGGGAGAAGGTATGGGAGAGAGCAGATTGGAGGAAGCGATATCTTGTGGGACTGCTATTCTGGGAGGTTGGGTAGGGGAATAATGGGGGGAAAATGATTGTAACTCAAAATCTGGCGGAAATGAATGATGTAAAACAGAAGTTAATAAAGTATTTGTTTAAAAATTAAAAAAAAAGAAAAAAAAAAGAAAATGAGCACCCATGCATAGATAATGACGAGCCTTGTAACCTTGAGCAAGTTACTTAACCCCAATTGCTTAAAAAAATAAAAAAGAAAGAAAGAAAAAAGAGAGGTTTTTGTTGCTTTTGCCTTGAAAAAGTAAATATAATGAGCACTATACAAACTGCCTGAAGTGAGAAATCAGTCTGTCCCCTGAAATTTCAATAGTATTTAAGCAATAGATGGAATGTTTTTTTTATTGAAGATTTAGAAATATCTATAGTCATTTATATACTGTACATATCTTAGACAAAACAAAGACGCCAGAGTTATTGAGCATGTGAGAAAGCATCTAGGAATTTTACTGTAGAAAAGGTAAATAGCAATACCTCCAAATTCCTTGTTCTTAAGAATGGCAAGTGTCTGCAAATTAGTCATTCTAAAAAGGAAAAAAAATCCTATTGAGTATTCAATGCATGAGTTGATTTAATGAAAAAAAAATAGAGCTCAATAAGAAAAAAAAAATGCATGTGTTTTTAAACCTGGAGTTAGGAGACAAGATTTAAGTCTATAAAAGCAATAATTAAAATCTAATGCCATATTATTTGAAACAGGACCTGAATATTCATGTTGAGTTAATTGCCATAGACCCTACAAATTCTGTTGGCAATGGTATATTGGGTGAATATTTTCCTAGATTTATTTGTTAATATAATGTTAGTTTTTATGGGAAAAAAACCAACAACTCTCTAACATGAAGGGTCTTCTGTTAGAAAAGTCACTAACGATTTAAAAACATATATTTAAGTCATATTTGCTGGAAATAAGTGGAAAATTGGTCTTTTGAGAATGCTGAAATCAGAGATGTTTAGTTTCTTTGTGTGTCAACTAATCAGGGGGAAGGGAATTTTTTTTTCTTTTTTAAAATGTAAAACAGATGAACCTATTGGAGTTCCATAGAAGCTGAATATTGTCCTGTTCCCTTTTGAAAGCTGCATTTTAGGAATGGGGAACCTGCAGCCTTGAGGCCACATATAGCCTTCTAGGTCCTGAGGTGCGACCTTTTGTCTGAGTCCAAGTTTTACAGAAAAAATCTTATTAAAGAGATTTGTTCTGTGAGGTTTGGATTCAGGCAAAGGGCCACCCATGAGGACCCAGAGGGCCACATGTGGCCTTCACACCACAGATTTCCCACCCCTAGAAATTGATCATGGGGTAAACTTCTGCATAATCCACCTAGCAGCTATTGTTGATTTCCTTCAGGCAAGTTAAGGTCTTGGAATCCTGGGAATTAACATATATGGAATCAGAAATGAGGAGTTAAGTGATTACAAGACTTGAACAAGTATAGATGGGCAATAACTGCCAATTAACCCATGCAGGTATCTCTACTAGACCCTATCAGATTTGTTCTGGCAAGGCGAACTGGACAAAACCTCAGCAATATAACTCAGGTGCATGTGATCAAGAAATTGAACGGTTGTGGCAATGCTGTTTGAATGTCCTAACCTTGAGAAACAACAATATGTCAAGGAACTGTATAAACATCCATGAATAAAAGACGTAAAGAGCAAATATAATTTTCTTGTATTTCTTTTTTTTTAAAGCTCCTATTTTTATATCTGTCAGGTATTGGATCAGGGTTATTTTTAAATGTCAAAATGAAAAGAAAAGATGTTTTGTCCTTGCTTAATTGACATTCTATTAGTGAGTAGAGCTGTATTTTATCTGCTCAACCTATCAAATCTATTTCAATGTTATCTTCATATACAGCTTTGTTCTACACCTCAACAATTGTGAAGATACAATGAAATAGTTTTCTGTCTTTCATATCCTACCAATAAGTTCCAAATAATTATTCATCAGGCAGTAAGCCCTTTTAGTTCTCCTTCCCCAAAATATTGTGGCATGGAAGGCAGGGAATAAGTATTTATTAATTTACTATTCTTGAAGGTATATGCTATTATCATCCTCATTTTACAGTACAGGAAACTGAGGCAAACAAAGATTAAGGGACCTTGCAGGTTCACACAGCTCATAAGCATCTGAGTTTAGAATTGAAGTCTTTCTGACTTCAGGTCCAGCATTCTATCAACTGCACCATTTAGCTGTACCGCTATATCATAGAAAAAGTGATACTGGATTTGAAGACCCAGAGACCTGACTTCAAAATCCTGCATTTGATGATCTACTGCATTCTGAAGCAAGTCACTTAATCTCTCTGTGCTATAGTATCCTCATATCTAAAGGAAGTGGGCTGGTCTGATGATATCTTAAATTTCCTCTCAATTTTAATATTTTAGCACATGATTTGTCATAAGTACAATATAGGAGTTGGCAACATATTTTGTGCGGGTCAGTGTCTATGTCTATGTCTGTGGCAGGAAGTAGAAACAGTTCAGTCCTGTGATTTCATCAGCTTGGGAAACTATGATGGAAATTTTCCTTACTGATATAGATTTGACATGGCAGTGATTGAATGACAAGCTACAGTCACACAACAAATAGCTATCAAAAGCAAACTTTTAAATTCCGATCTTTTTTGATTCCATGACCTGCCCCCTGTCACTACTGTATGGTTCCTCTCATGAAATGTTGTCCCTGTAAAGCAGGAGTTAGATTGGAATATACCCTGTTAATGCAGGAATTGGTCTCATTATGCCATGGGATTATTTTTATCCTTCATGGGATGCACTTGACATTTATAAAATTATTACATATAAAATTACTCTGGTGCGCCACGTACATGTTTAACCTTCTTGCATTGGATTGTAAGTTCCCTGAGGACTGGGACCATGTTGCATAAATTTTCCCCAACACACTTCTGGTGCTTAGTAAATGTTGGCTGAATACCAGTCAATAAAGAATGAGTGATGGTCATTTGAGGGTTTAAACTTATTATTATAATGGAATTAGACCCTGTGCAGAGAGAAAATGAATGTCTGTTGCTGACTATTAACACTGGAGATGTTCATCATTAAGAGCAAAGTTGCTTTCAATTTAATTTTAATAAAGGGCTAGGTAAACTGTTGCTGCTCTGTGGTACATCAGTGGTTTTTAAGACATGTTAGAATAATGTAGCCCTGAAAGAAGGACATTTCTAAATCTAAATCCACAATATAATAAAAGATACATAAATACTTAGAGGCAAGTGCTTTTCTGTTGACAGGCTGAAGTCATTTATCCTTTTTTATACTGAAGATTACATGCATTTCCGTGTGTCCTCATTTCTTTCTGTATCTTTAAAGTGATATAAGAAAGGTTTTTGGCTCCATTTTTCATCAACTCTAAAAATGGTGGCATTAGACAGCAAAGAGAATGCTTTAGATTCTGATACTGGTTATTCCATTCCATATGCAAATATACTTCTGTCATGTACGTGAACCATGATATGTAACTGTGACCATAAGGGAATTACAGAGGCAAAGGGATAAAGAGTTAATAATGGAGAAAGATAGAGCAGACAAAAAGGAGGACAAGGAAAAGGAGGAGGAAAGGAAGAAAGTTAATCAGTCATATCAGACACAGTGTTAAGCACTGGGATATAAAGAAAGGTAGGAGAGAGTCTCTGCTCTCAAGGAGTTCACAGTCTAATATGAAAACAACAGGGAAAGAGCTATGTATAAAGTAGGCATATGTGGGATAAAAAAAGAATAATAGGGCAAAAGGAAGAAAAAGATGAAGAAGAGGAAAGGGGAAGAAGAGCAAGAAGGAAGACAAGGATGAGGGACAGAGAGAAAGGAGAAGAGAAGGAGGGAAGGAAGACAGAATAAAGGAAGGAAAGAAGGAAGTAGGTGAAGAAGGAAAGAAGGAAGAAAGGAAGAGGAGGAACTCATGAAATTTAGTTCAAAGGATGTATATGAAGGACAATATTTCTTGCTCAGACTATGTGGGGAGAGATGTATTTTGGTCACTATTTGTATATTCAGCATACTGCAAAATTACGTGTTCACAATAATCAACTTTATAACCTGAAAATAAACTCTTTGGGCATCCATCTTCCGCAGTCTGATTTTGTGAATTGTGTCTATGTTCACCTACAAGCAAAACTTTTCAGAATAAAGCCATATCCAGGTGTATTTGAGATGAAGTTGTCACAGTCATTCCAGTTCATATCCAGTTGATATTAAAAATAGAGTTTTTTACAAGGTAAGCAACAGGGAAATTACATTTCTTAGATTCAGGTCCCCTACTCAATTGTCAAGTGATGTGGCATCAACATCAAGCAAAGAGTTTGATTTTATGACAATGTGTTTACAAATATATTAAGGGTGGAATTTCTAGGATGTTGAATGGGATTTGAGGTACATTTCTGGCTTATGATCACAGTAGATGCTTGTCTGCAGCCAAGTCTCTTGATAATATGATGGAAATGAGACTAGTGTTTATTTTCGTTCCTCTTGGTGGAAACTACCAATAAAAACACCTATTTGGATGGTGTTTTAAGTGCCACGAGGATGCACTAATTAAATATTGCAGAATGAATGTCCCGGAAAGGGTGTCACTCACATAAAAATGCTTCAATACAAAGTCAATTTTGAATACTGAAATGCCCCACATGAAATGCCAAATAAATTACTGGAGCTCATCAAAATGAAGGCACACATCACAAACTATTCCACAAGTCTCCATACTATAGTCTGAAATTAAAATCCAGCCTGCTTTGCTCCCCTTTTGTCCTTCTGCTACAAAGTGAGATTTCTTGATGGGGAAACCTCCATGGGATAGTGGTTTGGCTAAACTACAAGTTCTTCCCTGAGCCTAACTCCTTCTAGGCCCATTCTATTCAGAATACATAATAATTCAATGACAGCAGCTCAAAGAATTTCTTCTGGAAAAAAAGTAAAATTTAAGTCTATTATGGAACACTATATATAAATGAAGGTGATTTACCAAATTTCTGGATTTCAAATAGTAATAATAATCAAGTTAGAGATGGAAATTTGAATGTCATTATCACAGACTGGGGTAACTCCTATGTCTCCTTCCTGTTCACTTTGGTGCACTTTTCATTTGAGTAGCTGGATTTCCAGGGGCTTTTCATTTTTGCATTTCACCTCTATCTCAGATTTTGCCTAACTCATATTGTCTATGTTGTACTCATGAACTTCTTTTGTTTTCTTCTATGGTCATTTCTACATTAACAAGGGAAAATAGAGAATACTAATCAAAGGCGACACTGTTCTTTTTAACATTAGAGGCCATCATTCTCATATTTCTCATTTGATTTTCCTGACCACGATAAAGTTCTTCTCCTCTGACCTAGTTTCTTCCCCCTTCTCACTATATTTCTTAGTCCTCCTTTTCTTCTTAAAATATCTAGCAAAATGCTAAATTGAGATAATAATATCACCTACCTCACAGGGTTGTTGTAAGGATCACATGAGATATTTGCATAGCACCTAGCACAGTATCCAACCCAAAGGGGGTACTTTATAAATATTCCCTTCTCCTTTGCTCACTTAGTATAGACATATATGGTTATATGTTGTATAATACAATCAGAAGATAAGCTCCTTGAGGGAAGGGCTAATTTCACTTTTGTATTTCTACCCTTAGTATGTAGCTTAGGATCTGGCCCATAGTAAATACTTAAACAAATGTTTGCTGACTTGAAATTTAATTCAAAATTCTTTCAGCAAAAGGTAAAAGTCCTGTGTTTAGGACAGGTCATATTGATTCAGGGGCATGAATATTTATTTTCAGAAGCAATGTCTAAATTCATAGCATGATTGTTTCTAAGTGATGTAGGTTTATCCTAGGACATTTTTTCCCTACTCCAAGTGGATTGTCTGTGAGGCTTATCATCAAAGAGTGAGAGAGCAAACACGGAAGTTCATCTTACTGATAATATTGTTTGAACTGGTAGACATGCTGCAGCCACACTAGCTTTAGAGCAGAGGTTTTAAAATTGGAGAGAAGATGGTCTGTTGTAGTTTAAAAATGGGGAAGGCAATGGATGCAGAGGCATAATGTCAATGCATAATACAATGCAGACAGTAGTCATTTAACAAACGCTTATTGAAGAATTCATTGATTATTAAGTGGTAGCAGACATATCGATCAAAACAAGTTTTAGGAGCCAAGAGTCCTAGTTTGAATTGATGTTGGTAGTATTTTTTCTTAAATTTAGTACCATTTAAAAATTAAACTTTATTGATGCCTTTTGTTTTTACATTATAATCATTTCCTAATATATTGACACATCCATAGCACCTTATGAGCCTTGCCTTGGAAGAAAGAAAAAACAGTTAAGCCTATGTCCTAAAACCCATTCCACTTTGCAATAATTCAAATTGTTAGCATTCCCTTTACATATAGCCTAAGCTTTCCTTTGGGGAACTTCTATTCATAACCCTGAGTTTTGAATTTTGAGATTAAGCAGAACAAATCTAATCAAGATGGTTCAATGGAGAAATGTTAGATCTGGAGTCAGGAAGACTCTGAGTTCAAATCTACCCTCACATATTTACTAGCTGTGTGACCTTGGGTGAGTAATTTAACCTCTATTTCCTTAATTGTGAGGTAAAAATAATTGATAGCACCTATCTTATGGGTTAGTGTGAGAATAAAATGAGATAATATTTGTAAGGCACTTAGCACAGTGTGTGGCACAAAGTAATTGTTATGTAAGTGCTAGATATTGTTAATATCTCTTTAATATGACAACCATTCAAAATTAGCTGTCATATTCTCTGAGTCATATCTTCTCCAAGATAAATATGCCCAGTCTCCTGAACTGATTTCTTTTCTTCAGATCCAAGTTACCTGCTAAAGATAGCTCATTTACTCAATTAGCTAAGTCACATCAAGACAATAAGCATTTATTTCATATGCCCTATGTTGCTATGCAAAACACTAGGACTACAAAGAAAAGCAAATATAGTCCCCTCCATCAAGGAGTTTATATTGTAAAAGGGAGGCAGTATGTAAACATATAAAGTATGGCAATGGGGGACATGAGAGAAAGGAAGACAAGGGAAGTCCTCCTGTATAAGATAGGATTTAAATTGAATCTTGAATGAAGAAATGGAATCCAGAGGTACAGGAAAGGGAGGAGCATATTTCAGTTATGGGAAATTGTCTTTAAGAAACCTTGATATCAGGAAATAAAGTGTGCCTGTGAATAACAGTAAGGCCAATATTAGTGGATTATAAGAGTACAAAGAGGAGAGTAAGGTGTAATAAAGCTGAAAAAGTAGAAAGGAGTCAGTTTGTAAAAGTCTTTAAAAGCCCAAAAGAAGATTATAATATTTGTTTCTTGAAATAAGTATCTAGAATTTGCAGATCTGGGGTGTGACATAGTCCCATTCTTTAGGAAGATCACTCTAGCTACTGAAAGGATACCTTAGAATGGGGAAACATTTGAGGCAGAGACATATTTAAATAATCCAGGCAGGAGGTGATAAGGACCTATAATAGGATATTGACTGTGTCACCTGGACAGTAGACAGCATATATGAAATATATGAAGGTAGAAATAAGAAGACTCAACAACATATTGAATGTATGGGTAAATGGAAGTAGACAGTTGAGGATGAGTCAAGAATTAGGGAATTGAAACCTAGGTTGCAAGCCTAGGTGACTGGGAGAATACTGATGCCCTTGACATTAGTGGGCAACTTTGGAAGGGAGGGTTTAGGAAGTCTGAATTCAGTCAAAGAGACACCCTTGAGGACCTAGAGAGCCTCATGTGTTCCCCACCCATGATTAGGAAGAAAGATGATGAGATCTGTTTTGGATATTTCAAGTTTAAGATTTCTATGGGACATCTAGTTTGAGATGAACAACAGACAGTTAATAATTCAACATGGAAGTCAGGAGAGACATCAGGGTTGGATTGATAGATGTGAGAATGATTTGAATAAAGATGACTACTGAATCCATAGTGACTGATGAGGTCACCAAGTGACATAATATAAAGGGAGGCAAGAAGAATGACAAGGATAGTATTTGGGGTGCCATCTGTGATCCATCACGACTTCAAATCAAAGATCAAACAAAGGAGACTGAGAGGTGGTCAGGCAGATAGGAGGAGAACCTCAAAAGAAAAGTATCATAAAAACCTAGAGAGAAGAGAGTCTAGAGAACAAGGAGGTGGTTGACAGAGTCAAATGCAGCAAACAGGTCAAGAAGAATGAGGACTGAGGAGAGGCCATCAGACTTGTCAAATAAGAAATCATTCTCATATTGGATAAAATATTTAATCAACAAACACTTATTCAATTCCTCTTAGGATCCAGGACCTTTGCTGGGTTCTGGATAAACAGAAAACACAAAAAATAAATGTAAGGGATTAAAAAGCACAATCAAGGAGCTCACATAGTATTGGGAAAATGAAGATGATTTATTTAGATAATTGCTGCTTAAGCTAGATTCTTCTAGCTCTCTCCACAACCCCATCTCTGTTTTCTTGGGGTCACTGAAATTGAAATGCAATCTGTCAGGTTTATTAATCAAACTGAAACCCACCTGAGGATGCCCAAAACACTCCACAATGGAAAGACAGGTGAAAACTCAGGGGAGATGTAGAACAGATCATTTATTCCATAGTCACATACACTAGGAACTGCATCAATATAGGTAAGATATTCTGCATGACCACTCAAGAGCAAAGCTCTTAATCTCAGGCCAGTGTGGGATTACAGCTCCAAGTTGCAATGGTGTTTCAGAATGCCATATGTCTGGGTAGGGGTGAAGGTAGAGGGACAGAACAGTCCAATGGTGCCAGTAAGCTTTTGTGTAAGGTAATTAAATCCTAGGGCATAGGCTAGAATATTTCATTTTAGTGAATGTTACAACTCAGAATAGTGAATATTGAAGAGCCCCAAAGAGGCCTCTATCTGGTCCCACTACAAGCCAAGCTTGTTCTTGGGTATAACAATAAACACATCATTTAATTGCTCTGGCCTGAAAAGGACTAGAGCTCTGAGTGTTACCTATGGTTTCTTCTCCTCTCGGGAAAATGTCAGTGAACCAGGCTGGTATACAAGTTGCTGAGTGTCATAAGGCGAGAGTGTGTGAGTAGGCATAGAAAAAGAAATGTTTGTGAGATCAAGCAACTCAACAGCTGTTTATTAGCTGTTATATTTCCACACAAGGGGGAATGATGATGCCAAAATAATCCTAACCGTTATTTGTGTTCCTTTCTCAATGTGACTTAATATATCATGAAATAACCACTTTTAAAATTTCTGGTTTGTATTTTATTACTTGTGCAATTGGGACTCTGGGGATTGTAAACTGATCATTTTAGTGAAATCACTTGGAAAAAGGAAAAGAAGAAAACTAATGAAAATAAGAAAAAAGAAGGCAAATAAAGCCAGCATCACATTCAACAAACATTTATTAATTAAGGACATTGGGCTGGGTACTGAGAGGAAGGCATAAACATTCATTGGAATCCTCCCTCTCCTAGAGACTACTACCTGGCTGTCATTGGGTAAGATATGGAGCTTGTATAGGCATGGGTTCACTTATCTGGAAAATGAGGGGAATTAGATTAGGAACTTCTAATGTCCTTTCTTTTCCTTTAAAATTTTATTTTATTCTGAACTTAAAGGAATAAAACAAGCATTTCCATAGCAGTGGAATAGAATAGAAAAAAGATTATTTTATATGAAACTGCAAATCTATTATGCACATATATGTATGCATGTCAAACTATTCTATACATATTTTTATTTATTACTTCTTTCTCTGGATACAGAGTGTCTTCTTTCATATATCCTCTGTAGTTAATTTGGGTATTTGTAATAGGCAAAATGACTTAGTTACTCAAAGTTGTTCTTAAAACAATATTGTTGTTACAGTATATAATGTTCTCTTGGTCCTCTCCATCTTTAGATCCAGAGATCCAATGTCTGGGCTTTTAGGGAACTGACAATATAGCAAAGAGAGAACACAAATAACTATTTTTTAAAAAGATAGGGGCAGCTAAGTGATGAGGCGAATAGAGCACTGGCTCTGGAATCAGGAGGACCTGATTTCAAATCTGGCCTCAGACACTTGTCACGTGCTAGCTGTGTGACCTTAGGCAAATCACTTAACCTCAATTGCCTTGCCTTATGCCTCCAAAAAAACCACGATAACATTATAAGAATCTAGGAAATGTCAATGTGCTATGAGAGATTCAAGGAAGGAAGCGTTTTGATACATATTTTTCCAAATAGGTTAGCAGTTGTCTTTAGATTTGTACTTTTGCCTTGACCTGAGTACCTTGATTAATGTAATAATTTTAGAGCAAGAATGAACCTTCTGGGGGTGGCTAGGTGGCACAGTGAGTAAGAGCCCTGGGCCTGGAGTCCAGAGGACCCGGGATTGGTTCTGGCCTCAGATACTTAAAACCCACACAAAAATAACTAGCTGTGTAACCTTGGGCAAGGTACTTAACCCCAATTGCTTTAAAAAAAAAAAAAAAAGAATGAACCTTCTGGATCCTCTACAACAACATACTTTTTTTAGAGTTCAAGAGGTTAAGTGAATTTTGAGCCCTGCCTCAAATTCATACTGATTCCATGACCCTAGGCAAGACCCAATCTGCCAATGGTCTACACAACTCTCTAAGCTGGTGAGTAGCAAAGTGCATTCCTGTTTTCAAAGGTAGAGGGGGCTCTCCTTACCAAAAACACCATAGATTCCAGATTTGATGTATGTATCACTAGACTGTAAGTTCCACGTGGGCAGGGCCTACATCTAAATAATGTTTGTATTTCTAGCTGTGCCTAAAACAGAATTTTGTACACCATAAGCAGTTAATTAATAGTTATCAAAGGAATGGATATAACAAATAAGACAGGTAACAGAAACAATAAACTTTCAAAATAAACAATGTGTTTTGAAAATATGTATCTTGTTATTAACTCACAGAAGGTCTAAAGTTTCTGACAGGATAGTAATTAGACAAATAATATAAAATTAGCTTTTACACTCCAGAGAAGAGAAAACAATTTTTTTTTTTTTATGTGGCACCCTGTGTCAGCCTTCATTCTGCTGAGATTGGGCAGAATTTCCCATTAACGGTCTGGAGAATATCAGAAATGGTTTCTAGCATTAAAAAAAAAAAAAGTTTCTTTCTTTGTATCCCAAGAGAATATCTCACTGTCTTGGATAACATAGACATTCTTTTTAAGGCTCACTTCAACTGCTACTTCTCAAAAGATAGTTTTCCTCACTTACCCAGTTAAAGCATCATATAATTTGATAGTTGGAAGGCCCTCACTGGCCATCTAATCCAACCCACATTCAAAAGCAATTAAAACAGATCCAACAAATTGTCTTCCAGCCTCTACTTGAAGAATTCCAAGGAAGGAAGAACTCACCATAGCTCAAGGTAGCCTAATTTACATTTGGATGACTTTACTAATAACTAAAATGGGTGAGGAGTGGTATAATTGTGCTGAATGCATCCTGCAGAATGTGATTTCAGGATGATGGACAGAATGAGAAGATGAGGGGGAGATTTGATTCAATTTATAGAGAACAGAGTCATACTTCATTCTTATTTTGAAAGAGGAAATATGTGATTCTAGATTTTCTTGCGTACCAATTCTTTTTTTTTTCTTTTTGGAGGGGGAAGATAGAGCAATTGGGATTAAGTGACTTGCCCAGGGTCACATGGCTAGGTTTTTGTGTTAAATGTCTGAGGCCAGATTTGAACTCAGGTCCCCCTGACTCCAGGGCTGGTGCTCTATTCACTGCGTGACCTAGCCATCTCTTGTGTACCAATTCTTGACACATGAAAAGAGAGAAATGGACTTTGTAGGGCAGACAAGTAAAGAAAACTTACATGTCCATTATTTCAAGCCTGTTTTTCTAGGGACTTTATGGAATATTTCCTTGAATAAGGAAGACCCACCACAGACTATCGAATAGTCAAGGTGTAAAGTGACAAGGGCCTTTAATAGTGTGGTAGCAATGTCAGAGGAGAGAAGGGGACATTTTTTGGAGATATTACAAAGTTATTACTAGTATTTGACTGCTATTTGGATATGGATGGATGAGAGAGAGTGGGGAGTAGAACATGGCAACTAGGTTGCAAGCATAGGGAACTGGGGCAATGGTAGTATTCTTGACCATAAAGGGGAAATTAGATAGAGAGGAGGGTTTGTGGATACCATTTAAGGAGATCATTCACCCTGGTGTAGTTTCTGGTATATTTTAATCTGTAGAGCTTCTCCAATTTCTATTTGTTATCTCCTTAGATAAATGAGCTTATATAATATTGACTGTAATATCAGAGGGAAAGAATCAAGCTTCTGAGTTGAAGCTTGGATTACATTTTCACTTAAAGGATACAGATCAGAGATTCTAAATGTTTCAACCCCCATTCAAAATGTATGCCTCTAGAGAAGCAATATTTGAGGGAGGCAAATATACATAATTCTAGTACACTGCCCCTTTCTTTTAGAGGATAATTAATAGGCTATCCTTATGGCCCCTTTGTTCCCCTCAAGATAGGCATCTTGTTTGGTGAGGAGCCAGCCAGAATATAGAAATATCCATGATTCCCCTCAAGTCACTTGCCTATACATTTAGGTATCCCGTGTGAATATATACATCTTACATAGATAGCATACACCTTACATATTTGTTAGGAACTTTCCCCCGACATCAAGTCTAAACTAGCTTCTTTGCAACTTCTATGTATTACTCATATTTCTGTACTCTGGGGTCACCCATAACAAATTGAATCTTTCTTTTATGTGAGAGACTTTCACATATTTGGAGACAGATATCATGTCCCCTCTGAGTCTTATCTTCTCACTAAATGTAACCAGATTCTCAATGCATCCACATAATTGTCAGTGCCTCCAAAAAACTAGAATGTATTTATCTTGTATTTTATATTAATTTCTCTGTGTCCATATTGTGCCTTACCAGTAACAAGAATGAGGGAAACAGCTGTCTCAGTTCTGGATTTGTATGCCCAGCCGCACACAGTGCCTGGCACATACCAAATGCTTGTAGAATGAAATTGAACAGATAACTGTTTTTTGAATGATTGGATTGAATTTTGCCTGGTAAAAAAGCTGTATAATCTACTTTGGGCAGTATCCATTTGCATTCTCTGAGATAATCACTCTGTTGGGTAGGGTGTGTCAGCCAGAAAAGAGTAAGATATCCTTGAGCACCTGAAGTGTTTTCCTTTTCTTCTGAATCTGTCACAGTGAAAGTTCAGGAACTGGCTACAGTCACAACTTCTACTTTGAACCCATTGATTTGTTTACTAATTAGATAAGAGACTGTGTCCTGGTTAGGATCTGATAACAATCACATCTGGGTATGTTTTGACTGTGAAAGTGATAAATTACACTTCTGTTTATTCTTTTGATCCCAATGTTAGTTGTGTGTGTCTGTGTGTGTGTGTTTGTGTTGTATTTCTTTGATATGTTGAAAAAAATCAGCCTGCAGAGATCAGTTAAGGTAGAATCATGTTTGTTTAAAGGAAATTTGTTAGGCTAGCCTCATAGAAAATTTATTTTGCCCCCTCCCATAGTATTTGAACCTTTGGCCCAAGTCCATACCTAAAGAAGGTTCTTCAGAAGAGCTACTAAAATAAAAGTACAAAAATAGATATAAAAAGTAGCTAGAAAATGACACAATATTAAAAAGAAACCAGGTTTTGAGATGAAATTGATCCAAATTTATTAAATACTGGCAAATCGACAGCCACTGCCATCAGATTATGTCTTCATATGGTTCAAATTTTGAACCATTCAATATGGGCCAATATCAAGTCAGTCAAACTAGTCCTTAGCAAGTGCCTATTCTGTGTAAGGAACTATGGGGATCAAGGAGAGGCAAACAGCAGTCTCTCCTTTCAAGCAGGTCACAGTCTATTGGGGGAGAGAATATGCAAACAATTACATACAAACAAGATATATACATTATAAATTGTGTGTAATCTCAGAGGGGAAGCAATAAGATTAAGAGGGACTGGGAAAGCTTCTTATATTGTTTGGGACTTTAGTTGAGACTTGAAGGAAGCCAAGGAAGGTAAAAGGCAGAGAAGGCCTAGGAACAGCTAGATATATACACACACACATACATACATACACACATATACATATATACATACACATACATACATATATACATATATACATATGTATTATTTCCTCCTCAATTACATGTAAAAGCAATTTTAAATGTTCACTTTTTTTTTAAGTTTTGAGTTCAAAATTCTATCCCTCCCTTCCTCCTTTCCTCCCTCCTTGAGCTGGTAAGAAATCTGATATAAATTATATGTGTGCAATCATAATATTTTCATATTAGTCATTTTGTGCAAGAAGAGAGACAGACAGAGAAAGAGAGAGGAAGAGAGAGAGATAGGAGAAAAGAGAGAGAAATAGAAGAGAGAGAGGAGGGAGAGAGGGAAAGGCAGAGAAAGAGAGGAAGGAAGGAAGGAAGGAAGGAAGGAAGGGAGGAAGGAAGGAAGGAAGGAAGGAAGGAAGGAAGGAAGGAAGGAAGGAAGGAAGGAAGGGAGGGAGGGAGGAAAAGTGAAAACAGTACGCTTCAGTCTATCTTCAGACAAC
The DNA here is from genome assembly GCA_011680675.1 of Gymnobelideus leadbeateri. Lineage (NCBI taxonomy): Eukaryota > Metazoa > Chordata > Mammalia > Diprotodontia > Petauridae > Gymnobelideus > Gymnobelideus leadbeateri. Next base: position 350,297 of record WOXC01008461.1, read on the forward strand.
ATCAGTTCTTATTCTGGAAGTGGATAGCATTTTTCATCATGACTCTTTTGGGATTATCTTGAATCATTGTATTTCTGAGGATAGCCAAATCATTCACAGTTCTTCACAGTTCAATATATCTCTTACTGTGTATAATGTTCACCTGGTTCTGATAACTTCACTTTGTATCAGTTTACATAAGTTTTTCTGTTTTTTTTCTTCTGAAATCATTCTACTTGCATTTATTATAGTACAGTAATATTCCATCACAATCATATACTACAACTTGTTCAGCCATTCCCCAAATGAAGGACATTTCTTCAATTTCCAATTTTTAGCCATCCCAAAAAAGAATAGCTATAAATATTTTTGTACAGAGAGGATCACCTCCCCCTTTTAAATCTCTTTGGGATGCAATCCTAACAGCAATAGCTGGAAGAAAGAGCATACACAGGCTACATTCCTTTGCCAATAGTACCAAAATGCTCTCAGTTCACAACTGATCAGTTCACAACTCCATCTACAATGTATTAGCATCCCAGGTTTTCTACATTCCCTCCAACATTTACTATTTTCCTTTTCTGCCCTATTAGCCAATCTGATAGGTGGTAGCTAAGAGTTGTTTGCATTTGCTATTGCTCCAGCAAAGAGTAATTTGAATCCTTCTAATCAGTGCTTTAGAGCATTTTCTTAATATGACAATAAATAACTTTTATTTCTTCATCTGAAAACTGCCTATTCATGTTCTTTGGCCTTTTATCAACTGAAGAATGACTTGTATTCTTATAAATTTGACTCTGTTTAGAGTTGATTTTTTTAAAGAAACACCAAGAAGGCCAATGTAAGTGGCTCCAAGAATATATGATGGAGAGTAAAGTGAAAGAAGACAAGAAAGGTAGGAAGGAACAAAGTTATGAAGGGCTTTGAAAGAAAGAATATTTTATATTTAATCCTAGATGTTATAGGGAACTATTGCAGTTAGTGAGTAGGAAGTCAGACCTGTGTTTTAGGAAAATCTAACAAATGAGTGGAGGCTGGATGGGAATGAAAAGAGACTTGAAGCAGGGAGACCAAACAAGCGACTGAAATAATCCAGGTATAAGGTGTTTAGGATCTGTACCAAAGTGGTAGCATTGTCAAAGGAGAGAAGGGGATATACATTGAGGAAGTTATAAAGATGATTTGACCACTGTTTGGATAGAGGAGGATGAGAAAGTGAGGAGTATAGTATGGCACCTAGATTGCAAGCCTGGAGAAACTGGATAATGTTAGTACCCTTGACCCTGATAAGAAAGTTAGGAAGAGTGGAGGGCTTGTAGAGAGACATAAGGAGTTCAGTTTTAGACACGGGTTAAAGATGACTATGGAACTTGCAATTTGAGATGCCCACAGGTAGTTGGAGGTGCAAGACTAGAGGCTGGCTGGAGAAGTTGATCTGAAAGTCACCTGCAGAGAGATGAAATTGAATCTACAGAAGGTAATGAGATTACCAAGCAGAATGACATCGTGGGAAAAGAATTCTTAGATCCTCTGATCTAAGATAGAACTTTGGCACACTTAGCAGATATGATGTGGATAAATATCTATCAAAGAAAATTGAGAAGGAATTGTGAGTTAGGTAGGAGGGGAGCCAAAATAGTGGTGCAATAGTGGATAGAGCAATTTCAGTTGAATGATGAAGTCAGAAACCATACTGCAAAGAGTTAAAAAAGAAAGAGTGAAAGGAAAAAATGGAAATGCCTATGGATGATAGCTTTCTCTATGAGTTAGGGCACAAAATGGAGGAGAAATATAGGAAAGTGGTTATTAGGATCGGATGGATTGTGAGGTTTTAGAGAATGGGCAAGATTTGGATATGTCTGTAGACAATAGGGGAGTAAACTGTAGAAAACAGAGGGATTGAATATCAGTGAAGGAATAAGGGTGATAGAGTGTGCAATCTGCTAGAGAAGAAGGGATGAAATGGGATCACTTGAAAAGGGATGAGAGTAGCAAAAAGAATTTGCATTATGAAATGAAGAACATCAAAGAAGAGGGAGCTCTCTGCAAATGATCACGATTTTTTTCAGAGAATTATGAGGTAACATTCTTAGCTGAGAGGGTAGGGGGAGGAATAGTTATGGAAGGCTTAAGGAGGGATGAAAAGATTTAGGAGAATACTGTAGTAAGTGTGATAGTAGGTCTACAAGTATTATTGTGCAAAAAGATTACCTAACAGCAGAGAGAGCCCAGTTGACATTATGTAATAAACTTTTGTGAATCTTGTTAGCATGTTTTTTCTTCTATTTTCTCCAACTTCATTTAGGAAGCAACATGTGAGTAGGAAAGAAAATATTAGATGGTAAAAATAATCCAGGGGTGGGGTTTGGCAGGGCAAGACCACCAATAGGATAAGGAGGCAAGGGACTCAAGAGAAGAGGACAGTGTAGATTTGAAATAGTTCATCAGGAAGATAAGATGGGGAAGGGAAGATAATGGAACCAATGTAGGGGTGACAGCCTGAGGAAGAGTAGAGGTAGAAAGATTAGAGGTCATTGTGAGGACAAAGAACAAGGTTTGCATTTGCAAGGAAAAGGGAGAGGCAAAATGACAACAGATTACTATCATAAAAGAATTTTGGAGTTGATGAACATGGATGTAGAATACTTGCGGGTGATGGCGAGATCAAAAGTATAACTATTTATGCTTATACCTATGAAAGAGTAGAGGTATGGGTAATGAGAAATGACTGAGTTCAATACTTAGGAGTCTGGGTATTTGAGGGAATATAATTAAATATGATGAAGCTCCCTTAGTACAAGGGAAGTAGCTAGAGAGGAATACCTGTCTGTGAGCCAGACACTGATCTCACTGAAGATGAAAGAAGAGTATTCTGGAAATTTTAGGCAATGACTACCAGAATCTTGATTAGGTGATAAAAATGAATGGAAAGAAAGGTTAGTGAGTGATGGTGATAGAGGGAGTGGTATTGGGCAGCAAAGAATAAATGGACTCCTCTACTTTGACCAGTGAGTTGGGAGAATGAATAAAAGTGCAGCCAGTACAGGAAAAGGTAGTCAGAAAGGCTATCTCAAGCAACTTTGGTAAATATGTTAATATTTGCTGTTAATAATGCTTATTACTTCTTTCTGAATGTGTCTAGAAATATGCAGCATAATGACTACTTTTACAATTTCTAAATATTTTGTAATTTATGATGTGCATAATCTGCCTTCTACCCTCTTGTTGTTTACACTTACCTTGTAAGGTGCAAATACATGTCTCTCTTCAAATTTTAAAATTCATTGACTTCCCCGGAGTCATAAAGCTAGCAAGTGTCATAGGTGAGATTTGAACGCAGTTCTCTTCTCAATCTAAGCCCAGAGTTCTTTCAATTGTCTTTGAATGAGAGGAGAATTGTGTTTGATAACACTTCAGATACATATTAGCTATGTGGCCACCAGATCCAAGATGGAGGAAAGTAGATTTCCCTACCACACAAGTCATAAATTATGAAATATTGAAAAATTTTACAAGTAATCATTACACAGACTACTTCCAGACACATTCAGGGAAAAAAAAAAACATATCCAAGACTAAATTATAATACTCATCCTCCCACTTTCTTTTTATACTGAAATGTTACAATGAAATCAATCCAAAAATGGAACCTCCCATACCCCCTGCCCTGGAATGTTTCTAATAGCTTAAGTGTTCAGGTTTAGAAAAGTAGGGGCAGCAAAGCTGTGTGAATTCCTATTACTCTCCACCTAGGCAGGTTTTGTGTTTACCTTCCATGCTCATCATAAGCAACAGGGGTTATAATGTCTGCTATGCAGTTAGAATAATATAAAGATCATTTTCTGTCATAGAAGCCAATTAATATGATGAGGCGTCAAGGGGGTAACGTGAAGCTTGATCTTTATGAATTTGAAGTGGCATGTTCAGTTTAGACAGATTAATTAAAACACCCAGGTACATGTTGTTATCCTATCGAATCCACATCCTTTTTGGAACCAAGGTTGCATTAGATTGATAAAATGGGATATTAATGCAGAGAGGTGCTAATTAAATGTAAATAAAGGCCATTATGAACTTTTCATCTGAGCTCAACTGGTGTCATTTTATGAAATAAAAATGGTGTCAATCAGTAGCCTGGGTGGATGACTCTTTATTTTCTACTAAAGGGGATTCTAACATGTCATTATTGATGAGGTCATTTGAATTAAATATAATAAAAGCTCAGCTGACCATTTGCCTGGGCCATGTGACATGGCTTACATGTAGCCATTCATTCATAGGAAACAATGAGTTTATTCTCTCAGTAAAATAATTGTAGAATCCCTTCCAGACTAAATTCTCCAGTTCATATGGGAAAGTCTCTAAGATTTCATCCCCAACCCCAATTCTTTCTAGATTTGTTAACTGTGCACATTCACCTCCATAACAATGAAGACTTTTCTTTGTTCCTGCTTCCTAAAGAGAAAACTCATCACCCCTCACCTCCCCACACCACATACACAATCAAAATGCTCACATGCTGCAAACCAAGGAAGGCTAGAATCTCTGAAGAAATCTAAATTTTTGGTAGCCCAGTGGCCACTTGAGTTCTATATGGTGGTCATAAGCAACACATTACCAAAAATGACTTTAAAAAAAACACATAGTAGATATGGTGGGAATTTATGACTACAAAAGTAGACAAGCCAGACATTTAGGCAGAGTGATAGATGTTAGTATATGTTTTTGAAACAATTGTTAACTTAGGTGAAATATCCTTATAATTTCATAGCTATTCTTCAACCCAGGTATTTCTCTGGTCACTCTGAGGTGTTAAAAAGTCTTGAGGAAGACCTCAATCATCTTAGGGATATCTTCTATGGAGGATTTAAGTCAAGATATTCACAATATAAGAGAAAACATTGAAGGGTTGTTGTCTTTACTCACATTAGAGGAATGAGATCCTGGATCTAATGGGATATTGAAAGATAACGCTGAGTTCATTTTTCAACTTCTCTCTCCATTATTTGGTTTTCAAACATCTGGACATGTATACATATACATATGTATACATATATACATGCACATGTATATATACATATATACACATAATTGACATGTTAAAAAAGCAGGATTTGAACGCATTTTGGGTATAGTTTTTTTTTTAATTTTCTATGTCATAGAGCTCATAATGGTATAGAAAAGAAGTGTCAAATGTGAAAACTGCCTGCAGCAATCTAGAGTAAACCAGATTAAAGTGTAATTGGGAAATATTTTTTTAAAATAAATAATACAATAGAATACAGAAAATGTTAAGAATACATGGTTTTCTAAGTCAATATGTAGCCTACAGGGATCCTTGTATATGTTTTAGTGGCCCCTGTTTCTCTTGGAATTTGACAACACTAGTATAGAATACTTTTAAATTATAATGGACAACAGAATAGAGATCCAAAAAAAAAAAAAAACTTTGGCAGGCTAGAATTTTTGGCTGAGAAAAGAAACTGTAATAAGGATGAATACAAAATATTACAGTAGGGGTCAAAAAATCAACTTTATCAACACAGTATCTAATGACAGTAGTTTGTATCAAAAAGATCTGGAGATTTTAATGCACTATTATCTCAGAGTAAATAAAAATTTAAGCTGCATTAAATTAAGTAAATTCAACAAGAATTTATTAAGCAAATTGGAAAATAGTTTGGCAGAAACTAGGTATAGACCAATGTCTCACACTATATCAATATAAGGGCAAAATAGGTATATTACTTAGACATAAAAGGTGATAACATAAGCAAATTAGGGGAGCATGGAATAGTTTACCTGTCAGGTCTATAAATAAGGGAAGAATTTTTGTCCAAACAAGAAATAGAGAACATTATAATATGTAAAATAATGATTCTGATTACATTTAATTATTTTTTTGCACAAACAAAATGCAGTCAAAATTAGAAGAAAACAGAAAGTTGTGGGGGGGGTGGTTACAGCAAGTATCTTTGATAAAGACATCATTTATCAATATATAGAGAACTGAATCAAATTTATAAGAATATAAGTAATTGCTCAATTCATAAATGGTCAAAGGATATGAATGGGCAGGTTTCAGAAGCATAAATCAAAGCTATCAATAGTTACATGAAAAAAACCCTCTAAATCAATATTGATTAGAAAATTACAAATTAAAACAACTCTGAGGTACCACCTCACTCACACCTATCATATTGGCTAATATAATAGAAGAGGCAAATGATTAATATTGTAATGGATGTAGGAAAATTGAAACACTAGTGCACCATTAGTGGAACTATAAGCTGATCCAGCCATTCTGGAAAGGAATTTGGAAGTAAGGCCAAAGGGCTATAGGACTTTGCAGACCCTTTGACTCAGGTCTACATCCTAAAGAAATTTTAAAAAGAAAGCAAAAGAAAAGAAAAAGAACTTCTTGGTATAAAAAGATGTACAGATTTTCATGAAATAATGAAAAGTAAAATGAGCAGAACCAAAAGTATGTTGTATATAGTAATAGCAATATTATCGTGAGAACAACTTTGAGTGACTAGGTCATTGAAACTATTATAAATACCCAAATTAACCCTGAAGAACCTATGACAGAAGATGCTATCTGTATACAGAAAAAAGAATTGATTTATAGAAGTTTATATAGAAAGTTTTTACATATTTATGTCTAATAGTAGCTCATCTCTAGGGCGGGAGAGAGGAAAAAAAAAGAAAGTTACGTGATGACTTTATTACATATGTGAAAAGAATAGCAAGATGTACATAATACGATTGAGATTTCATATGCAATCATCTTTTTCTCCCATTTTCTACCATGTTATGAAAATACTTGTTTTATTTCTTAAGTTCAGAACAAAATTAAATTAAATTAAAAATTTTTATAGCAGCTTTTTTGTGTTGGCAAAAAAAAATAGAAATTGAGATATTCATCAAATGGGAATTGGCTGAAAAATTTGTGGTATACAATTGTAATGGAAAACTACTGTGCTATGCAAAAGGATGAACAGCATGCTTTCAGAAAAACCTGGAAGGACTTACAAGAACTGATGTAGAGTGAAGTGAGCAGTACCAGGAGAATACTGTACACAGTAACAGTAATATTGAATTATAATCAACTGTGAATGATTTAGTTATTCTCAGCCATACAATGATCCAAGACAATTCTAAAGTACTCATCACTAAACATGCTATCCACATTCAGAGAAAGAACCAATGGAGTCTGAATGCAGATAGAAACATACTATTTTTGTTTTTTTATTATTATTTTTTGGTCTATGTTGTCTTTCACAACATGACTAATATGGAAATATGTTTAACATGATCGCAACATATATCCTATATCAAATTGATTGGCATCTGAGGGATAGGGGACTGGAGGGAGGGAGGAATAGAAAGAATTTGAAACAAATTTTTTTTAAAAAAAAGAATGTTAGAATTGTATTTACAAGTAATTGGGAAAATATTCAACATTGTATAATATAATTTATTAAGCACCTACTTTGTGTCAGGCACTATGCTAACAGATAAGAAAACAAAGGGTAAAAAAATCATTCCCTACCCTCAAAACTTTGTGTTCTAGTGGAAGAAATCTTTGACTTCTAGGAATAAAGTGATAGTTGGTTTCACTCCTTATTAGACTGCATCTTATATATTGTATTGAGTCTTGTGCACCACATTTTTTAGGAAAAAAGAATATTGATATATGGCAAGCATCCAAAGGAATGCAATCAGAAGCATGAAACCCTTCAAGTCATATGAGTCCGTATGAGGACTGATTAAAGGAAATGCAAATGTTTAATCTGCAGAAGGGAAAACTCAGGGCAGACACAATGGCTGTGTTTAACTATTTGAAGGTCTGTCATATGGAAGAGAGATTATATTTTATTTGTTTGACTCCATAGAGCAGAACTCAAACCAAGACATGAACATTGAAAAGATGCAAATTGAGGCTTGATTTCAGGGGGGAAATAGTTCCTAACAATTAGAGCTGTCCAAATTGGAATAGGTTGATTTGGAAGGTGCTGGATCCTCTCTAAATAAATTTCTGTAATCTAAGATTTGATGATGCTATAATAGAAATTCATTCTTAGTTAAATGTTGAAATAGAAGACTTCTGGGGTCCCTTTCAACTCTAAAATCCTGTGCTTCCTTGAAATTATTATTCTATTCTAACTTCGTGTATACTTGGCACAGTGACTTCTTGTTGTTACATAAATATTTCTGCATATGGATTTTTATTTTTAACAACTAAGTGACATTTATAGTCACTCACTGGGGATTCCCATACCCATTTGGAAAGTATGTCTTGCTGGCAAGAAATATTAAGTTTTATACTCCCTAAGCTTTTCAGAGATCAATCAACATTTCATTCCTCAACTCTACCTTTCTTTTCAGAGCTACACCTAGTTATTATTGAAGGGCATAGATTTATACATTGACCAAAACAGAACTTGTCTCTGAGCCCCCAACCGCTAGTGAAAATCCATTCTTTACTTGGATTAGATTAGATTAGATTGGATTGAATTCCTAATCTCTTCTTCCCCAGCTACCAATGTTTCCCCTGAAAATCACCTTAAATTTGTTTTCTATAAACATATATGTTTAGAGGTTGTCCCTTATAATGCAAATTCCTCAAGGGCAGGGATAATTTTATTTTTGTCTTTGCAACTTTAGTGTCTAGCACAGTGCCTGGCACAGAGGAAGTCTTAATAAATGCTTGTTCAATTTGATGGGTTGCTCTATTTCAGTGAGTGCTTGTCATAAAAATGTTAATATACTAGATTCACCTCTGCATTGGTAGAGAGAGTTTCCCCATCTGGGATTTCCCTACACCAATGAAATCACAAGCCCAGTCCATTTTCTTACCCTCTAAATGCACTGTAAAGTGTTCCAATTTTATAGATGAGGAAACTAAAAGAAGTAAAGTGCCTGGCCCAGTGTCATAACAATAATCTGAAGTGGGATTTGAAACCATCTTTTAAAAAAAATTTTAGTCTAGTTTTCTGTACAACTAGAAAATAATTAGAAGACAGTATAAAAATGATTGTTTTGTTTTGTGTGACAAACTATGGGAAAGTTTCTAAAAAATTGATAGCCCTGCACATTTCTTCACTGTTAAAGACAGAAATTACCCATTTGGTATTCTCTTTCTTTGGTTGAAGCAATAATTATCTATATATAATTTCTCCATAGGCCTCAGAACTGACATAATAACATCATGTCTTATGTATGTCTAGTTATTGAAGCTATAAATCAAAAGAGAAACAAATGAAAACCTAGTCCTGCTTGAAATAATAATTCCAAGTCAAATTTATGTTAAATTAACCTATTGCTTGAGAGGTTATACATGATATTATTTTTATCATTAGCATTGTCTGGCTTCTGTGTGTTTATCATATTAACTGTGCCAGAATCTTTGGAGATCTAAAATATTCTTTCTCTTGTGTTCTCTAACATTTATTCCTCAAGGAAACACACAAAGAACTTTAATTTCTACCAGGACAGTAATTTTTTGTTGTTGTTGTGTTCTTTGATATCCCCAGCCAAGCATAACTATTTCAGAAAAATTCTTAAATACATGACCAAAAATTTTGGCCTGGTTTTCAGACATGAGTGAGAGGGTCAGGCATGCCATCGTGTTCCTTCAGCTCACCCCTGTGCCTTCCCCTCTCCCCAATAAAAGTCCCCTAAGGTCAAATCCAAATAGCCTTGCCAGATGAGGAAATTCCTGACAGAATAGCCAATCCTCACTCAGGGAATTTTAAAAGTAGGTGGTAAGGTTTCATTTGATCTTAGAAAAATAATAATAAAAAAGGGGCATTCCGTACTCTTGGAAAAGTAGGAGATTTCAGCCTGAGCCACATGTGTTGCAAAAATACCTTCCTCTCCAAAAAGCAGCTATTGATTGAAGGATAACATCAAATGTTATCATTAAATGTGTTAAAAATGAAAATGCAGAGCCACAAGTATTTCCAAATATTTGAGGGGACGTTTATTGTGGTGGAGTGTAAGCTTCTTAAGGGCAAGGACTATCACATATTGATATTTGCATGCCCACCACACAGTACGATGTCTGGCATATAGTAAGCACTTATAAACATCTGTCAATTAATTGATTAAAGATGACAAAAGCCTCCTATTAAAAGATATGTGATATTAATATGTTAAGGTTTATTTGAGGTCTGTGGATCTCTAAGAAGACAGAATAACTACCCCAAGTATTTAAAGAGATGAGAATCCCACAAGTAGGGTCAAAAACAAATAAGGGAAACATGGCAAGGAGGTAGGGAGCCAAGATGGCGGAGTATGAGCTGGACTCTCACAATATTCCCCTCCAGATAACTTTAAAAAGAATCAAATTTTGCACCAGCAGATCCAACAAAAGGTCAAAGGGGGACATTTTTCCAGCCTAAGGCAATGGAGAAGATTGATAGGAGAAGTTTATGATAAGGGGGTGAATACAGTAGGATCATCAATGGTAGTGAGCTTTAGAGGCTGCTGTGACAGAAGTACAGCTTTAGGACTTTTGAGACCAGAGATGGTAAGTGGGTATGACAATTAGTTAGAACAAGATGGAAGGGGACCCTTTGCTGGCAATGGGTACAGCTGGCAATGATTGGCAACTCAGTAGATAGTTGACAACAAACTTTGGGTAGGTCAAAGGGCATATATGTTTACTGTGCATAACTGCATAGACACAGACACATTGATGAGTTTATAATGGGTTAAGGATCTTGACGTGATTGGATAGTTTGCAGCTTAATGAAGGATGGTTATAAAATATTGTAGGATCATTCATAAAAATCTGGAAAGTTTCTCAGTTGCTATCTGATTGTGAACTTAATGCAACCTCCGAAGCTGAGATAATAACAAAATTTGGCTCAGTTCTCTGCTGTCTGTGCTAATTTTGGCCTAATGATTAACACCAAGAACACACAGGGTCTCAACCAGCCAACACAACACCATCCATATGTGGAACCATTGTTTACAGTAAATGGAGAAATATTTATGCTGTGAATAAGTTCACTTACCTTGGCAATATATTTCAGGGATGTATATTTAGATGATGAGGTTGATGCATATATTGCCAGAGTGTTTAGGAGAATCTGAAAAAAAGGTGTGGGAGAGAAGTACTAAATTGCCTCCCAAACTGAAGGTCCACAAAGTCTTTATGATCTTATTGTTATAGACCTGTGAAACCTGGACAGCATATCAGCACAATGCCAGGAAACTGAATCACTTCCATTTGAATTGCCTTAGGGAGATGCTGTAGGACATCTGGAAAGATAAGACACCTGACACTGAGGTCCTTTCACAAGCTGAATTACCAAACATTTAAACTCTACTTCAGAGAGTGCCACTTTGATGGGTTCAAATGTTGGTCAAATGTCAAATGTGCATTTGCCTAAAAGACTATTTTATGGAGAACTCACACAAGGTAAGTACTCACAAAAAGGTTAGAAGTGAAACAAGGACACTCTCAAGGTCACTCTGAAGAATGTTGGCATTGATTTCATGTCATGGGAGAATCTGGCAAAAGATTCCTAGTATGGCATTATGTTCTAAGAGTGAAGCAGAATTGCAATAGCTCAAAAGAAATGTGAGATGCACAAATTCAGAGACATCTCCACTCCCAATGTTCATGTGGACTATTTGTGCCCAACCAGTCGTACAGTCTTCCAACCTCAGATTGGTTGGATCAGTGACAGTTGGATGCACTTGACGCCAACACAGTGATGTCAATTTGGTTATCTCTAAGAATGAAGGAGAAACATCAACCAACTGGTGGCCATCTACTACCAAAAGTGGGAAGAATGAATGAATCATTCATAGGTTCCCAAAACTGGTGATACTGCCCCCAGAGGGTGCTGGGACTATACAGGATGATAGTGGTAATAGTCTTGGGTACAATTGGGGGGGGGGTGTTTAGTAAAAATAAGGGCTAACCTAACCCTAGGGGGACACTGAGTATTTTTTTAAAGAGGGTGGTTGGCTAAATAAGTTTGGGAACCTCTAAATCAATATCATTACCAATCTCTATCTATTATATCCATCTCTATATATAAAGGGGGGATTCTCTCTATATAGAGAAGACCTTAAACCTTGGGTCCTCTTTATACAGAGATAGAGATAGAGATAAGGATGCATACATACATACATACATATAATAAACATTATATATGTATATATAATAAACATTACATATATGTATATATAAACATTATATATATATGTATATGTGTGTATAAACTATTTAGACTCTATCTATATTTCTATAACATGTCTATCAGCCTGAACAGTATATCTTCCCTAAGAAGTTTAAAATAGCATCCTGGAGTATATAAAAGATGTGTAAAACCATTTTGTTTCATAGTGCTTATGTAGAATAAGCAATACTTAAAACATGGTATGTGCTTTTCATATATACAATGTTTATTATATTCAATTGTTACATATCAATATAACATCTTACTATTATATTATGCATTCTATATTAATGCATCATTATATAATATTTATGTATCATTATATGATGTTATTATATGTACTATTTAGACACTATGTTATATATTTTGTGTGACTTGTTCATGGTCAATTCACTATTAGGTGCCTGGAAGGATGCAAATCCAGGGTTCTACTGAACCAAAGTCTAGTATGTTTTCAATGACATGATGCTGCCTCCCTTAATGTCTCTTGATTGAGGGAATGATAGTGGAAAATTGGTATCTCAGTTTTTCTAACATTCTTGCAAAATGTTTATTAATATATCCGCTATTTAGCAATTATCTTTCCAAAAATAACTGTTTATTGAATTCAATTGCATTAAAGGAGCTGAACTGAACAATAGAGGTTAAGGACTAATGTAGGGAAATGATTTCCCTCATTGATGATGAGAGCTTTCCGGCGTGTTCCCCTCTCCATTTATTAAAACATCTCCCCATATAACATTTTGTGTTAATATTTAATATCAAATACCCTTGCATTTTTTTCTCTAAATCTTTTTAAAATATTTGGAATTTGTAATAATTAGGTGAACTGATGGGTTTTCTGGAGAGATGTTGAGAAAATGGATTTTTTCCCCTTTTAAAAATCACAATCATGAAGAGTTTAAGTTACACCAAGTAGCAAGGGACAAAAGACGTTTTAAATTCAAAAATGGCAAAAGAATTTTGGAGACTGACTTAGCCAAACCACTGTGTTATCTTTGCAAACAAAATGAATAAAAAACAATTAGGCATTAAAGTGCCTCATCGACACCTCATGCATGATGCTCACTTATTGGAAAAGGGATTTGGGGGTTTATTGAATGATAGCAATGGAGGGGACCTGGGGCTGAAATTTAATTGATACCTCTATCTCTGGGCAGCACTAGACTTGAGCCTCCTAGACAGATGGTTGTCTCTCCTTTTTAAAATTCCCAGGAAAGGAAACTGAGAAAGAAAAAAAAAACTTTCCAAAACTTCTTTTTATTGTTATTTAACTCAGCAACATGAAGTTCCTTTTTTTTTTTCAGCAAATCTAAAAGCTTCATTTTATTAAATCTCCTTTTCTTTTTGGTAAAGATGGACACCATTTAATAGTCATGATTTTTTTTTACATTTCTTTACATGAAAGTTCTTCATGGACTTAAACACACGGGTGCATCCTGCATGAAGTTGTGACTGCAACACAAATTGTCCTTCAAATCCCCCAAATCCTTTATCTGTATCCCTTTATATCTCCTTTTATCCTCCCGTTACCCAAGTACCTAGTAACTTATTACTGTTTCTAGAGGAAATTTATTTGATAAAAATAAATTATGCCACAATGATGATGATAATAGTTATTGCTGTTCAGTCATGTTTAACTCTGTTGACCTCATTTGGGGTTTTCTTAGAAAAGATACTGAAGTAGTTTGCCATTTCCTTCTCCAGTTCATTTTGTAGCAGTTAAAATGAGGAAAACAAGGTCACACAGCTACTAAATATCTAAGGTTGCATTTGGACTCAGGTCTTTTTGACTGCAGACCTGGTACTCTACTCACTCCACCACCTAGCTGCTCTGTGTATTATATCAGGCTATCTCTAATTGTCTAAGCTTAATAAAAGTATCTTCAGGCCAACTTCAGTAGGAGAAAAGAAAATGAAGATATTTCCCCTTTTGGAAGAGGACATTCCTTAAGCCCAAAGAAGGTGCTAATAGTGGAACATTGGGCCCCTCCAATAAGCCCATAAGGGAGATACTTGGAAGCCAGAGATAGCCCTATCCCTCAAGTGACATCAACTACCTACTCTGACCATATAGTCTGATCATATAGATACTCAAGTGACTACCTACTTTGACCATATAGTAAATCTGGATGAATTTTCCTTCTGCTAAAACCTTGATTTGTTCTGGGAAGATTCAATAGAAATCCAAAGCACCATTGCAAAAATAGAAAAAAAAATTGGAGAACCAATCATGCTTTCAGACATAGCAAAACACATTCAAAACATTAAAAAAATGTGATTAAGGAACATTATGTTGAAAGGAATGATAGCTAATGAACCAATATCAATATTAAATATATATATACCAAATGTCTTAGCATGTAAATGCATAAAGGAACAATTTAAATGAAGTACAAGGAAACCTAGATGGTAATACAATAGTGGCAGGAAATTTAAATGTGCCCTCAAAGTTTTGAATGAGTCTACCCAAAAGATAAAAAATATATATATATATATATATATATATATATATAGACGAACAAACTGTTGGAGAAAGTAGCTAAAAGACTTATGATATCTTCAAAATGAGACTGCTAAAGAATATGTGTATTTCTCAGCACTGCATGACACTTTCATAAAGATTGATCATTTATTAGAATATAATTATTGTAAACCAATATAAAAAGTAGAAAAGCAAACATCTTTTAGAGACAATAATACAATAAAAATAGTAAACCAGTACAGAGAACACAAACAAAAATGGAGACTTAGCAATGAAATTCTAAATAATGAGTGAGCCAAAGAACAAATCATAAAAACAATAATTATGTGAAAGAAAATAATAATATGAAACATAGCAATTTCTAAGATGCAATTAAAGTAGTCCTCAAGGAAAATATATCTTTTCAAATATACAACATCAAAAAAGAGAAAAAGAAAAGATTAATCATTAAATATGAATTAAAAATTAGAAAGCCACTATTAATCATTAAATATGAATTAAAATTTTTTGTATTATTATTTTTATTTCCTTTATAATATGAGGTCAAAATACAATTTACTTGACTTTCTTCTTATAAATTTTATTAAGAACTCTTGATGTCAGAGAGCTCTCTCACCTTTTAACTTTCTTTTTTTTTAATTAAACAAATGCTTTATTAACTTCTGTTTTACATCATTCATTTCTGCCTGATTTTGAGTTACAATCATTTCTCCCCCGTTATTCCCCCACCCAACCTCCCAGAATAGCAGTCCCACAAGATATCGCTTCCTCCAATCTGCTCTCTCCCATACCTTCTCCCATACCCCCTTCGACTTTTCCATTAGAGGAAGGTGAATCTTTGTGTCCCAATGCCTGCACATCTTATCTCCCAATTATAAGCAAAAGAGTATTAATAACAGTATTTATATATATTTGAAACATATAATGTTAAGACCTCGACTTTCAGATCCATTTCCTTCCTCCCTTGTCACCCATTCCCTCTGGGGAGATAAGTAATTCAGTATAGGTTGTACATGTCTAGCTATGCAAAACATTATCATAGTAGACATATTGTGCAAGGCTGCTTACAATTCCCTCCCACTCATCCCACCCCCCACCTGGTCCATTCCCTACATGATCCTGTCCCTCTTCTATAGTGGGTACTTCCAACCACCCCTCCCCCCAAGGATGCCCCCCCATCCATCTTCCCTCCTCTCATCCTCCTTCCCCCTATTCTGCTGCAGGTTGAGATATCCCATTTAGCATGTATGTCATTCTCTCCCTGAACCAAATTCAATGAGAATGTGGTTTTGCCTTTTTGCCTTCCTATTCTTCCCCCCCTTACAACCACTTCCCCTTGCTTCTTCTACATAAGATAGTTTATCCTATACCCTACCCTGTCTCTCTCCATCTCCTCTTGCCACTTTCCTCTCTCACCTCATAATTTCATCCCTTGAGTATTCTCCCTTCCCAACAAATTCAACCTATGCCCTCTATCCATATATAACTGTAACCATCTGCACACACATTCACATATGTACTCATATGACCACACACACTTCTTCCATTATTTTCATAGTGAGACAGATATCATCAGTCACCGTTATTGCTTTTCCATATAGGAATGTAAATGGTTCAACTTTGATAAGTTCCTTTTGATTTCTTTTCACTAATTACCTTCTCAGGCATCTCTTCCTTCTTGTGTCTGGATGTCAAATTTTCTATTCAATTCTGGTTTTTTCCTCAGGAATGCTTGAAAGTCCTCTATTCCACTGAATGACCATATTTTCCCCTGAAACAAAATACGCAGTTTTGCTGGGTAGGTGACCCTTGGGTTCGTTCCCAGTTCTTTTGCCCTCTGGAATATCATATTCCATGCCCTTTGATCCCTCAGTGTAGAAGCTGCCAGGTCCTGGGCTATTCTGATTGTGTTTCCACAATATTGAAATTGTTTCTTCCTGGCTGCTTGTAGTATTTTCTCCTTGATCTGGGGATTCTGGAACCTGGCTATAATATTCCTGGGAGTTTTCTTTTTGGGATCTTTTTCAGGAGGTGATCGGTGGATTCTTTCAACCTCTATTTTGCCCTCTGGATCTAAAACATCAGGGCAATTTTCCTTGAGAATTTCTTGAAGGGTGATTTCTAGGTTCTTTCTTTGATCATGGCTTTCAGGTAGTCCAATAATTTTTAAATTGTCTCTCCTGGATCTATTTTCCAGGTCAGTGGTTTTTCCCATGAGATATTTCACATTGCCTTCTAATCTTTCGTTGTTTGGATCTGCTTAACAGCATCTTGATTTCTCATAAAGTCATTAGCTTGCATTTGCTCCAGTCTAACTCTGAAGGAATGAATCTCCTCAGTGAACTTTTGAGATTCTTTTTCCATCTGGCAAATTCGACTTTTTAAGGCATTCTTCTCCTCATTGCCCTTTTGGGCCTCCTTTGCCATTTGAGTTAGTCTATTTTTTAAGGTGTTGTTTTCCTCAGTCAGGCTGTTGACCCTCATTTCATACTTTTCCTGCATCCTTCTCATTTCTTTCCAATTTTTCCTCCACTTCTCTTATTTGATTTTTAAAGTCCTTCTTAAGGTCCTCTATGGCCTGCAACCCGCTCATGTTTTCCCCTGGGGCTTTTGGAGCAGGACTTCTGACCTCACAGTCCTTTTCCCACTCTATGCCCCCAAAATAGGAGTCTAGGGTTGCATTTTTCTGTTTCCTTTGCCTTGGCATGTTGCCACTTAATTACTTGACTTTTGGGCTTGTTGCCACACTATGGCTTTAAGGCCAGATAGAGGAATTTTCGTCCCGAACGTGTGGGGGGCAACTTCCGTTTCTGGCAAGCTGTAAACCCACCCACGACTTCCACCCTAGAACACAATCCAGATCCAGGGAGGTTAAAGCAAGAGCGATTACCCCCCAAGACTGATTGCTGGATCTCCCTACAATTAATTGCAGGCCAGGAGCTGGAGCTGCGTCTGAAAACTACAAAATGGAGTGTCTCCTCAGCGGCTTCTAGCCCCCAGGGGAGGAAGCTGATGCATTCCCCACATACAGGTCCCAAAGTCCATAGGACACTAACCTCTTACTTTGTCCTAGGCATGTCTATGTTGATAATTCTGGAGTCACCACAGCTACTGGTGTTCTGGGGTTCCTCCAGTCGGCTGTTGGCCCTGGTGCCCTGGGGCTAAAACCTCGGCTCACGGGGACCTCAGCTCCGGCTCGGTTCGGCTTCCCGTGCTCTGCCAGGTCCCAGACCTCTGCGCTGTTCCTGCAGGGCTGCTGGGCTTTCCTCAGCGGGAGGTTAGCTTCTCTGTGTCACTCTGTGGGTGCTGGGGCTCCAGAAGTTATTCAGAGTCCCCTTTTACATAGTTTGGGGGGAATCTGGGGGCAGAGTGGCTTGGATGAGCTGTTTCTACTCCCATTAAAAAAATTTAAAGCCACCAAAAATAAAAGTAAAACGAGTACAACATTGCAATATAAAAAATGAGAGGATCAAATGCTAAATTGAAAACTTAATAAAATCATAGAAATGATGAATGGAATCAAAATCTGTTTCTTTGTAAAGACTAACAACATTTAT
Organism: Gymnobelideus leadbeateri; assembly: GCA_011680675.1. NCBI lineage: Eukaryota > Metazoa > Chordata > Mammalia > Diprotodontia > Petauridae > Gymnobelideus > Gymnobelideus leadbeateri. The sequence continues at coordinate 368,521 of WOXC01008461.1, forward strand.
AAAGTCTTAGTCAATACGATAAAAAATGTGGAAAGGGGCAGCTAGGTGGCACAGCGAATAGAGCATCAGCCCCGAAGTCAGAAGGACCTGAATTCAAATCCAGCCTCAGACACTTAATACTTACTATCCATGTGACTTTGGACAAGTCATTTAAACCTAATTGTTCTTCCTTCTCCCCTCCAAAAAAAAAAGTGAAAAGAAAATCAAATCCACAAAATAACAAATGAACATGGTGAAATCACAATGAACCCCAGAAGAAATAAAAAGAAATACATGGCACTGTATTATACTGGGTCATGAGACATCAAACAACAAAATCTCTCCACATTCTACCCGGCAAGCCAGCCTTTATGCTCTGCTCTGCTTTTGTGTAATGGACAGTGTCAAAATGGGCCTTTGTAGACCTGCTTAATTTTCATCCTAAAGTTAGTTTTGGTATTGAGGGGTTAGCACAGCACCTTGCACAGTGCCTGGAACATTTCAGGTTGTTGAATTGTTGAACAGCAGATAGAGTGATGATCTTGGCATCAGGAGGTCTTGGTTTTAAATCGCACCTCTGTTATCCCAATGTTCTTGGGCATGTTCTTTGACTCTATGTCTCTCAATCTATAGATAAGTTGTACTTATTGATTAAGCCACAGAAAAATTGAGATATCCAGTAGTGGAGACAATTCCAAAACTAGAATTTCCCACACTATGGAAGTCATTGCTCTAGCACATATTCCAATCAGCTGAGGCTGTGCCTACCTTCATTTTCCTATCATTACTGCATGCCATGGTGCCACCTCCCTTATGTCATGGTCCTGTTAGAGAAAAAAGGACAAACAAGTGGCAATACTAGTTGAGATTGGTACCAATTCCTCCGGGATCCAAAACTACTCATTAGCCATGATCAGTTACTGATTTTTTCTTTTACATTTGGGATGTAAGGGGAAAGGGCATACAAGATGCAACCACAGCTGTAGATTTCTCAGACACCCCTGTGGTGGCAGTGGTCACAGTTCTTCACCAGAAAATAAGCTAGATGGCCAGATGAGAAACAAGATGGGGCATTTTTGGAGTTCACTTCCATGCTATAGTCATTTGAAGTCAGGAAAACATAGGTTCATTTATTGCCTCAGACACATGCCAATTGCATTACCCTTGGTAAGTCATTTAAACTCTGTGTCTCAGAAAGTTCTGGGGCTACATTCTCCCTTGTACATTAATCCATTTATCAGTACATGTGGTCAATGCTTAAGTAGGAATATACAAGTCTAATGACTGGTAAAGTCACTATAACCAAACCTCATTTATTTAAAATAATAATCTAGAGTATGCAATAATCTGGGAATATATGAGATGATCCTAAGAACAAATTTATAACAGGATTTCAGGGGAGATACTTAACCTATTTAAAAACAGATTTACCCTCTGATCCCTAAAGGGAGGGATTTGAGGAGGGAAAATAGGATATGGAAATTGATTTACTGGCTAAAATTATGGTGTCAGAGAAAGGGAATTGGCTATCTGGACCATGCCTTAAGATATAAGCATGATGGGCTCTAGGCCAGGGATAGATTTTTATCAGAGGAGAACTGGGAAGAATGCATTTGCCTGGAGACTTGTTGATCTGATCAGGAAGGCTTGAAAATAAAAATGAAAAAAAAGGAGGAAGAAAACTGTCCAGATACAACAACTAAATCAGATAACAACAAGAGTTGATATTTAAATAGCCTTTTAATATTTACAAAGCACGTTCCATTTATTTCAACTTCACAAGAGTCCCGGGAGGTAACAACTACATGTATCTCCCATTGCCCAGATGATGGCGCTGAAACATAGAGAGGTTGTGACCTTTCCGTTATCACAAAACTATTAAATGTTAGAAGGAGGATTTAAACTCAGAGCTTCTTAACTTCAAGTCTAGTCTTACATGGCAGATAGTTGGTAGATTAGATGTGAATCAAGAAGAACTGAATTCAAATACTGCCTCAGACACTAGTAGCAGGACCCTTGGCAAATCCTAAATGTTTTGTCCCTAAATTTCTACATCTATAAAATGGGGATGATAAAAGAGTCTAAATCATGAGTTTGTATTGATGATTAAATAAGATAATATGTGTGCAATGCCTTGCAAATATTAAAGCTTTATAGGAATGCTAGCAGCTGATTCTTTTACATTCAGAATGCCAGAGTCCTTCATATTGGGGAGGCAGAGGTGTGGGGAAGTCCAATTTATATGGTATGCCTCTTGGCTCTGAAGTCAGAGAACCTTAGTTCAAATCTGACCTCTAATGTTTATTACCTGTGGAACCTTGGTAATGAGCATTGAGGGAACTCAGTTTCCTTATATGTGAAATGAAAGGGTTAAATTAGGTAGCCTTTACTGTCCCCTCTAGATTTAAATCCGTGACCCTCTGAGCCTATTCTCTGAATGACTAGCAGAGGAAAAATCTAGTAATTCCGAGGAGAAAAGGAGAAAATAACTTAGAGGATAAGGAAGCAATGCACAAGGTTTTTGTCCACGGACCAATCAATGTACTATGTTCAGAGTACGTAGTCCTCAAAGTGAACTTGAGATGTAAATGTAAGGAAGACAAACATCTCATAGGTGAAAGCAAGATCAGTGGGATGGGTTTAATGAATGTTATAAAGCAAAAGAAAGAAACACCTTATCAGAGTAATGGGTTGGGATAAAATGACTTTATAGATACACACACACAAAATACTTACCTGAGTGGAATTCCATGAATCCTAGAGAAAAGTTCACTTAGCATTTATATGACAATAAATTATTTTTAAATAATAACAAAATTTTAAAATATATATATTTTATAAACTTCCCGTTCATGTGAAGGAAATTACTGATGAGTTCAAGAAAGAGCTTACCACAGACACAGGATATTATTAAGACAAGAAATTCTAGCTATTTGCAATCTGCTGGGTGGCTAGTCATTCTAAAATCATTTCTTCCAATGTAATTTTTTGTTTCCTAAATAAAGCCAAAGCTTAATGTGTACAAGTGAACCTGGGAGCTATAAACTTGGCAGAGAGGTTGGGGCTGGAGATATAGACTGGGGAATCATTTGCATAAAACTGATTGTTTTGAAGCCATGAAAATAGATAAGAAGACCAAAAGAGAAAGAGGCAGAGAGAAAATAGAAGAGAGATAAGGCCTAAGCATTGGGGAAGCTATATTTAAAAGCATGCAGGGAGACCATTCAGAAGAGACAAATCATCAGAGGCCAGAAAAGCTTTAATAATATTTATTAGGAGATGGTGGTCTGTAGTATCAAATGCCAGTGGATTAATAGTAGTAATAGTAATATTTAATACTACTTGATATTTTCAGTAATAAACATTGATGTGGTACCTACTGTGTGGCAGGTACTGTGCTAAGTGCTTTAACAATATAATCCCATCTTACTATAGTACTATAGTACTACATACCATGAGTATCCCCATTTTACAGTTGAGGACACTGAGGGTTGTTGTAAGAATCAAATTGTTCTGAGCTCTGGGATATGACGATTGGTGACTTGATTTGGGCTGGCATTGATATTATCATTGGGATGCACCATCTTGGCCACAGAAGAGGATGAGTACTGAGTGTTCAGATTTTTGATGAAAACTTTTCAATGTGAAGGGTCTGGAATATTCAGTTAGAAAAATTGTGAGGCAAACATGGCAATGAAATAATTTAGTTCTAGCAGTCTATGTGCCTCGATGGATAGAACGTTCAGCCTGGAGTCATGAAGATTCATCTTCATGAGTTCAAATCTGGCCCCAGATTCTAGCTGTGTGACCTTAGGATAGTCACTTCACCCTATTTGCCTCAGTTTCCTCAACCGTAAAATGGGAAATGCCAAACCACTCCAGTATTTCTACCAAGAAAACCCCAAATAAGGGTCACAAAGAGTCAGACATGACTAAAAATGACTAAATAACAGCAAAAAGAAGTCTTCTATTTCTCTCCCTCTGGGGGTCTTGGAGAGCTAACAAAATGGCTTAGAACCATAGTAATGGGAAAAGAACAAGGGAAAGTTTTGTTGTGTCTTGCAAAAGAGATACAGCTGAGGCCTCAAAATGTATAGTTACATATCCAAGGTCACAGAGCTACTTAGTGGCCATTAACATTCTTTTTCTTCTATGTTGCCCTTTCATAGTATTCTTGCATGGCAGAAAGAATGAATGCATTTCAATTTCTATTTTGAGATGAATGTAAGGTGCCATTCAAGAACCATATAACTAAAAATGCTTGGGGCTAGAGGTTATGAAGAGTTTCAGTATCTATGACCCAATCTAGCTTTTACCTGGTATAAGACTCATCAATTCTCATCCATTAGATAGAAAAAAAAAGAAAGCACCTCACTCTCTCAACATTTATTGTACATATTATCAAGTGAAAAATAGCCATTTGAATACTCAATGTTCACCTTAGAAATCATGAAAATGGATAATTGAGTCATCATAGATGTAAGCATCTTTTAAGAAAAGTGTTTTCCTCCTCTATGCTTTGTCTGGAATTCTAAGAGGGATGTGAGAAGATAATCAAGGCTATGCTATATTACTAATATAGTCCAATAGAACATCAAGATGCTCATAATTCTTATAACAAATAGCTCCTCATCTCCAGAAATGACAATCATATCTTCTCTTCTTTGAAACCTACCTTTGGGTTAGGGGTGAATTCTGCATTATAGTTACCATTTTTCATCTTTTTGACACATTCTTTTGTTGTTGCAGGTAACTCCCACATAATCCTTGTTTACAAGCTTTAGTTTTCACATATTTCATGTGATGTGCACAGCAAAGTCAGCATTATAAATAAACTATGTGTTCAATGTTGTTTGCTTAGAAATCTCAGTGTTGACATAGCCTGCTTACTGTATAGCCTGTTTGTTATCCCTTTAGTGTGTAAATATATTTCCAATATTTTGAGCTCTGATAAAACATAGGTTTATTTTGTAAAATATGCTAATACATCACTCCTTTAATTTATAATCTAATTCAAATTCAAAAACACAAATAATCTCAGTTCCATAGAATCTGGTGACTTCTCATCAGCCAATAAAGTGAGTGCAGGTTTCAAATAAGGTCATAGTCAGCAGAACTCATGAAAATGGACAATCATGAAGAAGCTCACACTTTCAGGTCACGGGTTTCCTGTACTTACTTTGCTCTTCATAATTTCATAGATAGGATTGTGCTTTGGATAAAGTTGTATCTCACATGTAGAGCTATGGATACTGTGAATACCTATTATCAATAGCACAAAGCATTTTTCCTAGAGGATCCAAAAGTTCCTGGGATAATAATGCCATAGGATGTAGAGCTGGAAGCCACATACATCTTCAGCTTAACATAGCTCAAGCAGAATTCCCTATCTTCTACTCCAAACCTATTCATTTTCTGAACTCAATCTCTGTCAAGTGCACAAGTATTCTTCTAATCATCTAGTTTCAAAACCTTGGAATCATACCTGACTCTTCAATCTCCCTCACATGTCTAAATACTTGCCAAGTTTTATGATTCTGCTGCCACAGTACCAATCCTATTCTATGGCAATCACTTTAGGTTAGGTATATATCAGTTCTCACCTGAACTGTAATAGACAATCTCCCTGACTCAATCTCTCCCTTCTCCAATCCATTCACTACATAGCTATAGAAATGAAGTCCTGCTCAGGAAGCTCTAGAATCAAATGAAAATTTCTTCTAGAATCAAATGAAAACTCTTCTAGTTGACATATAAAGACCTTCACAACTTGGCTTTGACCAACTCTTTATGGATTATTATATATTCATCCCCTTTACATACTGTTCATCCAGACAAAAGGTTCTTCTGTTTGTTTTTCACACCTAATATTACATTTTTTCCCTCTCTCCATGACTTCCCACAGACTATTATTTATATTTGGAATGCATTCAATTACAATTTCTGCTTCTTAGTTCCCTAGATTTCTTCAAATCTCAAATGCTATCTTCCAGATGAGGTAGGCTTTTTCCTGATTCTTCCAAGTTGCTAGAGCCATTTCCCCTCTCCCCTAATTGTCTTTTATTCATTATTATGCATATAACATATACACATATTTATATTATATATATATATTTACATAAAGACATGTATAGATATAGATAAATATGGGAAGGGCTGCAATGGCAAGCAAAGTAGCACTTTCTTGCTTGTTTCAGTTATTCAAGCACTTTTGAGCCTCACCTTTGATTCTGTCAAGTCTTTGTTGGGTACAGTATACATTGTGTTGCCCTTAATAGGCCTAAGGGAGTTTGGAGACCTTCACTACCTTTAATAAGTCTAATGTCATCACATGGAGACCACTGTGGGAGGAGCTTACCAAAAGAGCAAAACAGGAAGGGTGGAACAGGAAGGGGAAGAGCAAATAAAAGTTTGCATATGAACTGGGACCAAGCTGAACTGAGAGGGAGAATGCTTGCGGTGTTGGCACTCTGTCCAACTGTTCTCTCTGTGTTGAAGTTACTTTGTCAGAGAGAAGGACTCTTTTGTTATGTTATATTGTTGTGAATGTGCTGCTTTAGTTTCCTGAATGTTTTGATTTAGTTTATTGCCAAATAGAGATTTTACTGTACTATGTGATTAGATCCTTGTAGTTATTCATAGGAGCAGTCCTCAGGAGAACTGCTCATGATTGGCTTTACATGGGCATAACTATGCCAGTGTTTTGGGTATACTGTAATGGTAATGGGGATTTAAAGATCTTCCCTGCCCCTAGTATTGTCAAGCAAAGAAGTAGTTAACATATTGTTTCAGCTATTGAATTAACACCTTGTTTCAGCTATTTAACACAGAAGTAGTTAACATCTTGTTTCAGTTCATGATTATCTCAAGTATTAAGATTCAGAAACTGTGATTCCCTATAAAGCCATACACAAGCAGCTATCCAGAGGACTGCTGTTGTGAACAGCATTCAAGGTTCTGATTACATAGTATAGTGATTTCTCTATTTATTCAATAACAAATCAGAGCAAAACATTTACAGAAAATCAAGGTACAGCATTCAGAACGTTACAACTTATCACAGAAAATCAAAATATAACATTCACCATGTCACAGCTCAACAACTTATCATTAAAATGGACACATAGTTTTCACCAAAGTGGTCACACAGTTTTCAAAAAAAATACAGTCATTTAGTAACTCAATCATTCAATCATCCTTAGGTTCATAAAGTATAAAAGTCAAAGTTTTCCACCCATGGGGTGCAAGTAAGTTACATCTTCAACAGTCACTACTCAGTACCTTGTTAAGGGCTAGTGGAAAGTACAAAAACCATCCACCCCTAGGTGAAAAGTAAATTATAATTTCATCATTCACTACTCAGTCACTTTCATTAGTCACTACTCAGACAATTTCATCAGTCACTACTCAATACCCACAGAGATGTCTTTTCATCTTGACTCACGGCAGTCTTCCAGCTCCCATGTTTCCTCTCCATGGTCCCAGCTTCCACCTGAATCTGATCAACTGCCACCTGAGTTCAAAGGCAGACAGCTCCCAGTTCCTTGTCCAACACTCTGTGCAGTTCCTGCTCCACATTGGAGCTCACTGAGTCCAGTCCATCTCAAATTCTTCACACTTTCTGTTCCTGGGAAGACAAGGCTTAACAAAGCCACAAGAACATTCATACACATTAACAAAGCTACAACAATATTTTTACAAAATACCAGCACACCATAGTCATTCTTCCTCAGTCTTCAGCAGCTCTAGCTGGTCCTTGAAAGTCTTGCCACCACAAATCCGAGTTCTGTGTCAGTTCTCATTTCTCAATTCTCAGTTCAATCTTCAGTAGTAGAAGCCCAATCTCCAGATGCTCACTAAGAGAAATTCTCTCTCTCTCTCTCTCTCAGCAACTGCCCAGCCTCCATGATGCTTACCCCAGGAAATTCTGTCTATCCAGCTTGTGTTCTTTCTTACATATGGTATAGCTCCCCCCTGTTCTGCCCCTTCCTGTTACATCAGCAACTTCCTCCTAAGATATTAACTACTTCTGTGTTAATAAAATAACTTAAACAAGATGTTAACTTGAAACAAGCTGCTAAATACCTGCTTACTTGCCAATACAAAGAGGCATGGAAGGTCTTCAGATTCCATTAACATTACAATCCTACAACTTGTGAACTCCTGCAACAGGAAGGGGAGGAGCTAATGATCATAAATAAGGAGAGGCCCAGGCTGGAGAGAGACAAGAACTGAGAAGGGAGCTCTTGTGGTGGAAGAGAAAACTTGTGGTATCTGGCACTCTGCATTTGTCTGTTCTGTCTATGTTGATGTTTGTTTGTGATACTTTGTACAGAATCCCTGAGACCTTACTGGAAGCCCTGAAAGAGGATTTTCTGGTTGTCTGTTTACAGAAGTCCTGAAGGAGGGATTCAGAGGTGCTGAGACTGTACTGATGATTTCTGTTGACCTCTCAGACCTTTTTTGTGGGTCTCTTCATTTCTCTATTGATGATGTGTTGACCTCTAGGACGTTGTTCGTGGGTCTGTATTAATTTCTATACTGAGGATTTGTGTTGAGTTCTCAGACCTTGTTGGTGGGTCTGAGTTGATTTCACAGGCAGAAGATGAACTGAAAATGGTGCTGGCAATGTGCATGAATGTTGTCTTGGCTCTGTTAAGCTTTGTCTTCCCAGAAACAGGAACTGTGAAGGACTTTAGCTGGACTGGACACTGTGAGCTTCGATATGGAATGGGAACTGGACAAGGAAATGGATGAAGAACTGGACAAGGAGCTGGACAAAGAACCAGGAGCTGCCTCCCTTTGAACCCAGGTGACAGTTGTGTAGATTTGGGCAGGAGCTGGGACGATGGAAGAGGAACCATGGAAGCTGTGATCCAGCCTTGAGTCAAGATGGAAAGATCTCTTCTTGGGTACCTGATGCTGAATGAGAATATTATGATTTACTGTGACCTAGGGGTAGAGAACTTTGACCTTTGTACTTTGTGTCCATTAAGGAGACAAGCTTCCTTAAGGATGACTGAATTACTCTTTTAAAAGCAATGTTTGTGATTTTCCCAGCTTCAAAGACCTACACAGTACTGCACTGGCTGACTGGTCTTTCATTTTTCTCATTATTTCCCGAGCAAAACGGCAGGAACCAGATCAAGCATTGATTGGTTCTGATTTAATTGGGATTCTGGGAACAGGGCTCCATTTCTTTCAGCTAATTGGAACTTTTCTGTCTTTTGGGTTCTGCTGTCCGAGCTGCTGGCTTGTTACCTCCTGACAAAATTCTCAGAGGGGTTATGTGTACAAATATGTAAATCTTGTTGCTGAACTCCCTCCCTCCACCCCTTACCTATGAGTTTATATATTCCTTGTCAAGGCTATTGTGACTGCAGCCCAAATTATCTTTCTTTTGCAATTTGTGGCAAAAATTGTTGGAGGTAGAAAGAAGTGAGATGCAGTCAAAAACCAGAAACCTTCCTGATTTGCCACTTCAAAGACAGTAACTCAATGTCTCCATAGCATTTCTCTCTTTTTTTAAGCTCTTTGGATGTCTTTTGTCTTTTACACATCAGTTATTTCCCAATATACTGTCCCCACTGAGCCCTTTTGTAACAAAGAAAAATGGTTTCTGAAACTAGATAACAAAGCAACCACATGTGACAATATATGCAACATTCTGCTCACATAGTCACCCACCTCCTTACCAAGAGGAGAGAATGTGTTTCATCGTCTGTTTTCTGGAACTAAGACTGGTCCTTGAATTAATCTGAGTCTGGCTATTCAGTGAGATTTCTTGATGCTAAAATCTGCAGTGGCAAGTAAGGCTGAAGGCAGAATCCAACGCCCTCATCAAGCATGGCTACTCTGACTCAGCCATATTTACCATTGCTTTTCTAAGGTCTTCAAGTAGTTCTACATACTATAAATTGCCTTACATTTTTTTTCTTCAAGAAATATCATCGTAAAGTAAGGAAAGGGCAGATATTATTCTTTTTTCTTATTTGCCTTTCTTTTTGTCCACAGTGCTAATAAATGGCTGGTACATAAGTAAATAGCTGGCACATAGATGAATAAATGAAGCATTTATTGAGTGCTTATTGTATGTGCTAAGAGCTGGGGATACAAATGGAAAAGCAAGAGAGTCTCTGCTCTCAGGGAGCTCACATTCTAATGGGAGAGAGAACACAATTAGAAGGTTTCAGCTGCAGGTCAGATGGGAAGGTCCCATGCTCTGTAAGGGGTGGCAGCAAAGCAGATGGTGATGCCTCATCCTTAATCTCATTGTACTGATTCACATTGGTTCTTTTTTTTTTTTTTGCCTTTTGGTGGGCAATTAGGGTTAAGTAACTTGCCCAAGGTCACACGGCTAGGTTTTTGTTTGTGTGTGTTAAGTGTCTAAGGTCCTTCTGACTCCAGGGCCGACGCTCTACTCACTGAGCCACCTAGCCGCCCCCATTCACATTGGTTCTGATGGTGAATCATTAGACAGTGCCAAGGACTTTGGTGGAAGAACTTTCTTTTCTGGGTCTTCAGTAGCTGTGCCTAAAGTACCCACACCTCTACAGAGGTGGCTTCCCAGGATGATGTCTGAGAGTACTAGGCTGGAAGAATTGCCATTCCCAAGACTCTTCAGTTCAAGGTCCCAGGCTGTCCCATCAAGACCAGAGGGGAGATGGTGGTCAAGGTGGTGGTAATGGTCCCCTGATGCTTTAACTAGGCTGGCTTGTCTACTATGTGGGTAGAAGCTGATTAGTTTAACTGGCCCTTTCTCCTTAGGAGTTCCTTCCCTAGATGATGGCTATGAGGAATGGGATAAAGGAGGACCAATGGTCTGGGGATCTGGGAGGGGGTTGGGCTGCCAATTCCAAAGCCCATCTTTATCTATCTGTTTGTGGCAGTTGGTCAGCAGTTATTACTAGAGGTGAGGAAGACAGCAATGACTTTTCATAGTAAATGCATAACAAATCCTGATTGACTTACAAATACATAAGGGTAATTAAACTACCTTCTGCCCATGCCCACCCCTTCCCCCCAGGGCCACTCAACTATTCCATAACTAATATGAAGGCAGGAATGTTACTGAATGACTCAGTATCATGCAATGAAAAGAACATTGGGTTTGGAATCAGGGGAATTGGATTCATATCCTGGCTCTGCCATTTACCACCTAAGTGACTTTGGGCAAATCATCTTATTTTTGTGGCTCTCAGTTTCTTCATCTGCAAAATGGGGTGGCTAGATTACATGAGCTGTGAGATCATCTGGGTGTAAATTTCTGTTCCTAATTTAGTGTTCCATAAACTGGACCTCTCATGTGCCCTGCCTCAATTCTAATATGTGTGACAGGAAGAAGGCAATTGTG